>CAIGQV010016735.1:13506135-13525341 GCA_903798115.1 Danio jaintianensis | reverse complement strand
GTGTGTGTGTGTGTGTGTGTGTGTGTGTGTGTGTGTGTGTGTGTATACGTGTTTTTGTGACATGTCAGGACACAAATCTGTATAATGACATAGGTATGACACAGGTATTACAAAAAGGAGGTGGAATATGAGGACATTGCTGACGTCCTCATTTGTCCAAAAGCTTATAAATCACACAGAATGAGTTTAATCAGAGAGTAAAGCTGTACACTGTTTCCTGTGATGCTTGGGTTTAGGGGTAGGGTGGGGTTAGGCCAATACAAAATACGGTTTGTGCTGTATAAAATCAATGGAAACCTATGTAATGTACCCACTTTTCACAAAAACAAACATGTGTGTGTGTGTGTGTGTGCGTGTGTGTGTGTGTGCGTGGGTGGGTGTGCGTGTGTGTGTGTGTGTGGCTCTCTCTCTCTCTCTCTGTGTGGAGAAGAATGTTGAGAAGGACATCATGAGATGTGTGTTGATTAATAGTTGAAGTGAGCAGTCATGTGTAAGGTCTTTGTTTTGACTGAAGATACACACTGGGCCATGTAATGCTCTAGATATGTTCACAGGATGGATCTCCGGCTATAAAGGATGGTGCTTGGAGGAGTGTGGAGCAGGAATAAACTCCCACAGAATCCCTCAAACACACACAGTCAAACATTTGCAGTCACTCCAGACTACCGTGGTCATGATGCTGGAATTTCTAACTTCAATATGATCCCTTAAAAACATAAAACTCTATTACAATTTTAGATATAGAAATATTGCAGGAGTGTTTATTAAAATGACAATTTTATGCATGTCTTAATTTCTTCTTTTCCAGTGTGTTAAGTGTTAAGGATTTGTTTAGGCTAGCTGTCCCGATTTTCACTTACCGAGCTGAAAAATAATTAATATAGAATTAAAAATATATATATTTCTTCGCTGTTTTGATTTATGTAGCATCTAATAAATTATGCCATTCAGCATTCTAATAAATTCCATGATTCTTAATTCCAATTTTAGAATTAGACAGGAAACTACTAGACAAATCTATAGAATGTTAAAACGTGCTTGTAGACAATTTAACAGTCAGTAATAAACAATTTACAATCATAATAAACACAAGTAGAACAAAACAAATACTGTAACCATACTTAAAACATAAAATACAGATGAAATATATTGCATTTTGAAAATTTTTCAGGTAGGCTTAACAGTGATTTTGTCTTTTTTTGTTGAATAAAGTGGCTCTTCCTTTAAGAAAAAAACAAAACAAAACTATTTTTACTTTCACTTTTAGATGTAATAAAGGTAGCACTGAATTTTAAAGAAGGGTATTTTTATGTTGTTTATGCATTGATGGATGTTATGCTGGCTTCACATTAAATGCTAATTTTAGTATCCATGAGTAGATTACATACAAAGTCAATGTAAACGCACAAATTGAGAAGAATTTCCATATGACATTGAATCTTTTATGACATATACATATTTAGCCTATCCACTTAAACATTTAAAGAGAACTGAGCACTGAACTGAGGAACTGTGGTGAACTCAAGAGCGCAGCAGGTATGATAGTGTGGGAAAGTGATGTTGTATTATTTTAAATAATTTAGTATCAATATGTTACAACGTATTGATACTTTTGACAACAGCACTGCAGATACAGGCAGTAGCATGCCAGCCATCCCCAAGTTTCTCATTACAGCTTCTCTTTAAACTTCACCTCTGTAAACTCAAGAAAGCTTTACTTTTACCGCTATGGAGCTGGCAAGGTTAAACAGTGTCGTGATTATACTTGTTGTAATAGTCATGTCTGTTTGTACAAAGTCTTCGAGGATCCAAAGAGCGGCCGTGTGTTATTGAGACATGGGGGGGGGGGGGGGGGGGTCTTCATGAGGACAGATTCAATCGAAAGCAGATGCAGGCAGAATCACATACACTGGGCTGGATTGGCAAGAGGGCAGGAGAAAAAGAAGAATAAATAAGAGGGAAAGAAACACTTTATTTAGAGACCAGCTACTGAGAGAGAGAGAGACTGAGCATTTAAAGGAACAGTTCACCGAAACATTCTGTCATTGTAAACTTATCCCAATCTGAAGACTGTTGTGGGTTTTTTATGGAGTACAAGCAGATAAATTAAAAGCATCAATTGACAAAAATGGTCAAAATGTATAGAAATTTCATAATTACTGCTGCTGGACATTTATTGTTGCTTCAAATAGTCAGAATCACATTGAACCCATACTTTTTTGACCTGGATAAGTGGTCTTCAAAGACTTCATAGTTTTAATTAAATTATATTAAATTTATTCCATTTTTATTCCAGAAAACAATGCAAATGTGTTTCTCTAAATTCACCTTTTTTAAACGAATTTTTTTTACAAGATGTAATTGTTAAATTCATGTCATTCAACCACTGTAGTCAGTCTGGACTCATATATATACACTGTAAAAATAAACTAGTTCCTTTACTTAAAAAAGTAAGTAAATCATTATAACATGGGACTGTTAAGTTGACTTAACTACATTTTTTTTATAACCTCACCTTTAAAAGTAAAGTCAACGTATTGTTTTTTTTAGAGTGTATGAACACTACTGGTGTTAACAATACATTTTATTTGGTGTTTATAACATTAAATCTGTGACAAACAATCCTTTGTAAATGTACAAACATTCATTTGAGGTTGAATTTTGTTGTTAGACAAGAATGTCTACATCATAAACTTTCTGAATGATTATTTTTATTTAAAACATTTTAAAGTTAAAGTTGTTCTGATGCTGTTTTGCAAGAAATAAATATTTGTCTCATGAAATAGGTATGTCTCATAGGCTCAGAGAAATCACATATATAATAAAAAATAATGATAACGAAATTAGATTTCTTTTCAGATTTACTTAAAGAGAACTTCATGATCAGATGCAACATGTTTTTACATTAAAATATAGTTTAAAATTAAGTTATGACTGTTTAACAAAAACAAAGATTCTTGATAGTAATTAAATTTTGAATGCATGTTTTATGCTTCTTTAAAAACTTTTTATTTGATTTTATACATTTTTTAACACAATAAGACTTGAGTAAATTATAGAAAAGCCTTTATCCAACAAATTACCTTACTCACAACAAAAAGATCCTGTGACCGGTTAACTGGAGGACCCAGATGGCCAGTCGCAAATATTATTTTACATATTTTTACATATTATTTTACATACACACATTTTTTTAATGGATCTTACCTTACATATTGGAGGCCTTAAAATGTAACCAATTCCTGTACAATACAACATTATTAATTTTACCACAACCGTGATATGATTTTTTTCTCCCTTAAAACAGTGGTTTGTTAAATTTAAGTTAAATTTGAAACTTACGTAAGCTACTGATGAATTATCACATACCCCATTTGTCTCAGAATGGCTAATTATTAATATCACAATAAACAACGTAGAGGAGTGTGAACAGAAACGATCATCATGTCAAGCGTTGTGTATGTCTGTGGGGTGTGGGAGAGTGATGTATGTAGAGGTAAAGGAAATGTACCAGCTCTGTTCAAATACTAACAAAAGAAACCTCCACCTCCATGAATCAAGCACCGAAGTCGATGGTATTTTAAAAGGGGCATTGATAATATGTGGAGAAGTTTTTTCCTCTCTACCTGATAGTGAAGAATATATCATCTCCTTTCTTTTCGTCCTCCTTTCATTAGGCGACTGGTTATTCTCACAGCAGTGCAAGTGAGAAAGTAGATCAAATGTGGCTCCGCTGAGTTCATAGGATTAAATCATTAGTTATATACGAGAGTGTATAGAGGAGTATGTGGAGGTTCAGTATAGTGGATTAAAGTTAATAAATATATATTGTCCATGAAGTTGCACACTAGATATAAACATAGAGACTGCATAGAATCGGATTTCAAATCCACAGGTGAAGAAAATAATTTTCCTTCCCAGACAAAAGAATAAAATACACTCGTCATAATAAACGTGTCAGCCACTGCTATAAAACTGAAATGTGTGCTCATTTCTTTCACATATTCATAACAGTAAGCTATGAAAACTTACATTTCATTTACACTTACTTTAAAAGGTGATTGGCAATTTATACTAAGCATATGTCAATGCCACCTGCAATATAACATCATTCTACACATTTTTTTAAAAATGAAAATGATTATTCAAATTTTACTTAAAAATGTTCTCTAAATGGAACCTACATTTTATATATTATAAATAAAATTAATAATTAATTTTGAATGAAAAGGGTTGTTAAAACTTTACTTCAAAAATGTATCTAAATGGAACAAAGTTTATATTTAATAAATGGAATTAATATTTAATTTAATTTAATAATGTTATAATCTAATATACTACAACAATTAAATTGAAGGTAAAGACATGATGTTAAAAAGTATTTATATTTAAAACTAACTGTTGCTCTTTACATGTTTTATAATTATAAGAATGTTTTTTACCGCAAAAATCTGCATTTTAAAATTCTAATAATATCACAACGTTACTGCCTTTACTGTATTTTTTTATTTAAAACAAATATTTATATATTATTTTTTCATGACCTAATTATGCGCCAATGACTATAAATATGAGAAATAACATAAATTTAATACATATTAAATTAATAATTAATTTAATTAAAAAATGTGGTAATTAAATACATTAAAACAATTAAATTGAAGGTAAATACATGATGTTATAAAGTATTTATATTTAAAACTAACTGTTCTTCTTTAGACCTAACTCAAAATAATTTAAATAACAAGATTATTGTATCATTTTCTAAATCTTAAGAAGTGTTTTTGACCACATAAATCTGCATTTTAAAACTCTAATAATATAACAATATTACTATATTTACTATATTTTACTGTATTTTTAAAAATATTTATATATAATTTATTCGCACATTTAATTATGCTTTACATGCAATAATTGCCAATGACTATAAATATGAGAAATAGAACATAAATTTAATATATAACAAATTCAATTAATAATTAATTTAATTTAATAATATGGAAATTAAATATACTACAACAATTAAATTGAAGGTAAAGATATGACCTGTTGTTCTTTAGAATTTAATCTGAACAACTAAAATATCAAAAGTATTTAAATTTTTTTAATCATGAGAAATGTTTTTTGACCTCAAAAATCTGCATTTTAACATTCTAATAATATCACAATATTACTGTCTTTACTGTATTTTTAATTTGACATTTTAAAATTATTTATATATAATTTCTTCACGCATTTATTTACGTTTTACATGACAATAATTGCGGGCGTCACGGTGGCGCAGTGGGTAGCACGTTCGCCTCACAGCAAGAAGGTCGCTGGTTCGAGCCTCGGCTGGGTCAGTTGGCGTTTCTGTGTGGAGTTTGCATGTTCTCCCCGTGTTCGCGTGGGTTTCCTCTGGGTGCTCCGGTTTCCCCGACAAGTCCAAAAACATGTGGTATAGGTGAATTGGGTAGGAATGAATGTGTGTGGATGTTTCCCAGTGATGGGTTGCAGCTGGAAGGGCATCCGCTGCGTAAAACATATGTTGGATAAGTTGGCGGTTCATTCCGCTGTGGCGACCCCAGATTAATAAAGGGACTAAGCCGAAAAGAAAATGAATGAATGAATGAATGACAATAATTGCCAATGACTATAAATACGAGAATGTAAAACTTTATAGACTAAGATTTACACAAGGTCATGACACTTTCCATTACCCTCTTTGCAAACAATAACACACATCATGCATGAGGTTTAACCCCGACTCAATGGTAGTGGCTGAAATGGCAGCACTAAAGCCCACCAAGTACACCGACAGCAGCACAAAGGAATAAAACGCTGCCCCCAAATTCCCTGCCATGATTCTGTCAACCTTCAGCGTGACCCGTCTCACCACCCCGGGGGTCTTCATAGCAGCCACTCACTCACCAGCACAAGTGTGTGCGTGTGCGTGTGCGTGTGTGTGTGTGTGCATGTGTGTTTCCATATAATCCTGGCTAATACACCGCATGCAACGGTCAAAGCATTTTCCTGGAGTGTGTATATGTGCTCTACACCTCTACAGCTCATCAGTCACAGACGCAGACAGCAATGCCACTGCCAAAGTCGTCGTTGGTGCAAACTAGGCACAGAAACGCATGGTAATTTTATCCACTCATCAGCTTTCCCGATGCCCGAGATACATACCGCTCTCCACATACCAGTCGATGCCAATTAGAAGAGTTTATGCCGGATAAGAGAAAAAGCAATCCCTGGGGGTGTAAGCATGAATTTCTGTGTTTGAATGTGCAGAATATGGAAGAGCACAATAGATGGGCTTTTTTCTGCAGCACTCCCCCAAACACACTGAAATGACTGATCAAGTGTCAGTCAGAAAGTTAAACAGAGACGATGTGTGTATGTTGGCGTCTGTGTTCGCTAGGGCCCGAACGTCTGAAATACAGTACAGTGGAAATTCTTCTATTCTGAATTGTGTTTTTTAAAGCGATAGTTCACACAGAAATAAACATTCTTTCACTATTTGCTCACTCACAAGTGGTTTCAAATTGTTATAAGATTTCTTCTTCTGTTGAACACTGAAGACGTTATTTTAAAGAAAACTGAAAACCTGTAACCATCGACTTCCATAGTGGTCCATTGGGCAGGTTTACAACATTTTTCTAAATATCTTTTTTTTTGTTTAACAGAAGACAGAAACTCAAAGGATTGAAACAAGTAAAGGGTGAGTGAATGATGACAGGATTTTTATTTTGGAGTGACCATTCCTTTTAAGCATTGTGAAATTTTATAAATTACGCTACATGTTATGCATATGAAATTTACAAGAGACTTGATTAAGATATCAATGATATATAAACTAACAAAAATGCACTAGTACATAAGTCTAGTATATAAAAATAAGTCAAACAAAATGTGTGTAAATGTCTGCTGACAACACAGTAACTGGACACTTGCTCTGACTGGATCATTTGAATCAGTGACTTGTTTACTGGAGACTCAATTTTCCTCGATTATTTGAATCGGTAACTGGCTTACTCAAGACTCGCTCTAACTGGATCAATTGAATCAGTGACTTGTTTACTGGAGACTCGATTTTCCTCGATTATTTGAATCGGTAACTGGCTTACTCAAGACTCGCTCTGACTGGATCAATTGAATCAGTGACTTGTTTACTGGAGACTCGATTTTCCTCGATTATTTGAATCGGTAACTGGCTTACTCAAGACTCGCTCTGACTGGATCAATTGAATCAGTGACTTGTTTACTGAAAACTCGATTTTACTCGATTATTTGAATCAATGACTTGCTTACTGTAGACTCACTCTGATTAGATCATTTGAATCGGTGACTTGTTTATTAGAGACTCGATTTTACTGGATCATTAGAATCAGTGACTTGTTTACTGGAAACTCGCTCTTATTGGATCATTTGAATATGTGACTTGTTTACTGGAGACTTATTATTTGGACTGGATTATTTGGATGTGTGACTTCCTTACTGGAGACTCACTCTGACTGGATCATTTGTATTGGTGACTTGTTTACTGAAAACTCGCTCTTATTGGATCATTTGAATCTGTGACTTGTTTACTGGAGACTCATTTTTACTGGGTTATTTGAATGTGTGACTGGTTTACTGGAGACTCACTCTGATTGGATCATTTGAATCAGTGACTTATTTATTGGAGACTCACTTTGACTGGATCATCTGAATCAGTGACTTGTTTACTGGAGACTCGCTCATACTGAATCATTTGAATCAGTGTCTTGTTTACAGGAGACTCGCTCTGATTAGATCATTTGAATCAGTGACTTGTTTACTGAAGACTCGCTCTGATTGGATCATTTGAATCATTAAGCATGTAATTGGATCAGTCCAATTCACAAAGGAATATTTCAGTGTGAATTATGAACCGATTTATTTTAGGTTAACTGAAAATAATCAATTTCTGAATTACGTAATATATATATTGCTTTTTCAATTCAATTCAATTCATTCATTCATTCATTCGGCTTGGTCTCTATTTCAGAGGTTGCCACAGCGGAATGAACCGCCAACTTTTCCAGCATATGTTTTATGCAGCGGATACCATTCCAGCCGCAACCCAGTACTGGGAAACACCCATACAGTCTCATTCACACTCATACACTACGGCCAATTTTTGTTTATTCAATTCACCTATAGGCATGTCTTTGGACTGTGGGGAAAACTGGAGCACACGGAGGAAATCCACGTGAACACAGGGAGAACATGCAAACTCCACACAGAAATGCCAACTGGCCCAGCCAGGATTTGAACCAGTGACCTTCTTGCTGTGAGGTGACAGTGCTAACCACTGAGCCACCGTGCTGCCCCAATTCAATTCAGTTTATTCATTCATTCATTTTCTTTTTGGCTTAGTCCCTGTATTAATCCGGGGTCACCACAGCGGAATGAACCGCCAACTTATCCAGCATATATTTTTATGCAGCGGATGCCCTTTCAGCTGCAACCCATCACTGGGAAACACCCATACACTCTCATTCACACTATGGCCAATTTTGTTTATTCGATTCACCTAAGTCTTTGGACTTGTGGGGGAAACTGGAGCACCTGAAGGAAACTCACGCCAACACGGGGAGAACATGCAAACTCCACACAGAAATGCCAACTGACCCAGTCAAGGCTTAAACCAGCGACCTTCTTGCTGTGAGGTGACAGCGCTACCCACTGCGCCACCGCACTGCTTCAATTCTTTTCAAATCAATTCAATTCAATTCAATTCAATTCAATTCAAAGTTTACTTGTATATTGCTTTTCAAAACAATAATCATCTTGAATCAAGTTCAAAAATAAGAGAAACATGTTTTTATGAAATAGAGTAAAATCACAATATCATGCTTTGGAATCTAGTGATGTAAAAGTAAAAGATTACAAAATAAAAGTACAACAAAATACTTGAGAAAATGTGTATATATTTACACATATATATTTATAGGTGCATTTTACACAAAAAATATTGTATTATAATAATATATTTATTAACTTCCAAATCACCATACAAGATTAGTTAATGTTGAAGCCTGAAGTAATGATGCTTGCATGCACATTTAGAAATCACATTTAGATGCAAATTCCACAAAAATACAGTTTTTACTGCATTTTAATCAAATAAATGTAGCATAAAAATCATAAGACATCTTCAAAAAAACCCACAATTTTCAATAGTGTATGTGGTCATTTGGACACCATTGTACTTTGGAAATGTTAGAGATCAAGCGAGAGCACGCCGAGATCAAATGATTACAAACAGCATTTTAATGCTCCATTGCAAACGTGTGATGTAAGGACATATATCTGCGGTGGCTTGTACCCTGTGGAAACACAGAGATCCAGGAGCTCAACATCTGACCACACGTCTTCATACCCTCAGTCACAAAAACATAATGAATTTTCCTTTCCATGTCACACCTTTCCTAAAGAAATATATTATTTCAGATGTTCATCAATATGTCTTTTTTAAACAGCGGGAGTGGAGTGACATGTTTTGGTGGAGAAAAAAACCTATAAATAACATCATGAATGGATTTAAATCAAGTCTCCTCTATTAGCAATTCCACATCTTCCCAGACACTAATTCTGAGAGGAGCTTACCTTACTCCCGACTTCTCAGGAAATTGCCACAGAGTTTCTAAAAGCAGTCTTTCTGTAGTGTTGCTTTAAGGTTTAATCCTCTCTAACACATAAACACAGATTTTTCTTTGTATCGCCCTCAACACCCGCTGGGTAGTCTTAACAACATCAGAGACCTCACAAAGCCAAGCATGTGTGTGACCTGTCCATTTCTGTCTGACTAAAGAGCGGTTTTATTAATCTCACTCAGTCGGCGCATTGCTTTTGTGTGTGCGGGTCACCTGCCCTGACTGCAGGAGACACACACACACGCACAGATGCCTGACACAATGCTAATCCACTCCCTGGTCTGACTTCCACATTGGCCGGAGTCAAGAGGGCAGATTTCCAGCATGACAGCTCTAATTGACTTCCTTAAGGCCACCGACGGAGGCATCCATTGGCTAGCAGTGGCATGGGGCAGGAGGAGCTTGTGAATTTTGTGGGTGAAACGAAGGATTATGGGATGAAAAATGGCCCAAGAGCTGAAGCCTAGAGAACGGCGATGAGCTTCGCAGCTGATTGAGTATACACAGAGATTTCGAGCATCTAGCTCAGAGAATTAGTTTTGGTCTGTAGCCTTTTGGATTTTAGAGTTTATTGACGTCAATGGAGTGGGCTTTTTTTGGACGCAGTAGTTAGTTGTTTTCTCACAGTGGTAATGGAGCGATGCATCTCCAGTGACATCCAAAGCCAACACAATTCCGTATTTGAAATCTGTGACTTTTCTATTGGTGAAGAGAGCTCAACTTTCACACTTAATTTACCATAATCTCCTATATTGTTAATGTCATACAGAAACCTTGTATGTCAAAACCCACTGCTGAGGAATGGAAGGAAATTTTTAAAAAGTGTTTTATGCTTTGTTAAATTGGTTAGTGATGTTACAGTGCTCAGCATAATTGAGTAGACCCCATTTTGAAAATGAATATTTTTATCCATTCTCAGTGAATATAGGCAATGTATTTTGGTCCATTTAAACAAAACAGATTTATTAAACAGATATAGTTATTAAAATAATATTTTAGTCACCAAACATATTTAGAAATTGAAAGAGAATACAATTAAATTCAAGCAAAATATTGCAAAAAAAAAAACTACAACCTGCAAAATTTCAACTAAATTTTTCAACTTTTTTTGCTTCTCTTGATTTTTCCTCTTTTTTTAATTTGTATTTAATATTTTTCTATAACATATAAATATGGGTGTACTAGTTTTTAGACCGTTATCGTAAGTTATTTTGTTAGATAAGCTCCAGATTTGGCTTCAGTACTGACTAATCTAATGTATATGCACAAATATAATATTGTGTAGCTTCCTGTTAAAAATATGAATTTAAAAGATAGATTTGTGAGGGGTGTATTTATATATGTTGAGCACTGTATATTGGTCAGGCACTAAGTACACTATTATGCTAATTTAAAGGTTCTTCATAGGTGTTTTATAGTGTTGGCTATAATTAGTTACAGAGTAAATAATATCATAAACTACTTGTCCTCTAAAAACATAAAGGGATCTAATTACAGCTACTTATAATGCACTTGCCTTAAATACTGTACATGAATCCAACAATTCAGATTTAGAGAAATCAAACAAATCAATTCAGAGAAGCAGATTAATTGTATTATTTTGTTAAACAAATATATTTCTATAATTCTAAGAAAGTGATGACAATTTATGGCATGTATAAAATATGGTGTCATTACTTTGAAGCGTTTCATGTTTTGATACATACAATGTTTCACTTTTCTTAAGTATTTCATTTTTTAATAAATCTAAAGGCCCTGTTTTGACAAATTTAAAGAACTAAAAGTGTTTCTATTGTGTTTAGATTTATAGGATTTTAAGTAGTCTTGAGTACTTATTGAGGGATTAAATACTTTGAAGACAAAGTAATTCTAAAAGAAATTTAGATAAATTTTTAATTATGCATCTTTATTACTTTAAGTAAAAAAACATTAAACATTAAAGAAATTTTATGATTTTAAAAACATATAAGGAGAAAATCTGAAGTTTTTTTTTATTTTATTTTTTGCATTAGATGAATGTAAAGGACCAGTGTTGGGTAAGTTACTTAATCTGTTGTACATTTTGAGATTCATTCGGTTTGAGTTCTGCCTAATATAATACGTTTATGAGTTACCATAACTCTTTTTCATTAAGGTAAAGTAACTTTTTTTATTTTATTTTTTTATTTATTTTTATTTTAAGTTAAACTAACATATTTCATTTAGTGAATTTCACTGTTTGGTTTTACAGTGTACAATTAAGCCACTAAATCACTAAAATGTAACATAGTCATAAACTGCCATGTTATAATATTATACGAGGGCCACTGGTGATGCCAACCTAATGACTTCACTGTAACATGAGTTTAAAATCTGGAAGACTCTTTTGGTCATGGCAGACAGAAAGTTTGTAAGTGGTACGAGTGATGGCTGTAAAGTTGTAAGGATGAAGGATAGAGGAATGTCTGTGCTGCTGCTGCTGCTCTTTTTCTTTCTCCCTCTCTCTCTAGTACTGATAAGAAGGGCCACATTCCAAGCTTTGACCCCACCTAAGACTGTCCAGCACAGGGATATCAATGGAAAACACACATGCACACACACGCACACACACACACATGCACACGCACACACACACACACACACACACATAGACAAACACTTTGACACGACCACTAACACACTAATCACAGAAACACAGATAAGAGCAGTTTTCTCTGTATTTGGTTACTCTCTCTATTAGTTACCTGATATTGACTAATACAATCTCATTGTAAAGTTATGATTTTATTTTTTAAATAAAATTGATTGTTTAAAAACAAACATTTTTTTAAACACAAAAATTAAATAATAATAATAATAATAATTTTAGGGCTGCACGGTGGCGGAGTGGGTAGCACGTTCACCTCACAGCAAGAAGGTCGCTGGTTCCAGCTTCGGCTGGGTCAGTTGGCGTTTCTGTGTGGAGTTTGCATGTTCTCCCCGTGTTCACGTGGGTTTCCTCCGGGTGCTCCGGTTTCCCTCACAAGTCCAAAGACATGTGGTATAGGTGAATTGGGTAGGCTAAATTGGCCGTAGTGTATGTGTGTGAATGAGTGTGTATGGATGTTACCCAGTGATGGGTTGCAGCTGGAAGGGCATCCCCTGCGTAAAACATATGTTGGATAAGTTGGCAGTTCATTCCGCTGTGGCGACCCCAGATTAATAAAGGGACTAAGCCGAAAAGAAAATGATATATTATATAAATAAATATAATAATACCATTTTTATACTTTGTTTCATTAAATGTGAGATATAAACAGCAAAATAATATTAAAAAAATAATTTAATTGAGAAATATTTCCAATTATTATGCTTTGGTGCCCAAGAAATTTTATATTAGCATCAGTATTGAAAACATTCTTGATGAAAAAAAATAATAATAAAACAGTTTTTTTTAGAATTCTTTTTTGGAATATACACATTTAATAATTTAAAAGTGAATTTTGAACAATTTGATGCATCCTTGCTGACTAATATTATTTCTGTCAAATGTCTTTCTTTCTGCAAAAACAAAATACATATATGTATCAATAAAATAAAATCCTACTCAACTCAAACTTTTGAACAGTACTTTTTATCTCATTAAACACTATTTTTAGACTGCCTAAGCCTAACACACTAACACTGAATGAACCATCTTCAAGATGCCTTTAAAAATAAATAAATGAATGAATTAATTAATATATTCACATAAAAAGTATGCATAAATTAGAATGAACATAACATTAGAAATAATGGTGTCCACTTTAAAGGCTTTGTCTTGGGTATTTGCTGGGTGTGAGAAGTGTTGTGTTGGGCTTCTCCATGTGTGGACAGACGCTGATAAGGCTACAGATGTACTGTCTCACCTCTGCTAACTGGACAGGGTCTAAACTGTTAACCGGCTGACCGATGACATCGTTATCATCCACGACAAGCTTCCTGTCAGGTCTGAGTGTGACTTAACCAAACTGACAGATTCCAGGTTTGTTTTCCAAATATGCCATGGGATGACAGCTAACACACACAAACACACGCACACACGCACACGCACACACACACACACAAACAAATTCAAATATATACCATCTTATTCATGAATTTAATCAACAACTTAAAGATACTGAATAAGTAAAGCATTCACTTATTACTATGGTGTCTTCGCATGTCTTTTGTTAACTGTATAAATCAAAGTTATCAGCTTCAGGATGGAAACATACCACATGGAGCCCCGTGGGTCATTTATCTGTCTGTTTCTCTGAAGTCATCCAAGAGTCGCTTACTATTTAGTGCACCAATACCACCCATTCTACCTAGTCTGCTCTTGTTCTATTGGTTAGTTTGCGTAAACACTTGCTCCCTTCACTTTAAATCCCACCCACTGATAAGTACAGAGACCACAAACAGAGATGGGCTACAAATGTTGAACTATATCAACACTATAAGCAATAAACAGGTTCAAGGATGACAGAAGATGCTCTTTAAGACAGTAGGTGTATAATTATTTGAACTGTAACAGATACCAGAGTCCAATTATGCATTTTATTTTAATTCATGGTCAAAAAAATACAATAAAATAAATAAATAAATAAATAAATAAATAAATAAATAAATAAATAAATAAAAATAAATAAATAAAAAAATTATCCAGTATTATTACTTCAGTCTTCAGTGTCACATGACCCTTCAGAAATCATTTTAATATGCTTATTTGATGCCAAACAAACATTTCTGATTATTATCAATGGTGAAACTTTGATGCTGCATAATATTTTTGTGGAAATATATTTTATTTTTATTTTTTTCTTTGGTGAATAATAACACTGTACAATAAAGTTCAATATTCAACTATGTTCAATGTTCAATCTGTTAACTATATTAAACTATATTTTGATAGTCCACTTTAGGTTTAGTAGAAAGATGTACTTGCAAAGTTGCTTACAGGAACTATGTCTAAAGTGGTAAAAAATAATAATAAATAAATAAATAAATAAATAGCTCACAATTAATAGTGCATTAAGCACTGGATAAAGCAAAGTAAGTCTACAGTAGTACAGTGTGTTAAACAAGCTGCCATTGACCTGGAGGAGGCCTGAATCTGAGTTGTGGGGAAGATAAGATTAGACAGAGTAAATCCAAAGTTCACACCAGACAAAGTGTGTCTTAGGCTGTAAGTGCAGGAGGTGCTTAATGGGATTTTGTACATAATGCTATAAGGCCAGCTGCTGATATCAAGTTCATTTGATAGACACGCTTTACATTAGCAATATATTGTTGAAGTGGAACATGTCAAAGAATTTGTTGGTAAACATACAATATTAAACATTCGATAACTAATTATTAACAATAATATGACAACAATCATTGTTTTACTAATGTTTATATTACAATAAGTACACCCCTGATTAAGACTCATTGTCTTTATGGTGAATAATATGGGATTTTAGGTAAAATGTATGTAATTCATTTGAGACCTTCCAGTAGTTTTAGGTCATTCTGGTAACAAACGTGAAGGAAAAAAAGTGAATATATGTGCATCTATTGTTGCTCAGTTGTATTAGTCTACTCATGAGCTATCATCATTTTTTTCTTTCACAATAAGAAGTTACAATAGGTCCCTATTTCTGTGCAATAAGCAGGAAATAGTGGTCTTAGGTCAGTCCCTAGTGGTCAGGTGTGTTTTTACAACTGACCACTAACTGCAATGTTACAGATTACATTATATTTTAGAAATATACAACATATTTCTAAAGCACTCCATGATGTTAATATCCACATTAACAATTGATTTGTTAAATCTTAATAAGAATTGTTTAGTATTTTTTTCATGAAACAAACTAACAATGAACAACATTTTTTTTAATAACGATGACAAAGATCAATAAATATTGTAACAAATTCATTGCATGTTTATTTTTTAATGGTATGTAAGTCATTATCTAATGGTAACCAACAAACCTTACTGGACATAGTAAATGTTAGCAATTAAATATGAATTATCATAAAAAACAAAAACAATGTATGTATAAATGATTCTAAAGGAAAAACTAATTTGAAAATAAATAAAACAACAAATACTGTTATATAATACAATTGTAATAAAACTTGTTTTATACACTATACTGCTCAAATGATATCATGTAAGTAATTTTAATCACATTATTGATATGAAAAATGGTTAAACATCTTTAGTCAACAATGTATAATAAAATAAAAAAAGAGTTATCAAAATTGTCAGTTAAATTAGACATACTGTTAACATTTGGTTAAAATGTTTTCTATACATTTAAAAAAACGTTTCTGAAAGGGGTTTTTTTTTCTTCACTTTTTTCCCTGTTAGGTTGATAAATAGAGAAATCACAAGAGAACAAGAAAGAAGTGTAGTCTCATAAGAAATTACAGCACGCGGCTTTCCTCACTCCAGGGCCCCCTCTTGTGGTAACTGTTTGCAAGAACAGCAAAGTAAAATACCTGAATGTATCAAAACATAAAACACTTCTCATAAGTCCCGAAAGAAAGATCACATCAACAGAATTAAAAACAGATCAAATTTCTTAATGTCTATTTCTCGGCATCCTAAAAATGAATCAACGTCACCTCACACCTCGTTCCATAATCATCCAAGTGACAATCCGGCTAGGACATCCTCTTCCAGGACAGCCCACCACACTAAGATGGAAATAAACACTTTGCTCATGTTTATTTAAACACTTGGTGGTGTTTGCTAAAGGCAAAAATAGTGAAGGAAAAAAAAGCAAATATCCTTTTCCCCCAGTTTTTGTCTTTTCATTCTCTCTCGCTCCTCCCAGTAGAAATGTGTGCCAGAGAGTCTTGGTAAATATCCCATCCAAGCATTCTTGTACCAATAGCCTCTTTTTTCTCTCCCTGTGGCTTTTCACTATGTGGTCCCAGTGCAGTTTATTTGATGCTGCAAGTGACAGACTCAACCCCACAGAGGCCATACAAAGCCATTCACAAACTCTCAACAGGACAATTCATATCTGCAAAAAAAGAAGAAAAAAAACACACACACACACACACACCAACAGCTTACAGAAAGTAAAGTGGCGCTCGTCATTTACAAGGGTGTGGTGCAAAATCCAAAACTGCACCAACCAGCTTTTTGTGGACGGCAAAAAAGTGGCAAAAGAACATTTTCAGGTGTTTCAGAGCAGAATTCATAAATCTGAGCCATAAATTAAATACAAAACGAGAGTACATGTCTGCCATATGTCTACACTCCCCCAAAAAAATCTAATTTAAAACTTTTGTGTGAAATATGGATTAATATGGTTAAAAATGTATTTAAAAATGTTGTTTGGGTTTGTCCATATTCCACTCAAATATGGGTTGAAACACAAAATTTTTTAGTGTACACAAAGTGAATTTATCAGAATGAAAGAGAGAATATTTTGCACTATTTAATGCACTGTGAAAAAAATGCTGTTCCACATAATTACTTCATGTTGTCCAACACAAATCGATTAAGTTAACTTAATAATTTTTACCAATTTAAGTGGATTGAACATAAAACAATTAAGCTGTCCCAAAAATGTAAGAATTGTGTTGTTTTAACTCATTTTAAGTGTTTTGAACAAACAGAAAAAGCCATTTTTTGAGTGTGTGAACCAAAGCCCTTGAATGACCACTGTCCAGAAACAGATTTGGAAATAATAACTGATCATATTTTAAAGGCAAAATCCAGGCGTATTGAAGAAGTGAAGCACTCATTTATTTATTTATTTGTTGAGTTACGGCACATCTTGGGGCCATCAATCACAATGTGCTGCTTGCTCTAGAACAGAATGCAGAGATTTCTGCTGACTTGGTATGTAGACTTGGGCCTGCTATTAGAGTCACAACCTGTGATGTAAATCTGTTTAATAAAGTCCAAAGTAAAGGGAAAAAGAGCAAAACCTCAGGTGATGTTCATTGAAGGGAAAAGTTCATAGATGCAATATTTCAAAATGAAACAATGTATAAAAGAATATATATTTTTTAAATGTAACAGAGCTTTTTCATTTTTGAAAAAGTTTACTTAATCAGTTTGTTGCTCAAGTATAACTTTAGGAAATATGTTCTGCGATGTGAACAGTAAAGTTACAATAAGTTAAAGTTAAAGTTACAATAAGTTAATTCATTAAAGCTTAGAAAATACTTTATAGCATTTACTAATCTTAGTTAATGTTGTAATATGAGCAAAACAAGGAACAACTGTAATTATATTAACTAAACATTAACAAAGATACATATGGCCACTAATATATCATTAGTCTGTCAGTTAAAAGTAATAATTAATACATTAAATATAACATTGATGTGTTTCCAGATAATCTAAAAAAAAGAGCAACATTTAGTTCTTTAAGTATACTGAAAAAGTTATTTATAATAATGTTAAACATCAGCATTTATTTTGCATGGATAATTAGTTTGAGCACAACTGAGATAATATGGAGTGTCATAACTATTTGATTTTCATGCGACATTTAGAGGACTGCAAAAACATTAAATGATCAATAAGTCATGACAACTCATGATAATTAAATAATTAACTCAGTTTAACACAATATTAGTTCAATACTTAAAGAATTAAGGGAGTGTCTGAACTACTGTATACCTTTTAATCAATTTCTAATAAAGAAACTCATATCTGAACTGATAATGTCTCACATCTTCCATAAAACTAAAATAACATGACCTCATATTTTATACAAAAGACAACAGAAATAAGTGGGACACAATTTAATTTCCTAACTTAAAGATCAAGTTTTCTAATTTTAGGCAGAATCTTCTATTAAGTTGTTCACATATTATAATTTTCCCCTCTTCTTTTTATTTTCTTCTCTTACACATCTCCTCTTCATGTATAAGTATCTGCGGATGGCAAAGCCCTCCTGCTTGTTTTTCAACGATTAGCTGTTCATCAGAATTACCAGCTCAAATCCAGCAGTTTCACTTCCCGCATTAAAGGGGATGAATATTGATCTGCTAAAGAGGATTTATTTATTTTCATGCTCTATCCAAAGATCAACTGCTACCAGCTTTCGGGGGATCTGTGCGGCTCTTGCGCGGTAAAGCTACTGCACACATGACTTTGGACTTGACATTTGGGTGCTGGAAGGAAACCAAACAGTAAATTCACTGCAATAATCCCAGATAAATGGACTGATCACTGCAGAAGCTTAGATAGTTAAGTGGCCTACACTTAAGTCCAGAGACGATGAGAAAAGACTCGACGCGGAGCGATGGATGGGGAGGAAGCGCGCGTGATTCGGGAAGCTGCTCAACGGATGCCGTGCTTTTATCAAATACGACAAGTTCAAATCAGCCGGTGCTTTACTGACACCTGTCCGTTAAGCTGGAACAATATCCCGTATGACTATTAAGAATCATTTCACAGAGCAATATGCGCTTAAACACAGCAGAGATCCAAAATAAGCCTTCGTGACAAAACAGAACATTTTAGACAATGAATACAATTGTATCTAAAGAAATATTCTATCTATCTATCTATCTATCTATCTATCTATCTATCTATCTATCT
>CAIGQV010016735.1:13494350-13506125 GCA_903798115.1 Danio jaintianensis | reverse complement strand
TCTATCTATCTATCTATCTATCTATCTATCTATCTATCTATCTATCTATCTATCTATCTATCTATCTATCTATCTATCTATCTATCTATCTATCTATCATCTAAAATGTGCATATTTACAGCGCATCACATTTGTTACTCTGGCCGCAAATTTGATGCTGCAATTACGCGGTATTTCCTGTGCTACTCTTGTTGTGTTTTTGCAATAATTTATGATGTTCTGGGGAGTTTTTCTGTCCGATGTTTCCCCAAGCAATTAAATAGCATGTGATGGTTTGTCCAGCAGAGGGCACGTCACGCCTTCTGAAGCGGGATAAAAGAGATATGTGCACTTTCATCTCACTATAATCAAACATCAGCCTATTTGACTGTCTGTAAGGACAGTTATTACAGCAAGTGATCAGGAACAACTGTAATATTATTCACATTATTCACACAAAAATTATTGTTTTATTCGCTAATCGCACACGGTAAGAAAGATGATAATTACACACTAACTATTTAACATTTGTGCTGAAATAAAACAACGGACTATTTGGTTAAATTTAATTTACAGACAAAACCATTCGGATACTTTTTTAACATTCGGATAATATTGTTTTCATAACTTAGATAAGAACTGTGAATTAATGTGTTTTTTTTAAACATACAGTATGTCTATATTCTTGTTTTGCTCCGCAAACTAATAAAAATGTTGTCAATTACTACAAAACGACAGTTAGTCACAAGAATAAAATATATGCCATGCTTATATCCATTTTTATACATTTCAACTAACAAAAAGAAATGTTTGGTGGAATAACCCTGAATGTCATTCACAACAAACCTTGATAAGTTTGTCCAATCTGTTCTTAATAACAATAGGTCTATTTTAAATTGAAATTTAAAAATAGTTTATAAAAAAAAACAAAAAAAACATTTTACTCAAGCACATACTTTTTTTCAAGTAGTCTCTTAATTTTTCTCATCTCTATACATATATTTAAATATATGGACAATTTTATTTTTATTTACAGATATTCATATTATTTTTCATTTTTCATTTTAATTAGTTCTTATTAGAATAAACCATTTTATGTTATTATTATGCAATATATTAGACAATAATAAAAAAAAAAAAAAACGTAAATATATTAACAGAGCACATTTAGTTTTATACAGTCCAGAACTTTTAAAAAACAAAACATATACATTCACAGAACCTTAACTGGATTTCTGGGAATAGATATTTTGAGAACTGAATTATTTTCATCCGAAAACATCTTGGCTCACTGTCCTACAATAAATCTTAATATTGTATGCCATTGCATTCTGTTTGAAAGCCAGAAATGTGTCAGTGGCTTGTTTTGGAGCATAAGCTGACCTGGAAAAGGCTTAGGCTATTCCCTATTTGCGTCTCCCCATGGATCAGTAAAAGCTACCAATTTTAACAAATAAATTACACAAAAGCCACTGAGCGTATAAAAAACAATAATAACTACGAATTAGAACAGAACTGCACATTATATTTTCAGAACCAATTAATAAAAGCATCTAAAGGAGAGTCGAGCCGAATGTTTACAAATGGCTCTGAAGAAGGTGGAGGTCTTGCTGTCTAGGCAAACAAAAGCCACAAATGAAGCAACATTCCAGCTCTTGAAACAATGAAGAGCTCAAATCTCACCCACACCCTAAAGCCGGGTTGGCCAAGTATCTGCAAGTCCATTAGAGGTAATTATGGAAAGTCAGACAGGTAAGCTGTAGACAAAATCAGATTAACGGGACCTAAAGACACCAATGTACACACACACACACACACACACACACGCACACACATGCACACATACAATCCATCTAAAAGTCATTTCTATATAATCACTTGCTCATTTTACATACAATCAGCTATATATATGCTGAAGTCAGAATTATAAGCCCTCCTGATCCTGAATTATTAGCCCCCCAGTCTATTTTTTCCCCAAATAACTGATTTCTTTTATCTTTGCCATGATGACAGTACATAATATTTTACTAGATATTTTTCAAGATATCCATCTTAAAGTGCAATTTAAAGGCTTAACTAGGTTAATTAGGTTAACTAGGCAAGTTAGGGTAATTAGTCATTGTAAAATGATGGTTTGTTCTGTAGACAATCTGAAAAAAAAATATTGCTTAAGAGGGCTGATAATATTGCCCTTAAAATGTTTTTTTAAAAATAAAAAAACTGCTTTTATTCTAGCCAAAACAAAACAAATAAGACTTTCTCCAGAAAAAAAATAGTATAGGAAATGCTGTGAAAAATTCCTTGCTCTGTTAAACAATTTTGACTTCAACTGTACAATAAAAATTTTGCACATATCAGGTAAAGAAGTGGATTTTTTACATGTATGTGCAAAATGTCCCTGTGCGAATTAAAGTGCGAAGATTCTCTATTTTGCAGACCCACCATCCTTTGAATCCTTTGGCAGGCAGACACTTAAAAGGAGGAAGTCATATTTTTCACTAAAATCCGAGCACAACGGCAGCTTGCCACACCACATGTTAGGTGAAATAAATTACCCCTCAGACTACGTGAAACCACTCACTCATGACTGACATTTGCCCCTGGCCAATACTGGCTACAGAAATAGAGCCATCGAGTATTTGAGTGTGACAGTGGAACAGAGCAATTCACAGGTATATGAGATAGAGGACGTTATAATGCGCCTTAAACTGACCTAGACTAATCCGCAGCAATCCACCTCAATATGTATGGCTCAGTTTCCTTTGCTTGTACCATTCATTTGATTTCAGAGCCAGTAGCAAGGGGGACGTATTACAGTGAAATTGGTTTGACATGACAGAGAATGTTAAAATGGTTTCGAAAAGCTTCGTTTCACAAAGACTGTGTGTTAGCAAGGGAGGTTGGAGGGAAAAAAATAAAATAAAAATATAGATAGTTTCAAGAGGACTTCCATAATGATAAAACAGACATTCAAGTTTCAAGAAAATTTAGATAGATAGATAGATAGATAGACAGACAGACAGACAGACAGACAGACAGACAGACAGACAGACAGACAGACAGACAGACAGACAGATTTTTATAGAAAACTTTTATTCTCCTAACAAAACTGCAATTATATAATTTCTTTTAACCAGACCTCTTAACTGTCACTCCATAAAGTTAAATAAAGGCCTCGATTCTTCAAGTAAAGAACACATTTGCAACCATGCATGTTATGTCAGCTTCCCACACCAGGAAAAATACAACCTTTACTAGGAGACAGTCTAAATAACGGCTGATGAAAGATTAATGAAAAGGTTTTGGTCCTGACGTGAAGGATAGATCTGCCCACACAGCAAAAAAAAGAAAGAAAAAAAAAAGTATGAAGTCAGGGAAGCTGCAAAGTTTCTTAAGTGTGTCACATACAGCATACAACTTCACATACATGTGCATACAGACATACAGCTGTATTTTGAGCTTTGAACACACGCACACACACACACACACACATATACTTGCATATGTGGTTTACGACGACTCTCCATAGGTGAAATGTATTTTATACTGTAAAAAAATGCTTATATGGCCTATATGACCCCAACCCTCATAGAAAACCTGTGGCAAAATTTGAATGTCAAAAGAACCTGCTAAGTATGATTTTTAAGTATTTTGCATTAAAAACGCTTACAAATCATACTTAACAGGGTCTTTTGACAATCCAAATGTAACCATTTTATCCACCATAACAATGTAACACCTTGCTCATCCCCATGTCATTATACAATTTTAAACCACATAAACAAGTACACACACACATAAATACATGAACTATAAAACAATACAATAGAACAACTGAATTTATAATCCTAAATAAAAGGATAAATATAGACATACATTTCTTCATCATTTGAAGCCCAATTAGCAACCTACAGATCCATCAAAAGGCTTGGTTCTCATTCTCCAGTAATCTGTCAGTTCCTACAAGTAATTGTCTGAGAAAATAATTACGGTGCAGGCCAGTGCTTTCATAAACAGGCTGACGCCCAAACCTGCCTCGTACACGCCTCAGTCGCGTAATAAGAGAGAGCAAGAAGAAGAATGAGTCTGTATTAGCGTGTGTACGTATGTGCAGTTTGGCAAGCTGATTGGGAAGGCATTTGAAACAATAGGCCTCCCTGGTGGTTTAAGAGTATATCCGTGGATTTGAAGGCTCAGGAGTCTTTAAAGTTGTACGCCAAAGCCATAAAGCTCACCACACCCAGGAGAGAAGAACTACCCTGCCGTCTTTTCTTCTTCCATGCATACACACACACACACACACATAACCTGAATCGCACCTTTTCAGCTACTTCTATTTCGCCATATCCAAATCCAGTCCAAAACATAATTATATTCTATTGTTTGTTCCATTGCTTTTATCCCAAGGGCTGTTGACATATAATTGTAGACGGTCTTAACTTTTTAATAATGCGTTTGATTGCATTTCGTAACAAGGATCTCGGAGACAAAAGAAGACACGCATGCGTTTGCTAATTTAGGTGTGCGAGTGTATGCACAAGACTGAACGGGATCTGCAATTGATTAAAGCGGTGCGAAATGTGTGTACACTGGGACTGATTTTCGAACCCAAGCCTGCCATTTGTGAGCCGGCCACAGCAAATAGACATCAGGAATGGCGAATTATCTGATCTCTCCTCACTGCTGAAGCGCTGGAACGCATCTGAATAAGCAGCACTGACACCGCAGCCTAAGAAAACATCTGCTGGCACATGTAACGCTGGACACACCACTGAGTGTTTTCTATTATCACGTCACATAATCTGACATATCCAGAGCGCGTCTCTCTTTGCGTCTCACTCCCTCTCTCCCACTCTCATCTGTAGTCTTGCTTTGTCAACATGCTTTCAATTTCATTTCGATTCCATCTTTTGAAATATGCACTCAGCCACAGGGATTTTAGGGTTCGTGCTAAATCTGACAAATAATGTCTCCATAGTGCAATATTCCGCAGACGATATGCAGAGACGGACCTGTGATAACTCAGGAGAGTTTGTACAAGCGTAATGAATTTATGAGAGGGGCTTGTTTTATGTGCACTTTCGCTATCAGAGTCCTGCATTTGTTACATTGAGGCAGATAACTCTGCGATATTTGTCAACGGTCTCCTTTTCATTTCAACCTAGCCTCAAAGTCGAGGTCTTCAGTGTGTGAGATGGAAGGAGCCAGAAAAACATTCAGGGACGGAGAGGACTTGAAGGTAATACAGTTATCACAGGGCTCTTCTGAAGGTCAGAATATTACATAAAAAAGTTTTGTAGATTTATGGCTTTGAGTCTATCCTTAAATAGTGGATACAAGGTTATAAATGGGTTATAAATGCTGTATAAATTCAATTTAGTTCCATAAAACCCTTAAAAATACTAAACATTATATGAAACGTGCACATGGTGTCTGTTATATAAATTATATTCACAAAAACAATCTAAAATACAAAGAACACTAGTCAATAGGAGTAATGTGTCTCATATACTTTTGTAATTAACTTTTGTAATAGTGAAATGGTGAAAATTGAACTGCAGTATATTTTAACCCAGTGGTTCCCAAAGTGGGAGTTGTGGGACAATGAGTGAGGGTCGCTTGGTGATTCCCAAAAATCCCATCCATTTCATTAAAATATTAGAATTAGGTAGTAGGAATTACCATATTATATCCATAACCTACAGAACAAATAGTAGTTAATAGTTACACTAAAAAACTACAACATGCAAATAAAATCCTTCAGCCTTTCGATTATTATTAATATGATTTCTCCCCATTGGATTCCGACTCCTGGGGTGATTAGTTACATTATATTAAAGACACAGCAATAGCATCAGATGCAGCAGATTGATTTTATGGCACCAGGTTAAACTTTCTGATACCTTTACGGCATAAATACAAAACGACACCAAAAATGAAGCAACATGCAAGATTTGTATATTTATAATCACGTCAGAGGATAGTGGGGATCGGGAGTCACTGGCATTGTTATTTTGGGGTCCGTGGGCTGAAAAGTTTGGGAACCCCTGTTTTAACCTCTAACATCATATTCACAAAAGTTATTTTAAATACAAAGAATATTAAAAAATTTTAATTGATTTTGTTTTAAAAAATTATAAATATTGATGAAAGTTAAACAGCAGTAAAATGTAGTCACATAAACCCCTCAAAATACAAAATACTATATAAAAAGTGCATGAGAAATCCTGTTTTGATGTCTGTATAAAATTATATTCACAAAAGTAATCTTAAACACAAACAACACTAGTAAATAGGAGTAACATGTCTCATATACTTTTGTAAGTAACCTTTGTGAAAATGAAATGGTGAAAATTAATTAATCATATTCACAAAAGTCATTTTAAATACAAATAATATTTAGTCAATAAGACTAAAGTGTCTCATTTAAAATTTAAATTACCTTTTGTGTAAAAAAAAGTCAAAATATTGGGGAAAATTCAACAGCAGTATAATTTAGCCCAATAAAACCCCTTAAAATACAAACATATTATATAAAAAGTGCATGGGACATCTCGTTTTGCTTTCTGTTTACCATTATATTCACAAAAGTAGTTTTAAATACAAAGAATATTTAATCAATAGGAGTAAAGTGTCTCATTTAAAACTTTAAATTGACTTTTGTGTAAAAAATATTGGTGAAAATTAAACAGCAGTAAAATGTAGTCCCACAAAACACCTCAAAGTACAAAATATTATATAAAAAGTGTAAGAGACATCCCGTTTTGGTGTTTGTACAAAATTCTATTTACAAAACGAAGTTAAAATGCAAACAATCTTTAGTCAGTAAGAGTATAGGAGTCTTCTTTAGGCGGCGCGGTGGAGCAGTGGGTAGCGGTGTCGCCTCACAGCAAGAAGGTCGCTGGTTTGAGCCTCGGCTGGGTCAGTTGGCATTTCTGTGTGGAATTTGCATGTTCTCCCCGTGTTGGCGTGGGTTTCCTCCGGGTGCTTCGGTTTCCCACAAGTCCAAAGAGACATGTGGTATAGGTGAATTGGGTAGGTTAAATTGTCCGTAGTGCATGTGTGTGAGAGTGTATGGATGTTTCCCAGTGATGGATTGCAGCTGGAAGGGCATCTGCTAAGTAAAACATATGCTGGATAAGTTGGCAGTTCATTCCGTTGTGGCGACCCCAGATTAATAAAGGGACTAAGCCGAAAAGAAAATGAATGAATGAATAAAATGTGAAAATATTGGTGAAAATGGAATAGCATACTTATTATGACCTGTACTTGGATACAATAATAAGTAGTCAAAGTAATAAGTAATCCTATTTTAAATACTTTAAAAATGCAGACAAATGAGTAAAACCTAATGGTTTGTAGGAAATGATAATTCTAGTTATATGTAAATATGCCTAACAAGAACACATTTGAATCTACAGAACAAAAATACTGCATTAGATTTTTGTTGTTTCGATTCTTGAAAACTCAATATCTATAATTCTGAATGAATCTGCAGACATCAATATTTGTCAACGTTCTCCTCTCCGTTTCAACCTAGCCAGAAAGTCGAGGTCTTCGGTGTGAGATGGCAGGAGCCAGAAAAACACTCAGGGACAGAGAAGACTGGATGGTAACACAGTTGTCACAGGGCTCTCCTGAAGGTCATGCGCTTCATCATGGCTGCAGATGTGTGTGTACACGCGCGTTATAAGTCCCATCTCCCTCCTGTCGACCTCCTCAATCCACTGCCAGCTTAGTTTCATTTGCATCCGGGCTGGTCAGGGTAGAGAGAGTTGGTTTAAAGGAGGCTATTTGTTGTGCTCTCGGTTAATACCACGCAGAGCTTTAAATACCCATATCAAATCTTTGCGGCTCAACAGATTCAGTTTTGCAAACCTGTATCGAACAGAGGTTCAATCCAGCAGCTTAGAAGAGTACACTCCTTTAAGTTCTGTGATAAGGTAAAACCAATCGCTGGATTAGAGACTGTCTCAGAATGAGTGAGTGTGTGTGTGTGTGTGTGTGTGTGTGCGTGTGTGTGTGTGTGTGTGTGTGTGCCGCTGTGTATAAGGCATTATTCCTTTTGTGGTGCTTGTAACGGATCATTTTGCAAATTAAGCTAATGTGTAGGTTTATTACTTATTTGGGGCAAAGAGGAAAAGTAGGTTTAATGCGTTGAAACACCAGTGTATACATTATTTTTATTATATAATTTTTTTTCCCCCTGAGCCATAATAGTGAATATCATAAATTTTAACTTTAGTTTACAGAAGACACACACCAAAATGTTCAACAGTGTGACAATAATTACAAGGATTATTTTTCAGTTCAGGGGCGACGCGGTGGCGCAGTGGGTAGCACGTTCGCCTCACAGCAAGAAGGTCGCTGGTTCGAGCCTCGGCTGGGTCAGTTGGCATTTCTGTGTGGAGTTTGCATGTTCTCCCCGTGTTCGCGTGGGTTTCCTCCGGGTGCTCCGGTTTCCCCCACAAGTCCAAAGACATGCAGTACAGGTGAATTGGGTAAGCTAAAATTGTCTGTAGTGAATGAGTGTGTATGAATGAGGGCATCCGCTGCGTAAAACAAATGCTGGATAAGTTGGCGGTTCATCCCGCTGTGGCGACCCCAGATTAATAAAGGGACTAAGCCGAAAAGAAAATGAATGAATGAATGAATTTTTCAGTTCAATGAAACAGCATTTTTTTCATAACTCAAAAATGATCAAATTTAGTATGACTGTCTTTTATATTATTGTTTTTTTTTATGTACAGGTCAGAATAAGCATGTTGTTTCATTCTTGTTGAATTACAATGAAGCACAATTTCACCAACATTTTTTTTTTTAACAAAGTTATTTGAAACATTAAAGCAGACATGTCTCATTTATGTAATATTTAGTTTTTATGTGATTTTATTGTACTAAATTACATTTTATGTGGTATTTACATGCCATTGTACTACCTCATAACCACTTTTTAAGTATAGACTTAATATTGGGCTCACTTCTTGACACTAAATTGAAATTAACGATGCAATTTAAAAAGTTTGAGAATTTAAGCTTGTTGTTTTTATTTATATTTATTATGAAATTTATATTTTACAAAACATATTTTACTCTAAAAATGTGAAAAAAATCAAATGAATCCAAAAAGGTTCAAATTCAAAACAATGAGCATTTAGTATAATTTTGTTCAACACAACTATTTTTGAGCCCATGATTGATTTTTTATTTTTATTTATATATTTGTCTGTACTTGTCCACATAGCAACTGCCAAAACTTTTATCAGGTTTTGTAACATATCAATAAACAAAAAGTTACCAAACAGCACTAGATTAAGGGAATATGAGTTACAATTTTCTCATTGTGACGCATATCAACTTAAGATGAATGGCTGACATGAGAACCAATGGTGGGGGAGAAAAAAAAGAAAAAAGGCAGACTGCCTTAAAAAGTGGGTATTGGTGTGCCAGTCCTTGAGACGTAGGAATTAATTTCAGTGTGTTTTTGAAGTTGGAGATGGTCAAAATGTTTATTCTGATGGAAGCATTAGACAACAGACCACAACACGAGTCCCACAAGGGTAGCTTTACATGCCATATGGCTGGCTAAAAACCGCAGAAAAGGAGGATTTCATTCATCCGAGGCAAGAATGCCTTGTGGTCCTCGAGCAGCTTTCCAGAGCCAAGCTTTCCTCTGAGCAGTGGGAGGTTTTGACAAAGGAGGAGTGGATATCAAAAGTCCTGACAGGTCCATAAATAAACCTTCAGCTCCAATTGGCTTTGAAAAATCGCAGTGTGCCGATTATGTTATTGCAGAATTAAACCGATTCAACCGCAGCACAGCGTGGGACTGCGCTAGCCTGTAGACTGAACCGCTCCATCCAATGCGTCTTCCTGTCCGGTTTGTTGGCAAAGACGTGTGGGGGAAAAAGACTGCAAGGAGGAACCGTGTGGTTTAGGACACCGTCACATGGCCCCTGTGATGGTTTGTCTCAAAGATCTCAGAAAAGAAGAAAACATGATGCAAAGAAGCAGCAATTTATGTTTCACCTTTCAAGTCAGAGTTTCTCATCGTCATAAGGTTCTCATTATTGTGGAGGCAACCAGTCATTGTGGCAGGTGACGCTTCAGCATCCTTTAATAAGGTCTCGTGACTGGTTCAGGCATCAATATTGCTTTGAACTGCGAGGCTGCAGCAATGCGGTGGTGGAGATCAGAGAGCGAGGCCAGTGGCAGCTCCAGCGGCCCGGAGGAGACCTTACGTCAGCTTCTGCATCGACATGGAGCTCAGCTTTGATATGCTTATCCGCCTCAATTCCCGATAGTGCGGCCGCATCCCAAGGTGACCCTCCCTGGCTAGGATTTCTCCCATGCCTGCTGCAGTCTGTAGTCACATTCATATCCTTCAATCCTCTCTGCTTCCAAGAGCTTTTATTCTGGCTTATTGATCTCTAAAAGACCCTTAATGTAAGCCTCCATTTTCCACAAAGGCCCTCATCATAATCCCCATTTGGAAAATGAACAGTGCAATTATTCATGTGATTCGGGACAGAAGCTGAACTAAGGCTCCTTGTATTTGAGACATCACGCGAGATGCTTTCACACTAAATATTTGGGTGAGATTGGGAAATATTAACTCCCACTATCATGACTTGTGCTATCTTACAACTGAATGTTTACCAGAAAAGCACTTTTTTAGTGGAGCTAAGTGTTATCATTCACTAACACTCAAATCATGTTTTTTGCTTTGAAGAAACATGGAAGAAGATATTTTGAAGAATGTCTCAATGGGTTTGTTGTTGTCAGTGGGATTTCACAATGAAAGGTGATTTTTTTTTTTTTTTTTAAAGGGGGATAACAGGTTTGCAGCTATTCCTTTAAAACATGTAGCACATCAAAAAAGAAATGCTGGGCTGTTTTAACCCAACACTAGACCACATATGGATAAACCCAACAGTTGAGTTAAAAAAATATATTTAAATTTAATTTAAAACAAATTAACCCAATGTTGGGTTTGTCCATATTTCACTCAATGTTGGGTTAATAATCTAGCATTTTCTCTTTGAGTGTATATTTTTCAAACTCAGTGGCCAATTGAAATCTGGTTAAAAAGCTAATAATGTGTTCTTTCAGGTGACCCAAGTGTGTGTTTGTAAAGTTTCAGCTCACATTACCTCACGGATCATTTATTACACCAGGGGTGTTCAGTCCTGCTCTTCCACACACACCTAGAAGTTTCTAGTAAGACCTGAGACTCGATTAGCTGGTTCACATGTGTTTACTTATGGATTTAACAGTGGCTCTCAAGGAACAAGTCTGGACAACCCTATATTATACCATTCTTTAAAAGACCCTTCTTGGGTGGAAGCAAAACATGCTGTTTTTGTGTGTGTCCCTTTAAATGTAAATGAGCTGCAGTTTTTTTTTTCCCAGGGTGGTGCATCTACAGCTCACGCCTTGTTCAATTTGGCAAGACAAAACAGCTGCATACTGTATGTTTTAAAGTCTAGTCAGTATAAACTCCTGTTATATAGCTTTCTTTTTCTTTTTGGCTTTTTAAAAATGCGTTTTTCTGAGCATATATACAAATTGTGTTCACAGAAAGCCGTTGTTTGACTATTAAACTTCAGTATTAAAGTTATTTTTAAAGTGAGTGCTCAAATGCTCACAAGGTTATGTCAAATGCACACAAAAACACAAACTCACAAAATTTTAGTGTGAATGTAAACAGATGGGGAAGAAATTGCATGATTATCAGCATATTAGACCTGTTCCTAACGGACAGGCAGCAGCTGGTGAAGCTGGGAAAATTCTCAT
>CAIGQV010016735.1:13471377-13489350 GCA_903798115.1 Danio jaintianensis | reverse complement strand
AGAGAGGAAAGAGTGTGTTTTCTACAGGTGGTTTGTCAAGCCCACTCACCATTGTCACCTTAATATTTAGTCCCAAATCTGTACTGTATTAAAAACAGACAATTTCCTCCTGTGATTTTGATTTGTTTGGGCTAAAAATAATGATTCAAACAATAATACAGAAGACTAGAAGACTTCTATTTAGGTGTGTACAGTGCCATCCACTAATACTGGCAGAAAGTTTGCCTTTAACTGTATATATCTGACATCATTTCAAGTACCCTTAAAATTAGAGCAAAGAAATTTCAACATCCCAGTATGACACATCATATATGAAGATCTCGTGGTGGAGCAGTGATAATGGTCTTGTTTTCTGCACAGAGCTGCGACACAAATCAATCACTGTGGCTCAGTTTTACAGTCACCGTCAGTCTAAAATCTAAACACAAGCTCACTGTACAGACGGCCATCTCCATTATGAGCATACATGCTCTGCTGTAGGACGACAATCATATCGGCATTAAACACCTTCAAGAGGTGCAAAGATGCAGGCAGCGTTTTTTTTTTTTTAATATATCTTAAATTATGTCAGGAAAAACAGCGGGACATCACAGTGAAAGCTGCCCTCAGTGTATAATGCTCTCTCATAAAGCTGCCGAGCTCTACAACAATATTGACACAAGGTGCAGGCAAGCAAATGTCAGCCGCTATAACATATGAAATACTTAACGTAACCAATTTTCAGCTGTCAATCAGAATGGGGGGGAATAATGACGGACGCGCCGGAAATCGATATGGCACAATTGAATCGAGGCGTTCAGACATGTTTCGTTCTGCGCTATAAAAGACTGTCAAATGTCACGGGCCTTGACTCGACGGCCGGATGAGACTGATTTATGAGTCTCAGCTGCTTTAGAACATTAGCATGCAGGCTAGCGCTAGCAGCAGAAGAGGAAAATGATGTGTAGTGAGACGAAGGGATGGATGTCAAGCGCTGATGACGGTGGAGATTCAGATTGACTGGTTGTACTGATTTGTGTTTGTGAAAAATGAGTTTCGTAAGGCAGCAGTTTTCAACTTTTTTGACCACAAGAACAACCATTGTTAACAATAATGTTCAAATAAACGAATAAAAGATTGTTGTAGTTGTTTAGAATTTACTGGATTATGTTTTACACTAAAAATTAAGTAATTACTTAAGTAAAAGTTTATCCAGTATCCAGTTTAGAATTCAGTACAAAGTACTGTTGTATGTTTTTAAATCCCTCCATGGCCTGGCCCCTGAGTATATTTCTGAGCTAATTAATATACACCAACCCTGGAGATCTCTTTGTTCTAAGGATCAACTCTATTTGCAAGTTCCACGATCACGCTTGAAATGTCGAGGTGATAGAGCTTTTTCAGTAGCAGCTCCAAGACTTTGGAACAATCTTCCACTCTCCATAAGAACATCTCCAACTTTTGAGTCTTTTCGGAGGTCACTGAAAACACACTTATTTTCTTTAGCTTTTAATCATGTGTTGTGAGTTTATGTATGGTTCCTTGTATGTTTGCATGTATTATGTGTTTTTATGTACAGCACTTTGGTACCCATTGTGGTTGGTTGAAAGTGCTCTAGAAATAAATTGAGTTGAGTTGAGTAAAATAAAAAAAACATATATATATTATTTCTTATTATAATATTTTAGATGTATAAATCTTACTTTATATTCACTTGGAACTTGGTATTTAAACTTTGGGGGCAGTCGGGGGGGGGGGGGGCAGTCGTGGCAGTCGTGGCATGGCTGCCCACTGCTCCGGGTGTGTGTTCACGGTATGTGTGTGTTCACTAACTGTGTGTGTGCACTTGGATGGGTTAAATGCAGAGCACAAATTCCAAGTATGGGACACCATACTTGGCCACACTACACTTCACACTTCACTTCACTTCACTTCACTTAAAATTCATTCATTTTCCTTTGGCTTAGTCCATTTATTCATCAGGGGTTACCACAGCTAAATGAACCAGAATGACCGTGTCGCCCCTTAGTATTTAAAATGTAAAAAAAAAAAAAAATTGTTGTTTCAAATAAAATTTAAATTTAATGAAATAAAATATTTTTAATTGCATTTTTTTTGTTAAAATGGAGAAAATATAAGTTTAAAGACTTTTTTAAATATACTTATTCATTCATTCATTTTCTTTTCGGCTTAGTCCCTTTATTAATCTGGGGTCGCCACAGCGGAATGAACCGCCAACTTATCCAGCATCCACGCTCCACGCTCAAAACGGTGGAGATGATAGTGGACTTTAGGAGAAACCCCCCTGCACTTCCCCCACTCACCATCATGAACAGCACTGTGGCTGCAGTAGAGTCATTCAGGTTCCTGGGCACCACCATCTCTTAGGATCTGAAGTGGGACATTCACATAGACTCTATTGTGAAGAAAGCCCAGCAGAGACTGTACTTCCTTCGTCAGCTGAGGAAGTTCAACCTGCCACAGGAGCTGCTCGTACAGTTCTACTCAGCTGTCATCCAATCCATCCTCTGCACTTCAATCACCGTCTGGTTCGGCTCAGCTGCCAAAACCGACCTCCGTAGGCTACAGCGAATAGTCCGGACTGCTGAACGAATCACTGGCACTACCCTTCCTACACTTCAAGAACTGTACTCTTCCAGAGTGAGTAAAAGGACTTGCAAAATCACTCTGGACCATTCACACCCAGCACACTTTCTGTTTGAACTGTTGCCGTCTGGTCGGCGCTACAGAGCACCGAGCACAAAAACAGCCAGACACAGGAAAAGTTTCTTTCCTCAGGCCATCTACCTCATGAACAGTTAATTATTCCCCTACTGTGCAATAAACATGTGCAATACTTTTTCATACGCATTTGTACACAGCACCTTAAAACAGTATACAATGCAATACTTTCTCCTACGCATTTGTACACAGCACCTTATAACTTGTAAAACTTGTATATTTATAACAAATCTGTACAACAATTCATCATCCAGAGCTCTATTGTCTAACTGCATCTCTGTTTAATGTTTGTCGTATTTTTTTCCTTATATTTATTTTGTGTTGTCACTTGTCACTTTATGTACACTGGAAGCTTCTGTAACCAAAACAAATTCCTTGTGTGTGTAAACACACTTGGCAATAAAACCGATTCTGATTCTGATTCTGATATGTTTTACGCAGCGGATGTCCTTCCAGCTGCAACCCATCACTGGGAAACATCCATACACACTCATTCACACACATACACTATGGACAATTTAGCCTACCCAATTCACCTATACCACATGTTTTTGGACTCGTGGGGGAAACCAAAGCACCCGGAGGAAACCCACGCGAACACGGGGAGAACATGCAAACTCCACACAGAAACGCCTACTGACCCAGCCGAGGCTCGAACCAGTGACCTTCTTGCTGTGAGGCGAACATGCAACCCACTGCGCCACCGTGCAGCCCTTAAATATACTTATTTTTTCTTAATTTTTACATGGTAAATAAAGACAGAAAAATGTCAATCAATCAATCAATTATATCAATAAATATTGTCAAGGAAATATTTGTAAACTCCCATTAGGTTTAACAAAAAACTAAAATAACTAGTTATAAATAAAATCTTTTTCCCAGTGATGGGTTGCAGCTGGAAGGGCATCCGCTGCGTAAAACATATGCTGGATAAGTTGGCGGTTCATTCCGCTGTGGCGACCCCAGATTAATAAAGGGACTAAGCCGAAAAGAAAATGAATGAATGAATGAAATAAAATCTTACCAATGCACAAAATAAAAAAAATGACAAAAACAAAGAAAAAAGTACTTTAAAATTAATATATTTATATTTCATGTACTTAATTTTAGCTGGTGCTTCTTTAGTTAATTAGAAAAAAACACAAACTTAATTTGTATATTGTTTCACTAGATCCACAATAAAAATATATATATACATATGTCAACATACAACAAAAAACATTAACTTACATAAAAAAAAGAAAATCACACTTAGAGAACAAACAGAAAACCAAACTACATAAAACTATTAATAAAAACCTCAATAGTTCGTTGATATAACACAGTTAACAATGGGGGCTGTTGAGGGTCAATAATACTTTAACTTATTTTAATGCCTATTTTGTCATATTTCAGCTCATTTCATGTTATCTTGAGGTCTCCTGGCTTAAAAGCACTGCCTTATACATAATGTTCACTTCCAAACCATGTTTCACAGATTTTTCCTCAGCATTAGCCCTGTTGGAGATGTGCACTAACCAGCTATTTGATGGAGCTACTGTAAGTGCTCAGCGCTTCTTTGAGTCTTTGACTGTCACCTCATTTACAAAAGCAGGCCCTCGTCCACACTTAATCAATGAGGCTCCTGCAGTTCAGACAGAGGCGAGTGAGCAAACTCTACTTCAAACGCAAGCTCCTCTTTTGAAGAACACAGACTCAGGCCAAAGATGAGCATCTCACCAATATCAGATAACAAGCACAGTTTGGGCTTTGTAAATGTGAGAATTACTAGTTCAAAAACCAAAACATGACAGAAGAAGGCCAAGGGTCACAAGAGAATGTTTGCGAATTTCAGTGCTTTATTATTTAGGTTATAGGGAGAAAAAAGCTTTGGGGAAAAGAATAATTACACTTCTATACTACTATATTTTGACTTTTCCAAAAAGTAGATTGAAATATAATTATATACATATTAGGGCTACTGAAAAAATATGTGATATGCTATATTTTTGATATTGCAATAGCGTTATTTCATATAACATTTCTGTAGAAAAAATCTATTTTTATTAGCTATGTTTTTAAATCCTTTATTTATTTAATGATATTTAAATAAACAGGTAAAATATATTTTTCAGAGCTAAATAATTCTAATTCAGACTAAAACTAATAACTGTGTCAAGGTGCAAACATTTAGGCATTTAGAACACTTTGAATGAACGAAAACCTGATATTCTGACTCTGGTTGGCTGTTGTCTCAATTTCTGCCATTAGTGTTTATTTTCACCTCTGGCTTCACCATTGGGTCACTTGCAGAACAGTAACTCCTGGAGAGGGGGGTTAAACATATAATGCCCTAATCGAATTTGGATAAACAACCAGTGCATAAAATAATTGTCATTTATCACACATGTGATAAATTGAAATGCTTAAAATGCTTAAGTATCACATTTTTTATAAATCCATAAGGCCCTATTGGATAAATTTTCTTAAAGTAGATTTGAACAAAATGACTATATTCCTTAATCAGTCATTTACATTACTTTTTGGACATTAGAAATATAATATGAATACAATTTTAATGTTGTAATGAGTAATTAATGACTTTTTTGAAGTAACTTGAAGTAAGCAAAACTGAGTCCAGCTTCTTTTGCAACTGTGATGCATGATGATGTAGTCCATCACAAAGCATGCATGGGATTCTGGGAACTGTAGTTACACAGCACCTGCCAAAAGTACCGTGGTGTCTCTTCTTTATGACTGCACAGCTGTGCTGTAGGTATTGATTACCACAAGAACACAAAGAGCCCTGGATGCATTTTTTACGAAGTGCGGAATTCTGGACTGGAGCTGCTGGCGCCGCGAGGGATGCGACCACAGGATGTTTCTGCGCCGACATGAAGGTACAATCATAGCTGAGCGCATTTCATCCAAACAACGCACACACAGCCTTCTCATACTGTTCCCAGAACTAAAACTGAATCTATTTTAAGGCAAGAAAGTGCAGGTAAAAATTTTTTTTAACTAATATGTATCAGCATATTTCTCCAGTTGATTAATTACACTAAGAATTGCAAAAAAAATAAAAAAAATACAAGTTTTCTAAAATACTATACTTCAATATGGTATAAGTATTTAATTAAATATGCCCTAATTTGCATATATTCTTTTTTTAGACATTCTTTTTTACATATTAAAATTAAAGGTTCTTTCAGAGGGTTTTGTTTTAAATCTCTCACTCCATAATTCCAAAAACAAGATTACATATCCTTAAATATATTTGACATATATTTATTTTTAGAGTAAAATGAATCAGGCAGATTATCCATGAACACAACCCTCTGTAAAAAAAATTCTTAATATTTGTACAAAACTAAGTTGTAGAGTATGTAGGTGCTGCTGAGGTGGAGATTTGTGCCTCAGGAGAAAAAAACGACCACAAATTGATAAATTGCGATAAAAGAAATACTTAAAAGTGAACTTGGGATGTTTGCTTTACATTAGACAGTAACAGTCTAACATTTTGTCTAACATTAGACAAAACAGTATATGAAAAGCAAAAAAGCCCAATAAATCAAGATTGACATGCATGAAATAACAGCTAAACTAGTTTTGTGAGTAGGTGAAGCTCCCAGGTCAGAAAGAGCTGCCAAAAGCGACTCCAGTGGAATAACTGATAACCCTCAGAGAACATTGTTTGGATTGTGAAATGGTCAACGTCAGACGCCGCTGCAGCTGTGCATGGCAAAACCCAGTGTTCATAATTTACGAGTTCCCTGGCAGAGATGTGCACATTGTTACCATGCACACATCAAACCCATAAAAACAGGTGGCCAGAGGTTGATGTTGGACAGGAGACAACAGAGGACAGGCTGTGGAACAAGAGAGCTTGGATGCAATTTAATCCGGCCTAATCTGGGTGGATAACCAAAGTTTGAAAGAGTAACTTTACTTTGTCAAGTTGTTGAACATAGAATTAGCAGTGAAAAACCTTCAGACATTACTGATGGAAACACTGTGTCATTGTAATAAATGCGGAAAAATCAAACGGATCCAAAACAAACTTGGCTGATGTGTTTAATCACACACACTACTATACTACTCATAGTATTTACTGAATCACACTTAATGCTTTGCATAGTAGTATGTAAATTTTATGCAAGCATGGGAAAAAGTACTACAACAAAGCACACGGTAATACTGTATCCCACAATGCAAAGCTTTCAATTTGCAATTATGGAACATAGGCTCATTCTGAAAAAGTACCCCTATATACATTTCTGGAGATCGCAAATTATGTAGCTAGAAGTACGTATGGCTTCATTTCGTCTTTAAAACGAACACTACATGGCGGTATGATGCCGTTCCCTTTTGCGCTTACCAGCTGACCGCTTACCTCCACTTTCCCACTGTTACCAGTTTGTCCAGTGGCCCGCCGCATACACACGTCGGCGCAGAGAGGAGTTGACCGTGATGACGGGGTTCGAATCTGGTGAAGAACGGTTCCAGAAAGCAGGTAAGACAAAAACAAAAGCCAAAAAATTTAATAAACAAGTAAATAACAGGGTGAGAATGTGGTAAGACCTGAAAACGTGGTAAAAATCAGGGGGCTTTTCTTTTTCTGGTTTGTTTTTGAAAACACTGTCGGTTGGGTTTAGGGAAGTGGGTGGGCGGGTCAGTCAATCACTCAGTCAGTCAGTCAGTCGACAGCGGCCTCTGATGGATTTTCGCGAGAAAAAAAGCAGACGCGAATGGCACTCGCGAAAGAAATTTGAGATCTGAAAAAGCGTACACAGCGGCCTCTGGTGGATTTGCGAAAAACAAAAAATGTAGCTCCTGGGAGACATTTGGCACTCTCCAGAAATGTATATAGGGCTATGTTTTCAGAATGAGCCTGGGTTGCATTAGTAACTAAACATAAAAAACAAGTGACAAAAACATCAGCTTTCATGACTCATGAAGGTAATTCAGAAATTATTTAAAATCAAAATGATATTTCCATTATTTATTTTATTTTTTGCTTTTTATTTTTAGAATGTTATTCTGTTGGATTTTATGACAAACAGATAAAATAAAAAATGTAACTGTAATTACATAATATAATGCCTTCTGTTTTGATCAAACACATATTGTATGATATAGTAAGAAGTATCCAGTTTCAAAAACAGACAATTTTATGTCAGGTGAGATGGTATAGTATTAGGGCTGCACGATATTGGAGAAATCTGACATTGCAATATTGAATTTTTCTGTGATACACATTGCGATATGAATACAATTTCAGCAAATGACTTGAGTAGCTCCATTTGGAATGAAATCTTTAATTTAGATTGATTGGAATAATCTTGTATCGGAGTGAATCAAAAAAATTGCAAGCATAAAGAAATAAGATAGAACAAAGATAAAAGTGAAATAAGTAGTGCTTTATGGTTTTCGAACAGTTGTCAGATATTCAGGTGCAGTAATTGAATAATCAAATATGATGCAAAATGTAAAATAACATTGCTGATCAACTATAAACCCAACTCAACACTGCAGATACTGCAATGTGACTATTGCGAATGCACACTTTGCGATATCAATGCTGAAACGATATATTGTGCAGCCCTATATAGTATGATTGTCATCTTACTAGAGGCACTGAGTGTGTTTCAGCAACTCTCGTCTGAAATATAAAAGAGATGTTGGAAAGCTGTGCACAATTAAATATGTACAGTAAGTACTTGATCTCTGACTGTGATCTTCAATCCAGAGGAACTAAATTTACATGTTATGGGTTACATTCTCAAAGCTATGTAATGTCATATAACGGATAACCGGACTTAAAAGTACAACTTGAAGAGAAAACGTTCAAATACCAACAATGCACAGTCAACTGTAGTTACTGTCAGTGAACTGTCCTTGCACATGTCCCACAGTACCTTTTAGACAGTCTGTTGACTATAAGTAACTTTGCAAATAAATGTCATCTGACTAAACAACTTAGCAAGTACTTCTTCGATGAGAGTTAGTTGACAGTTGCAAAAATCTAAATTAGAGAACAATTTGTATTCTTTCCGATATAATTTAATTGTTCAATTGTTTTAAAGAAATATTAGTTTTGCTTGTGGAAAAATGCTTTACAAAGTAACCAACCAAGCTACTTCATCAAAAACTCTTGATGTTGTGCAAAACACAGAGAACTTAATCGGAGTACAGCAGTGGTTGTAGAATGGAGGAAGTTTCAAACAAACAGACTTTTTTCCTGAAGATTAAAGCAGTAAAAAAAATTGTAGGATGAAAATAAGTTACCTACAAAATCACCTCACATGATTGCGTGAGACCAAATAGAAGTTTAAAACGTGACCTGTACAAAAATGTAAAATATGGAGCAATTGCTAGCAAGCTTTATCAGTTTATGCCACCCCTTTTCGTATTGTCGTCTGACAGAATTTCACAAGCTCAAACTCTAGTGTAACTGTGACTTAACATTTTTCAGTTTCACTGACTTTGCATGATGTTGAGACATTCTAGAATGACTGAAACGCTCAGACATAGCAGATTCTGCAGTGACCAAAACTTATTAGTTTAACTTATTTGGGTGCAAATGGAAACTGAAACTGAGTCACTAGTCTCTCACAGGACAAAAGATTAGCTGTGATCTAGCAGGAAGTAGTTCTTGGTACGATGATTGATAACCACCAGATTGAATTAGTTGAAAGTTATAAGTATCTAGGTACTATTGTTGATATTAAATTAAATTTGAATGTAAATACTAAAAAACTATGTAGGACAAGCCAACAAAGACTTTATTGTCTGCGGAAATTAGCGAAGTTTAATATTGATAGGACTCTGATGGTTGCTTTGCAATTTTAACTTCACTGATTTGTTGGTTTGCTTCTTTACAAGTGAAACAGAAGAACTCACAGTCTAAGGTTTTAAACACCTGCAGCAAAGTGTTAGGGGTGAAAGTGCCGGGGTTATTCAATTTATATGAAATTCAGGTGTTAAAGAAAGCTCATCAGATTACATCGGACATATCCCATCCTTTTTTTGATTAATTTCTACCCCTTCCCTCAGGATCTCGGTATAGGGGCAAGGACCAACAGGTTTAAATTTTCATTTGTTCCTTGTGCTATTGATTTGCTAAATTTTAATGGGAAGAAGTAGTCGCTGTTTTTAGTACTATTAATGTTGTTTAATATTGGTCTTAAGTGTGTGATATGTTATATATGTTGTAAATCTATTATGCTGCAGAACAAATCGCCCCAAAAGAGGACCATAAAGCTTACAGTAACAGTAACAGTAACATATGGCGAACATGATGTTTTCCATTGGACCCAAATAAATTCAACTAATACAAAGTTTTGGTCACTGCAGAATCTGCTATGTCTGAAAGTTTGAGCTTGCGACAGTCGAACAAGACTGCGAAAAGGGCCGGGATAAAACAAGATGATTAGACATCGATAAAGCTTGAGATTGCTCCATATTTTAAAAGTATGTACAGGCCATGTTTTGATCTTCTACTGACTCACGCAATCACTTGATGCTATTTCGCAAGTCAGACCTCACCAATCTTCAACTCTCAAACTTGTCGGTTGAGCTTGCGTTTCCAGTCTGCCGCATTCACATGTATATGGAAGTATATGGAATTACAAAAATTACCACCGGGTGACAGGTTAACACCAACGACTGTGAAAGGAATCTGAAAGTGTTCTGTGATTTTGATTAGTGATCTTTTTAAAATATCTCCTTTAATCAGAAGGGATATATGGCAACTCGTATTCTTAATGCTGTTGTACTCATGTAGGATGACTTAAAATAAACAGGACTAAAGGACTAAAAGACTAAACAGTGGCATTAAAATTTAGGACATTTTGGATTATCCTCCATTTTTAACCACAGTTTTTCAAACAGTGCATGAGAAAATAAAACATTTGAATGTTCTCTACCAGATGACCAATCTTTCATCAAAGGTGTCACCCAATCTTGTCTTAGGTCAATAAAAAAAAACGGTATACTTATGCAATTCAATTAAATGATATTCTCAAGTCTAGTACATTAATATTCATACATGTCAAGGAATAATTAGAAGTAACAACGTAACCAAATGATTACTGAATGAGCACAAACCAATTTATACTGCTTAAAAGGCAATTTCTCATAAAGAATGTGGTTGTTTCGGATTGTCTGGCATACATAAAAAAATATTAGCCACACAAATGGGAAAAATCTGTTAATCTGTCTGGTCGCTGTTCTGCAATCAGGTGTGTTGCCAGAATTGCGCCAACCATTTGCTTTAACTTAAATACATCTGGTTTGAGTGAGCCTCCGCAAGCTGCAGTTTAAAAAGGGAGGCACTGGCAACAAATACAAATTTGAATTATTTGTTTTTATTTACCACATATGGAATAAGTTATTGTCGAGATCCTCTGTTTTGGCTGCCTGGGAAAAATAAATAGACTGACAAAAGGTATATAGGGCACAGCGTTTTCAGATGCTTACTCATGTGCGCGCACACACATACACACACTCACAGAGAGTCTGAGCCAAATGGCAGCCAAGCAAGGCTGTTGGATGAGTAATGGGAAAGAACTACAAGGCAAAAAGCCTTGATCCCCCCTGCACCCCCTTCACATGTCCCGAACGCAGACATGCTTAAAAATACTCATACATAGATGCAGTGTGTTGACAGATTCAGATACAGATAAATACATGTAGTGAGGCTGTTTAAAGCGAGAGAGGGATCTGACAGCCGTAACTCTCACAGTTGCTTCAATGTTTCTCGTTGCACACAAAAACTCCAAATCTATGCTAAACTTCCATCAGTCCGCAGCCTGGCTTTGCTTTTCTTCTCTAAGCCCCGAACACACTTTGAAAATACTTTCCACAACTCAATTCATGTCAGTTAGCCTGTGCTGCCAGCGCCATGCCAAAGTAATTTGCCTTTCTCATTACTCTTGGACAGCGATTGCTTTTAATTAAAGAAATACGTCCGCACAAACAACGCCATCAATAATCCCCCGTTCCTTACCATGACAAAGGAATTTCTTCAGATCTGATTTGGTGTCGCTGCGGTGGGCATACAACATTAATTAAATCGCTTCATGGCCTTTAACTGAGTGTAATTCTTTTCAGCTCTGGGCCTTTTTCACTCATCTGAAAAAGTAGAGGAAGTTATTGTTGATACTAAATCAGTTTTATATGTGTGTAAATAATTTGTGATGACAGGAGAGATTATATCTATGTTATATGAAGTCGGGGAAAATCTATTTGATAGGTTTTCCTGTGAATACAAATGGAGAGAGACTATTTGTGAAAATAGCATTTGCTAGAAAAAGATTTTATAAAAAGTTTCGTTTTAAAATTCAAATTAGTCAAGAAGTTTGTTTTTTGAATATTAATTTGAACAACATCTAAAATGTTTGGAATAATTAAGACACATATTAAGTATTGGGCTAAGTATTTTATTTTTTAAAGGATTAAATACGTTTATTCAATAAGGACTCAACATTGACCAAAAATGACTTTAAAGACAGATTTATAACATTGCAACAAGTTTCTAATTCAAATTAGTATAGTTCATATTGCTGTGAAAACAAATGAGGCAACATTTTCAACACTGATAAAAACTATAAAAAAATGTAAATGTAAATTTGGGCAACTATTCAAAAGTTTGGGGTAAGGTTACTGTTAAGAAAATGTATACTTTTATTCATCAATGTTGCAGCAATTACTCAAAAGAGTAGATATGTTTATATACTGTACTGAAAGAAGTATAGGAAGTATTGGAACTTTCTATACAATAAAAATAAGATTTAAAAATGAACTGGCAAAAGTGTTTTCAACAATTATAATAATAATTTACACTATAAAAAAGAAAAAAAGGAGAATATAACCAAAAGATTCAAAAGATTTTAGGTCTAATGATCATTGACATTAATAATGACCATAATAAGAAATATTTTGTTCTTGTTGTTTTAATATGTTAAAACAGAAAACTTGTTTAGCTACAAAAATAATATTTCATTATTTTTTACGTGTTTCAAATAAATGCAAAAAAACAACAACATAGAAAATGAGTTATATATTAATAAAACAATCAATAAAATGAAGAAAATTATGCTAATGCTTCTTTGTTTCAGCGTTTAACTTTTACACAGTTTAAAACTTTGCATCTAATGACTTAAATCTAAATACAGTCAGTGCATTATGCAGTTATTAAGATTAATATGGGCATCTACAGCCAAAAACATTAATGGGACAAAGTTGTATTAAAGGATAAAATGAAGATGCAGAAGAAAGCACATACAGAAGCAAAAAAAAAAAAAAGATGACGAGACTACAGGAGTAGGGGGAGAGGGGCGATCTTCCCCTCTTCCGTCTATATTTCTTCTCATCCCTCCCTCCAGCACCCCCGCCCATCCAAAAAACCCAGAACTGGACAAAGAACACGACTTTCTGCCAAGTCATTTTTCATAAGCTCATGAAATTGTGCCAATCCTGCAAACCCTCCCCTTTTCTGTCTCTCTCTTGCAGGAGGACTTCAGTAAAACCTATGGGGAATGAACACATACACACAAGCACACACACACACATACACCACCTGCCCCTCTCCAAAACCATACACACTCCTCCTGGGATTCCTCCCGAAAAACGCACAGGCTTTTCATCTGAAGCGGAGAGACGGCTGGACATATGAATTCATCTTCCTCTACAGAATAATCACCCTCTGTGTAAAACTAATGGAGAAAGATGTAATCAGAACCATACTGTTATTTCCTCCATGCAGGGAAAGGCATCACGCCGAGCACAATAAGCCACTTTAAAAAGCGTTTCAAATCCATTAGGTACGACTGAGATTGAATGCGTCGGCTTTTCAGAGTGTCTTATTTGTAGATTGTAAAAATTAAATTATGATCAATAAATCATGAACATACGTTTTTTTTATGCTCATTTAACTTTAAATAAGTTAACCATGTTTCAGCTTTTTTTGTTGTTGAGTCTTTCAAGCTGTTTTAAGTCCATTTAATTAAGATTAAATTTATTCAACTTACAAACCTAAAGAAATTGCTATTTTGTTTACTGTGTGGATAAAAAAATTATTGGTGACACTTTACAATAAGGCTTTATAAGTTAATGTTAGTTATTGTATTTACTAATATGACAAAACAACGAACAATACCGTACATTGATTACAGTATTTATCCATATGTGTAAATGTAAGTTAATGGAAGCAAAGTTCATTGTTAGTTCATGTTAACTCATGGTGCATTAACTAATGATAACAAGCATGAATTTGGATTTGACTATGATTAATAAATGCTGTACAAGTGTTGTTCATTATCAATTGATGTGAGTAAATACATTAACTAACATTAACTATTAAAACCTTGTTGTAAAGTCTGACCAAAAAATTGATTTAAATATATATTTAAATAGATTTAATACAATTTTCATGACACACATCAGTAATATATATATATATTAAGATTCGCTTAGAGATTGCTTGTTATTTTCAAAAAGAAGAGACAAGTAATGTCCAACATGGATACTGAAATCTATGATTCAAAATCTAATTAAAATATTGGAAATAAAGTTTTAGGACTTTGTCAGGATTTATACTTTTATGAAAAAGTCAAGGATTGTATTATGTGCTGATGATTCTGCATTATTTCTGGATCAAATAAGCAAACATTCATCATGTGAACAACACTCCTAAAGGTCTAAAGGTCAGATGTTCTCTTGCTTCCACTGAAGCTCTGGAATTATTATCAAACCATGCTGAAGAAAAAAAATCATCAGGTTTGACACAGGTTTGAAAATTCACATTTTCTTTGAATTTATTCATTTATAGTTATGTGTTTGGGTAAAACATCATTTTAGTTTTATTCTTTAAACTACTGAAGATGTTTCTTCCAAAGTTTAAATAAAAATTGTGCAATTTAGAGCATTTTTTAATTAAAAACGTTTTTTCATCTATGATTATACTCCTATTTATGAAATAGATATCAATGGAATAACCCCAAATTTCAATCACAACAGCAACATTTGTCATTTTGACCAATTTAAAAAAATTGAAAGAAATGTTATCCGAACTTTAGAGAATAAAAAACAATAATAACATTTTACTCATATATGCAACATATACTGTATATTTGGAACAACCATTGGGATCCTAAATATGAACATATATGTTTAAATATATGACAAATCCATAGGCTATATGAACACATAAAATGATAATATAGTTGAACATGTGTACATATTTGTAAGTCCAATGGTTGAAAATATATGAAATCTGCCGTTTTTGCATGTTGAACTATATGTTGAATATATAACATATCATATTATTTATATATATATATATATATGTGTGTGTGTGTGTGTGTGTGTGTGTGTGTGTGTGTGTGTGTGTGTGTGTGTGTGTGTGTGCGTGCGTGCGTGCGTGCGTGTGTGCGTGCGTGTGTGTGTGTGTGTGAAATCCAAATATGAACTTGTAATTAGCATATATTGCTATACATCAAATTTCTATGTGGGCTACTTGTCAAGTTTCTAGACCTAATATCATTTCTCTCTGACTTGTGATGCAGTGTATCTGTGTGTAAACTGTGTGTGCATTTTATCATCTATATTCGTGTCAGGTGTGTGTGAGCGAGGCTGAGAGGTCAGCGGTGTCTAAATCTCCTGCCACTCCCTGATTGCGTATGTAATGGAGCACTTATTGGCACGACTGCCTCATCACAGAAAACAAGCCTCCTGAAGAGAAAAATCCATACACATTCCCTCAGAAGGGCCGCCGCTGAGCCCGGAGACACCAGGCCTTGTGAGAAGAAAAAAAAGAGCTACCAGTCTGAAGAATAAATGTATTTCGGGAAAGACACTACAGGCAAATGACACTTTTTAGACTAAAAACAAATATTAAATTCAAATGATCTGTTCATTGATTACATTAAGAATTGCAAAATGTTTGTTTGTTTGTTTGTTTGTTTGTTTGTTTGTTTGTTTGTTTTTTGTATTACATTCATTCATTTTCCTTCGGCTTAGTCCCTTTATTAATCAGGGGTCGCCACAGCGGAATGAACCACCAACTTATCCAGCATATGTTATACGCAGAGGATGCCCTTCCAGCCGCAACCCAGTACTGGGAAACACACTCTTGCATTCACACACATACGGCCAATTTAGCTTATTCAATTAACCTATAGCGCATGTCTTTAGACTGTGGGGGAAACCAGAGTACCCGGAGGAAACCCACACCAAAACGGGGAGAATATGCAAACTCCACACAGAAATGCCAACTGACCCAGCCAGGGCTCGAACCAGCGACCTTCTTGCTGTGAGGTGACAGTGCTACCCACTGAGCCACCGTGCCACCCTTTTGTATTACACGTTTTCTAAAATGTCAGGTTTCAATATGCAAATGAGTTATTAAATTAAATATGCACCAATTAGCAAACATTTCTATCACAAAAATCTGAATACTGAATGAAGTCAGGTTCAAAACGTGCTACTTTATTATTATTATTTACATTAGATTTAAATGTTTTTACACCGGAGAAGTTTTGATCTCTTTTTAATCAATCTATAATTCAGAAAATACTGTGAAGAAAAAAAAGTGGAATAATTGTATATAATCAGTTAAATTATGTATCAACAATACCCTCTGTTAAAAAAAAAACCTTCAGAGTATAGAAATGAATAAAACTGAAGTTTGATGTGTAAATGCTGCTAAAATAAAGATTTATGGCTTAGTGCAGAAGAAAAAAAAAGTAATTTTGAGAAAACACTTTTAAAAATGTTGCATTGCAATTGGAATCTATACACACCGATAAAGTGCACAAATTCCAGTTTTGCGCAATTACACATTCTCTGTTGGATATGTAACATTTACACATTTATGTACTATAAAGCAAACTGTGTTACTTATATAATTACAGTTTATATTCATGTTTACTTTTTTGCATGCTCTACCAATTACCTATTTTGTTAAATTATTATACAGTTGCAATCAGAATTATTAAACCCCCTTTGAATTTTTTTTCTCTTTTAAATATTTCCCAAATGATGTTTAACAGAGCAAGGAAATTTTCACAGTATGTCTCATAATAGTTTTTCTTCTGGAGGAAGTCTTTTTTGTTTTATTTCGGCTAGAATAAAAGCAGTTTTTAATTTTTTAAAAACCATTTTAAGGTCAAAATTATTAGCCCCCTTAAGCTATATATTTTTTTGATAGTCTACAGAACAAACCATCGTTATACAATAACTTGCCTAATTACCCTATCCTGCCTAGTTAACCTAATAAACATAGTTAAGCCTTTAAAATAAATCAATTATTAGAAATGAGTTAATAAAACTATTATGTTTAGAAATGTGTTGAAAAAATCTTCTCTCCGTTAAACAGAAATTGGTGAAAAAAATAAACAGGGGGGGCTAATAATTCAGGGGGTTTAATAATTCTGATTGCAACTGCATTTTGAATACACCTTAAAGCTTACTTGGCATTCAATGTGGACGGCAAAGTAAGAATTTCATTCTACATGGAACCTGTTTGATTGTATGACAAAAATGCTTTAAATGTTTGAATCTTGAATCAAAAGAAACACTTAAAAGTGTATTTTGGATGTTTTCTTTATGTTAGAAAAAAACATGTTAAGGAAGCCCAAAAACTCCAAATTGACTGGTAAAAAAACACCTTTTTTGTTTCTCGTCTTAAAATCAATATCTGAAACAAAAAGAAAAAAGAAAAAACTCCAGACCTGTGCGAAGATATATCTAAGTATCAGTGAGGGGTCTCGTTTGCTTGCATGTGTGTGTGTGTGTGTTCAGGTAAAGCTAGATGAGGGGCGGTTCTTGGTGCTTTGACCAGTAAGGATTTGGTCTCAGTCTCTGGACTGGAATAACTCTCTCCCCTGCTTCTATTTCAATTTTAATACAGCACCGCTCTGTGCAGTACCGGCTTTAATAAAGTAGCTCTGTGTCTGTCAAGCCAGGTGTAGCTGCAATCCCCTCATATTCTACATAAATCCTTCAGAAAGGTGTTGGGGATAGAGAGAGAGAGAGAGTGAGGAAGGCCGGACCTTTTTTTGAGCCGTCATTGGAATTTGTGTTATAATATATATATTCATAGAGCGATTCTTCACATAAAAGCTAATATTTAAGGACACAGTTTTTATTTATTTATTTTTAGCCTACTAAGTGGATTTCAGTTAAGTTATTGGAACTTATTATTATTATTGATGATTATTGATGCTTTTTTTTATAGCCAGCTACTCAGTGAATAATAATAATAATAAC
>CAIGQV010016735.1:13451488-13466377 GCA_903798115.1 Danio jaintianensis | reverse complement strand
TATATATATATCACTTTATTTTAACATACAATTTACTATTTAACTAAATTACTATTAACAAATCATTAACAAAGACTTTTAGCTCAACAAACTACAAATTTGGTAGTATTTGTGTTTGGGAAGAATTAGGGATGTAGAATAAAAGTCATACTTTATAAGTATAAACAGCCAATATCTTCATAATAGGCATGTAATAAGTCAGTAGTGGGAATAGGTACTTAAACTAAAGCATTTTTTTGTAGTTTTACACCTTTAATTACACAGGACAGTAGAGACTGTAGACATGAAAGCACAGTGAGCAGAGAAAGGGGAACAGGATTGGCTAAGGAATCAAACATCGGTCGATACATACAGTTTAAAGGGATAGTTCTCCCAAAAATGAAAATGGACTCACTATTACTCACCGTTAAAAACCCTTATGAGTTTATTTTTTATGTTGAGCTGCAAAGAAGAGATTTTGAAGAAAGCTGGAAATCGGTAACCATTGACTTGCACAGTATGAAGTCACCGGTTACCGGTTTTAAGCTTTCTTCAAAATAACTTCTTTTGGGTTCAACAGAATGAAAAATCTCATAAAGATTCAAGTAAATAGTAACAAAAGTGTCACTTTTAAGTGAACTATTCCTTTAATGTCAACAACTGTCTGTAACACGCTAACACAAACACAAACGTTTTTGCATGATCTGGAGCTTTCAGAAGTTGCGATCGGGGTGGAGGAATTAATGGTCTTTGCTCTTTTTCTCTTTCCCTGTTTCCTTTTCTCAATATGCTGATTTATTCCCCGAGGTCTGCAGTTCGTTACGAGGCTTCAAAATTCCTCTTGCGCCGTGACAAACCGGGGAATGACATAGAGCGTGCGGAGGGGAGCGAGACATGTGTTGTCGTTTAAAATGATATTGTCTGAAGTTAATGACTTACACAGGCTTATAGGTATAAATATCTGATCCTTCGTGCTAATTTCATTGGCTGAGCGGGCCCCATAAAAAGGTCATTATGCCTGGTTTGTGTTTAACTCGCATTTAATTCCGAGGAGCAAGAGGTGCGGGGAACCGTATTGATTAAATGACAGCTTAACAACCAGCTGTTTAATAAATTGGCCCACTGCATTGGACCGGAGGGCAGAGGGAGAAAAGAAGGAGGAAAAACTGCAAGAGGAAAAGGGAGGGGAAAGAAAAGACGGAAGGGAGTCGAAGAAGGGAAGGGGGAGGGGGAGGGAGAACCAGGGGGTCGTTGAAGCTTCATTGCAGGCATTTGTGATGGAAACCCTTTCCTCTCGCTGCTGACAAATTTATGTTAACAAGCAAATTAGCCACACCGTAGCAAAGCAGCGCCGGATCAATAGTGACAATAAAAAGCGAGAGAGACGGAGCGAGGGAAAAGTTGTTGCTGACCACATACCGTCTGCGAGCGTAAACGGCCAAGGCTCGTCCCCAAGGCCCGTCAACAATAACCCACCGCTGAGAGACACAAAAGGTATCGACACGCTGCTCTCTTCAATTTCCCTAGACGGCGGCTGCTGTCACATCAAAACGCCCATTAGTCACAAATTCAGCAGGCCATGGATTTGGCCCTGCTCTCTCGGGGCACGCTGTCATCTTGAAAGTTGTGCCACCGGCGAAAAAAAAAAGAAAGAAGAAAAAAAGGACATCTGGTTTGAGTGTAGTGTTTGGAATACCAGAGGACCAGGAGGCTTGTTTCTGATAAAAGGGTAAAAACACAGGCACTTGAGAGCTGTCAGGGTTTGTTAAAAAGAGCAAGCTGAGGGAAAGAGAGAGTCGAGGTGAAACCTACCCCATGGGAATTTCACAGGGGCATGAAGTAGATACTTGATTCTTTTTTTTTTTCTTTTAAATAAAATGATTATTAACACCCAATGAAAATGTGTTTTAGTTAGTTTTAAAGTAAAAATATATACACATATTTCTAATATACTAGACACCAAATATTTAATAGTCTGTTACATATTACATGTAATTTTTACAGCATCAAATTAATAACTAAATGATGCATACATGTACAATAATACCTTTCTATAATAAATAAAATCTGACTTCCAGAAAATCACAATAACATAATAGTTCATTAAAATTAAATACATAATATTAATATTATATCATATTTAATATATACATTACACAATAGTATAACAGCAACAATTTCACTTTAACATATTATAATATGAGGGAGTATAATGCTTATATATATAATTATTTATTATATAATAAATATATATTTAATACTTTTTATTAAATAACATTTCTAACATATTAGTTATGCTTTATTAAATAAGTAACACCCGTTCAGTCCTGACAATTATGAATAATTACATTCAACAACCGTTTACTAAGGACTAATACTTTTTCAGTACTTATATGTACATTTACATAGTAACAAAGACAGCATAAAATAAAATGCTTTTTTTGTAATATTCATATGAAATATTTATGGACATTTTGAAAAATGCTAATATAATATAATATAATATAATATAATATAATATATTATAATATATCACAGAAAAAAAATCAAAAGAAGAGATACAAAACAAATTCATGTTCAGTAGGCATCCGATCGCCAAAGATCTATCAAAATGTATCATATATAATATATTTTCACCTAATCCGACTAAAAGTCAAACTGTCAACTGAAACATTTTAAAAGGAACATGAAGAAATGTAATTTATCATCTATTCCTTTGTCAGGGAAAATAGCTAGCTAGTTTGCTTGCTTAATATCTAGCTTAAGCAAGACGAGTTAATAGACTATTTGAGGGCTAGCAACAGAAAATAAAGGGAAAACAAAAGAAGAGAGCTGCCGACAGAAAGAGTCCCGTCACTACGTAACAAATGACACACATGTAGGTAATTCCCTAAAGAGGGAACACACACAGTCTAGTGTATGTGTTCAAACGTGCCCTAAAGCATACAAAAGCATGCCTTAACACAAAATAAAGTATTCGCAAAGGACCAAATGGATGTTTATAAATGGGCGGTCTTTATGTTAATTGTATTTCAAATACCTACTTAATTTTTTTTGTGCATATTTTACTGAATATAAAACAATCAGATGTGTAATTAAATACTTTGAGAAACTATATTTAGTATTTAAATAATTTTTCACTTTATTCACAAATAATAAAAGTACTTAAATTCCTAAATCATATTACTTTATGGCTAATAAATAATCCAGTGCACTCATTGTCAATTGAAAAAGTTGTTTTGTTGCTCATTGCAAACTGCCTTAAAGGCACAGTTCACCCAAAGATGCTAAATTCTGTCATTTACTGACCCTTTACTTGTTTCAACTCTTTATAAGTTTCTATCTTCTATTAAACACAAAAGAAGACATTTTGAAAAATGTTGAAACCTGTAACCATTGACTTCCATAGTATTTGTTTTACCTCTATGGAAGTCAATGGTTACAGGTTTTCAGCTTTCTTCAAAATATCTACTTTTGTGTTCAACAGAAGAAAGAAACTATAAAGATTTGGAACCATTGGAGGGTAAGTAAAATTTTATTTTTGGGTGAACTATCCATTTAAAAGGCACCCAGGATGCAAAATCAACTTTTGGAATGTGATAGGACATAAATGTGTGCAGGAATGGTGTGTGGGCAGGCATATTAGAGCAGCATAAACACATCAAGTCCATTTTTTTTTACATTTAGTAAAAATAAAATACACACTGAATGTTATTACAGGACAGAAGAAAAGATCAATTAGCTGTACTGCTAGAACTTTTCCAGCATTTTCTTGCTTTTTGACAAGTGACCTTAGCTTGATACGTGATGTTAGCTAAATTAGCTACTTTTTCAGATTTTTGTAGCTTTATTCGAATAAAAATATCAAAGGCAGACATTTAAAAAAACAAAAAAACAACAAAAAAAAAAACAACACAAATATTAATGTAAACAGTCGTTCATGTCTCAAGTGAACATAAACAGGAGAAAAATAGGTCACCATATTAGATCCATTCATCTTTTTTTAAAGTGACAGCGTCCTGAAATTAAACACAAAAAGCAAGTATTAATAATTTGTGCTCATCTCTCATAAGACATATGTAAATAAGAGTATTTTAAGTATCTGATTAGACAAATGAGCGGTGTTAAAAAATGATTTCTTTCAATTTTTATGCTCTTATGTATTTTCAAACAACAAATAAGTTGATGCATTTCTCAAATATGTCATTTTTATTTTAATTAAATACACATAAAAAGCAGGTATTTATAATTTGTGCTCATCTCTTTTTGAATGAATATATTCACAACATTAAATATATACGATAAATAATATATTCAAGAATTAAACATACATATTTAAATGAAAACACTATTTTAAGTATTTTATCAGCTGATTGGACAAATAAGCACTCAGTTTATCCATATTATCTGTTTCACAGCTCGTGTATTTACACAGTCTCAGAGGGAGCTGACCATAGTACAGACCACCGAGAGCCCTCAGCAGGGTGCCAGTGTCCCTCAATATCTAAACAGATGCTGTCTCTCTCTCTCTCTCTCTCCATCAATCAGTGCTTTCTAAGGGCCCCGTCCTCCTTCATTACGGCTCTATTAATCGTGTGACTGCGTGAAGACAGCCCCGTTAAAGTTTAATGGCTCATCTGACGAGATCAATGGGCCAGTTAGTGAAGACAACATTACACTTATGGCTGAACAGACCCTAGTTATTGGACACACTAGTTAAGAAGCGAGCCATCAGTCTTGAAGGAGGCTGGATGGGGTAATGGAGATGAAAAAACATGTGTCATTTTGTTAATGAAGTAGCACTACACTTTGTCTACACACTAATTACGGTAATGACTGAACACACAGCTGAAAACAAGGGTCAAATGCGGGGTGAAATTAGGTCTATTAAGATACAGAGATAAAGGAAATATAATAGAAATGTATAAACGTGAAAAACATTGGATTGTAAGTACATAGAGTATTGGATATATTGTAATGAATTTGTATTACGAAAAAGGGAATAATATAAAACACTTAGCATGATATATGATATATTATACATTATAAAGGCTAAATTATATAATATAAAATATAAAAATGTGATGATTATATCGTTTGTTTTGTTTGTCGCTTTTGTGAGATGTATGCTATTTATGTATTTGCAATTTAGGTCAGCTAAAAATGGACAGTATGTCATGTTTGAGTAAAAAAAAAAAAAGTGCAATATGATTGAATCAAGTAGAATATGTGAAATCTTACAAGAAATCACTTTGTTTCTGCTAAATTATAACTATTATATCCAAACATTTTACAATTTTAATTTTTAAAAAAAATGTATATTTTAATTTTGCCTGAATGAATTGACCTTAATTATTAGACTGTATTTATCTTTTATTTAAATATTTAATTATATATATAGTTTAAATATATATTTTAATTAAATATATGGATAATTAGATATGTATGTAACATGAATAAGTCTATCTGCATAAAGATTTCTTTTTCTTCTGGAAACATCTGCATATTTAGTAAAATATAAAATAAAAAATAAATAAATATAAAAAAAAATACAACCCTATAAATAATATAAAATAATAATGAACTGAGAGAATACACATTTTATTTTTATTAAAAAGAGTAATGGAGAACAATGCATTTAAAGAACAAAATAAAAATAAGAAATGTATATTAAATCTAACAATTTATTACAATTAATTACTAAAATACAGCAAGTAATATGGAAAAGTTAATTAAGACACTTTAAATATATAAAAACTGAAATATTAAACTATTTTACACTAGAATACTAAATGTATAGTTTATACAGTCTATAAATGTATAGTTAAAATTAAAGGGTTACTTTTAAAGTTAATTTTTACGATATTAACAAACCATCAACTAACACAACTAGCTTAATAAACTACTAATTAGCTGTTTATTAATAGTTAGTAAGGTAGAAGTTGGCTTTTGGTTTTGGGTAGGATTAGGGATGCAGAATAAGATCATACTTATTAACTACTAATGAACGGTTAATATCCTAATAATAAGCAGGTAATTAGCCAGTAGTTAATAGCATGAATTGTGACCTAAACTAAAGTGTTACCAATTTAAACTTTACCCCAATAGTGCTTTCTCCATATTTTCTTCTAACAATCTTAATTTACAACATCTATTTATTTTCTTTACAGTATTTAAGTGCATACCCCATAAATAAGATCATTTAAAAACTGCACCACCGCAGATTTAAAGGAAAGCACACAAAGGCTGCAGGAAAACTTCTAGCAAGAATCGCATCTAACTCTCGAGTAAGGTTAGCAGATGTACAGTAGACTCATGCGAACACTAATCGATATGGCAGATTCTCAAGGACGGCCCAATTAGTGCGTTACCCGCTATAAAGGAGCTTAATGTTGGCGTAGGATGCCAGCGCAGGGCATTCGGTGTGAATATGTATGCCGACGGTGGGCCATCTTTGAAATCGGGGCCTCTTTTGGACATGCCTGCATATCAAAGGCTGCAGAAATAAAGCTGGAGACTCCACTTATTAATCAGCCACTGAATCACCTGGGGCCAAACGGGGAATTTAAATGAGGCTGTGAGCAACGGGATAAAGAGGAGGTGAAAAGTCACGATCAATTACGGAGGCCAGTCACTTGCACAACTGAAGAGTGTAAATTCATGTATGTGTGTCTCTTTCCCTCATCCTGATGCTCTCAGAGGAACAGAAAGATGAAAAGAAGACTCTGGAACAAGTGAGCATCAGGGAGAAACTGCAGGCGATCAATGGGCCATCAGTCATTGAGAACGCTTGTTGTGCTCTTGTCCTTTATTAGTTTCTGATACAGATCCCACCAGCACTTAATGATAGCGCAGCAGAAAAGCTTATTGATACTCTTCACGTGAGCTTTTTCTAATTATTGGAAGTGTCCAAAGTGCTTTCCGATCTATAAGTATCATAATGATGTCAAAACTGAATGGAGGGAATACTTAGTGTATAAAACATATTATTGGCATTTTAAAATATATGTGAAGGATCTTTCAATGTGATATTTTCGTTCATGTATTGCATAATAATCTAATGCATTAAAGGAGATATAATGATATAAAAACAAACACACACACATGTACTTGTTTTTTTGTGAATTGTGGGAATATTCCATATAGGTTTCTATTGTTTTTATACTGTATAAACAGTATTTGCTATCGCCCTATCGCAAATATATCCCTCACAAGATACTGCATTTTTACTTTCTTATTGTTTTTTGATAATATTTATAATCTTAGAATTTATATGCCTTTTGAAATATGTAATACCTGTGTCATACCCATGTCATTATACAAATTTGTGTCCTAACATTTGTGCACACACAGACACACAAAAACTGACACACACACAGTAATAATGAAAGTGCTTCACATTTGCATGACATACATTTACATTGTCAAATATAAACTAAAATAAGTTTATATACACTTAAAAACTAAAAAAGCACTGCAGTTTTAAAATGTTTCTAAAATGTTTCATAAAATCTTTTTATTGCATTATTGTAAAGTGCTACTTAAAATAATTTATAACTTCAAATATTTCATAAATAATAAATAGGTTTGAAATATGTTAATAAATGATATAAACATAATAAATAACACTTGTCTAAAATTAAAACTACTTATTTAGGAAAAATTTACTATAAGAAATTTACTTACTAAGAAATTACTATTCTTCAGTCGCCGCAACACCTCCCTATCATTAGGTACGTATTTAGAATTATTTATAATATAATGTATTAATATAATTTAATGATATATTATGTTTATACTTCATTAAATATAATGATATATAAACATTATATATTATTAAATTATAATATAAATCATTCTTAATACATACCTAATGATTATTACAAAAACAAGATGCACACACACACACACACACACACACACACACACACAGCAGCAGAAAATCTCTGTGAACTTTAGAGGCTTAAGTTTAATCTTGTCGGTTCATATTAGCCTCTCTGCAGAAATCAAAGAACATTTTTCAGTGCAGCAACGCAACGTCTAAAAATCTGCTTAGATTAATAAACAAATAAACCTTAAACAAATTAAACAAAACAATAACTTCAAAATTCCTGTAGGTGACATCAACAGCTTTCACACATCTCATCCACATCTAATCTAAGACGACAAGCATCTTTAATCTTGGAAATCTCAAACCTTAAACTACTCTATATCTGCCCGCTCTCGCTCTCTCTCACACACACAAAGAGAGAAAGAGAGAGAGCTAAAAAGCAACAACAAAAAAAGGAAAAAGTAGCCATACATGAGATACCCAGCAATTGATGAGCTGCGTTTGTGGAATACCCTATTAGGAATGAGGCAGACCGGCCAGGCAAGAGAGGGCTTTACTTTAAATTGAGTAGTGCCAACGCACATTTATTGGCTCTAATGTGCTGTAGCTCGGTCCTGTTTTCAGGGCCGAGGACGGGGACGGGGATGGGGACGGACCAGCACTGCCACTACCACACAATAACATAATAAGCTTTTTAAAGGGGGCTGCTTGTATCAAAATAAAGACTTCCCTTCAGCTACTGCTCCGTGACCTGCGGCATACCAGACAAAGCTTTTCTTATTACACTGTTCGTAGGATTTTTTTTTTTTTTTGCCCCTTTGCACTTTGATCTTTGGCACACACACACACAAAAAAAATACATCCAGAATGACATACAGTCAGTTCAACTCCTACAGTTTTGATATTTTAGAAAATAATAATACAAAATTCTTTCTATATAGTATCAGTTCAATTTAGTTTTAGGATTACAGTAACACAACCGATTTAGGCAATACTGCAATTAAACTTTACCTCATTCAAGCACAATACTTATTGGATTAAGCTCATAATTATTAAAAAGATCTAATCATATGAAAATATGTGGCATACAATGACTTTAATCACACTAAACAGGCATGTAAACACCTTAATCACATAATTAGCACTCTAATCAAAGTGTGCATATGCTAAGAAGTTCACACAACTTCATGAATGAGCATTATTCTGAAGTTTTCCTAACACTAAACTCTGTCAACACAACTCACGGTGCAGTCTATGCTCCATATTTTCACCCAGAATCAGTAAAAGGAAACAGTACATCAAAATGAGTTACATGAAATAAATGTGGGTACATTACAAGTTCATATTTACTACTACCATTTAAAATACAACACCAACTTTGGCACCTTTTTTGTCTGAGAGGGTAAAAATCAATATCAAATTCTGAAGGTGGACTATGTTTTTTTCTAATGAAAAGGAGGAACAAGTCACAACCATTGTTTATGACTTCCATGTTAAGCTGCTTTGACACAATCTACATTTTAAAAGCGCTAGAAATAAAGATGAATTGAATTGAATGAAGTTTATTGCCCAGAGTCAGGTGATCACGGTATGATGATTCAAAATATCAAGCATTTAAATAATAAAACATTTTAAAATCTGCCATGAGGACTTGCTGCTGGAGACGCCACCTGATCCAGAGAGCCAGCGTGTGGCCCTGTAATCCCAACGGGACCCCATGCTCTCAGTTGGGGAACCCAGTCTGTCTCCTTCTCACCCGAGCATTTATCGATCAGCTCATTGATTAACAGATTGGAAATATTAACTGGAGGATGATCCGTCTCAGGTGGGCCATGTCATTCTCATTAAGCCACAGAGTGAAAACGAGGCTGGCCAGAATAGACCGATCTCTCATTAGCATCCTAATGACATGGCCATCAGATAATGCTCGATCATTATCTCGTCAGCAATTACACATTCTGACTTCTGCCACCATGCACAATGTGTGTTAAATAAATACAGTGAAGTATCGAAACTAGAGCTGCACAATATTTGAAAAATCCGACATTGCAATATTTTGTTTTTATGCGATATATATAGTGATATGAATACTGTTTCACCAGGCTTGAATAGCTCTATTTGCAAAGAAATCATTAATTAGGATTGATTTGGGTGATTTTATAAGGGTGTGAATCATATATAAAAATAATAAACTATAAAATAATAAATTGCAAGCAAAAATAATCACAATAGAGCAAAACAAAAGTAAAATAAACAGTGCTTAATGGTTTTCCAGAGAGTCAACCAGTATAGAAATTGAATAATGAAATGTACAACAACACTGTCTTCATTGTATTCATTCAGTAAAATAATTCTTCATTAAAGTTGTGAACAAATGTACTTTTTGTGCCCAAATGCTTTAAACTCTCTTGAAATGCCTTTAAAACACATGCAAATGATAAACTTTCACTCTGTTATGGTTATACTGGTTATAACTGTTGTGCTGATCAACTATAATCTCAACTCAACATTGCAGATCCTGCGATGTGACTATTGTGGACACACTCATTGCGATATCAATGGTCAAACGATATATAGTGCAGTCTTAATCGAAACACTAAATATATAAAAAAGACTTCCGACTACTGTAAATTAGCAATGCTGGATACAAATTGTTGTTACTGATTAAAAAATGCTGCAAAAAGTCAATTTAGTTCATGTTAATTTCTACTGTTACAAAGGCATTTTAAAGTAATAAATAAATGACATGAACATCACTGAACAACTGTACATAATTAATTAATTAGCATCAATTAAGATGAATAAATAAAACAAGCCAATTATTGTTTTTTGCTATTAAATCATTATTTTAAGGTCAAAATATGACCAAAAGTGTTACCAAATTCGTTTACTTTTTATTGCAGATCTAATCTTTAGGTTTAAAACACTATCTGCATTTCTTCATTGCATGTATTATAAGAACTGTCTGAACTTACATCTGCACAGTCATACAGCATTTGATACGTGAAACAGAAGTGCAATAAATATTTATAATGAAATGTGGTTGAAATTGCATATAATGGCAGTGATGACAGCTCAACTATTACATTTAAAATAAATAACTGTGGTGAATACATTGTGGCGTATGGAGTCTCAAGCAAGACAAGACAAAATTCAAAATATACTGTCTTGCCTGTACACATAAATCTATATGCGCACACCACATTTATGCCAGACACAGCGACATATCACATTTGAGTGTCAATATCACACATAAATATTATTAACTTCAATAGTACATTTTAATATTAATAGCACAATAAAATGTGCAACAAAACACGCCGTTCCAAACTGACCCTGTGTCAATGGCCTGATTTTATGAGGCCGTTTGAAACAGCAATTCACATTAGCTCAATAACGGTCAGGCCGGCGCGCAGACAGCCCACATCAGATCTGCGCCAGCATGCAATTATGCAGAATCCTCCTGCCTGTGATTTAAGAACTCGCACAGGCAGCACAACATCCGCCGGGGCAGACACAAAGAGCACCTCATTGATTGAATTTTATATTGTTGTTGTCGGAGATCTTAACATGCCTGGAATTTACAACCCTGAGAATAATAATGTCATATAAAACTGACAGGACAAAAGACATGTGACACCCTGCGTTCAGCTCGCTCTCTGAGGAGGGAGACTCATCTTCCCTCCTTTTCAATTTTCTGCTTTTGTGACATTTTATGGAGAATTACGATTGTTGATTTGCGACATATATGGGGATCATCTGAAAATATATGTTATGTGCATGAATGCAGGCAAGAATTTTTTGCCTTTGTGTTTTTCCAGTTGAAAAACCACTTCAGTCTTAATAATAAACTGAGTATCATTTAAAATTGCCACATTTGAAATTGCTTTAGGGGCGACATGGTGGCTCAGTGGTTAGCACTGTCGCCTCACAGCAAGAAGGTCGCTGGTTCGAGTCCCAGCTGGGTCAGTTGGCATTTCTGTGTGGAGTTTGCATGTTCTCCCCGTGTTGGCGTGGGTTTCCTCCGGGTGCTCTGGTTTCCCCCACAGTCCAAAGACATGTGCTATAGGTGAATTGAATAAACTAAATCGGCCATAGTGTATGAGTTAGTGTGTATGGATGTTTCCCAGTACTTGGTTGCAGCTGGAAGGGCATCCGCTGTGTAAAACACATGCTGGATAGGATGGTGGTTCATTCCGCTGTGGCGACCCCTGATGAATAAAGGGACTAAGTGGAAGGAAAATGAATGAATGAATGAAATTGCTTTAAAGCTTAACATCAAGTGACCTTAGAATATTAGATATGAAAAAGCAGCCCAAACTCATAAGGAAACGTAACTAGTTTACATATTGTGAGAAAAGTGGTTCATTTGTAAGAATTCATACAATTTTATTATTTAAAAAATTATTAAAAGGAGGTGTGCCCTCAAACCCCACCCATACAAATTAGCCACTAAATCTAAATATTACAATGTGACATGAAATGACAATATCGGTGTTTCAATTAGAACTACATTTCAGTTTCTACTGTAAGTCAGCTCTCCAGTGTTTAATGGTTTTACTTGTTGTCGTAGACTGTAATAGAATAAATGAACCATCAAAGAAGGAGGGGTCTCAAAGCCACAACCACCTAATGGATCATCACCACAGAGCAAATTTGAAGATGTTTACAAGAAAGATTTCCAGGATCTGTGGTTAGTCAAAGTGATTCGAACTACTGAAAATGATTTCATTTTGGCCTAATTTTGGTCAATATGATGTCACACCAGTTCATTTTATCGATTTTGTTTTAACAGTTTAACGTGGCTTTTGTGTAATAATAAAGTATTTTACGAACATTTTTCAAGCAAATGTACTTCAGAGTATTTTTTATTTGGGAACATTTTACCTTTACTTTAGACATATTACACACCAAAGCAGATCACACTTACTACTTATTTCTTTCTTGAATTGGACTGATCTGATCGAATCTGCATCAGCTCTTGAGTTAACAAATCACTGATTCAAATGATCCAGTCATAACAAGTATTTGGTTAATGATTCACTGAGTCAAATGATTCAGTCAGAGAGAGTCTCTAGATAACAATTCATTGATACAAATAATTTGGTCCGACTGGTGGTGGGAAAGTACATTAGTATTGCAGAATTTTAGTATTTCTTTTTGTAAATAAAAGCCACATTTAGATCCCAACTTGAGCTGTTAAAGCCCACTGTATGAAATGCTTGAATGTTAGAATTTGTGTATTATCCTCTGAACGGAGTAGGTTTTATATTAAAGCTGAAGATAATGTTTAAAAAAAAACAATTTAACGAACACACAGTACATGTTTTCTCTAAAAGCTATCACAAAATATATATAAAACTAGTACGTTTGATGTTCCTTCTTTAACTGTTAACACACTTTGCCTTATGTGATATATATCTTCTGATTGCATGCTTATATTTATCAGTTCACATTTTCTTACAAATACCAGTAAACAAACCTTAATAAATCAAACTAATTGTGCGTCTGAAATGGAATTTCCTACAAATGCCAAAAACTGTTTACTGCATAAATCCTCAGAAAAATTTTTTGAACAGCATACAAAGCTTTAAGGGCATTAAGGGTCAGGGTTACTGCAGCCAGTCTCATAGCTTCAAACTTGGAGAACTAGTCAAGGTTACACTACCATCAAAGTTGAAGTGCACCTCCTCCTCAATCCAATAACCCCTCCACCCCCTCCCCATGTTAGTGCAGCATAATTACTCACCCCCATCCCCAAAAAATGACAGGACTCTGACCCCGGCCGAATTATTGAATTTTTATCGCCCGCCTTGGGCCATGTCGGGGCTATTCAATTTTAGCCCGGAGGACGACAACCTATTAAGGAGGATGAGTCCAAAACGTCGTTGCTCAAATTGCCACCCAGAAACCATTACAGACACATGGGTTTCGATACAGGCAGAGCGTCCGCGGTTTGGCTGGACACAGAAAACCCCTCCTGCACACACAAACACTTGGTCCCCCCCACCTGCTTTTTCCGTACCATTGCTGGAGTCGCAGACACAATTTACATGAGTTGAAGAGAAGGTGACAGGCGGCAATCAGACAGTGGAATAGGGTCAAAGCCGGAGACGAGCAGACCGCATTACAGTCTACCAGCGAATCACTTATGCCGGCCACGACCTCCGACCTGCACTCATATCAACCAATTGCCCTTTAGTATAATTATACGGGGTAATCTTTGGCCATTTGATTGGACAGAGATAGGCTGCAAGCCCACGTTAATTTATTTTTCTGGTAATTTTTTTTTTTCCCTCCTCCTATCCTCCCTTTGCTCGTTAATAAACAGTTTAGGTAGAGCCATCTCAGTGTGTAAGTGAAATTCACAAGGAGCCCTGGGGTCAAAGTTATCTATTTATCAATCTATCTGTCTATCTATCTGTCAAACTCTCTGGCTGTCACTCTTCTGGGCCGAGACGTAATTAACCCACGAAAGCCTGCGTGTCCCTGTTTTATAGCCAAATTAGAATATTACACCTTAGGCGGCTAGTTGATTAAGGCTGACATCTCGAGTTAATCCATCGGGCAGGTCTATAGTGAAATGCAAGCAGACTGACGGAATGAGACATAGTGTACGGATTAATGATGAGTTTGGACCTTTATGTCTTGTTAAGTAATACAAATTGTGCATGACTCAAATGGTCAAACAACTTTCCAAGCTTTCCAAATGTTATCAGAGAGCAATGAAGAAAAACAAGATGCCACTATATGCAGAGGCATTGTGTTCTTTTACTACGGTAAATGGCAAAAAAAAAATAGAGATTGCTTAAGTTTATGTTCTAGTCTTGAAAATATGGCACCAATATATTTATGGTTGCTTAATGTAGAGTAATGCTCTCTGCATTTTTAAAAAAGCAATATAATATAATATAATATAATATAATATAATATAATATAATATAATACAATATAATATAATATAATATAACATAATATAAAAAATATTATATATTTTAACTTACCACCATAACATTTTCATTTAATGTATATAATAATATAATATAATATAATATAATATAATATAATATAATATAATA
>CAIGQV010016735.1:13430832-13441774 GCA_903798115.1 Danio jaintianensis | reverse complement strand
CACACACACACACACACACACACACACACACACACAGGCGTCCAAAGCTGGGTGTTTGTTGTTCCCTTCCCCTCAATGTCTCCCTCAGGAGAAGCCCCTCATTTTAATATAAATAGAACGCTTCATCATGCAGTGGCACAAACTTCCCCACGATGCATTGCTCTGACAGAATTACCCATGCTGCATTAGACCGGCAGAAGGGAGAGTGGACATGCCAACGCTTTTAGCCTTGCCAGAGCAAACAAGAATTTTCTAGATTTTGGGATGATCTGACATGTTTGGTCTTGTGAGTCTGGGAGTATAAGGCCGCTGTTGAGCTCAGCTGCCGTGTTGAATTTCAATTGACCATAAAATAGAAGAGATAAAGAACTCATAAGCTGACCATTTAAAACCCGTTTATGGTCAACATTTTAAATGTTCACTTTATACAATGCAAAAATGATTTTCCAGGTGGTACAAATAGCTTAAATCAATATTTACTTAGGAAGCATTTAAAGTCATTTTCACTCAAAATAAAAAGTATCAAAATTAAGGTTATGCTTAAAATCAGTGAACAAAATAGAGTATGAGTTTTATTTTTTCTGACATCGTTGGCAAATTATGTATTTGTTTTAAACCAAAACTAAAACACACTTAATTTCGACAAACTTTTCAGAAAATAAGACGTAATGTTGTAGATCCAAATCCATGTTGAATTAAGAATAATTAGCTTTTGTACTGAAAAACATGACACAAATGCTAAGTGAGAAAATCATATTGTTTTGCAGCATTGAAACTTTTTGTTTGTGATTTAATGTGATTTTTGATTTACACCCTGCAGGTCAATCTGTCCCAAAACAAAAATCTTACCTACATTTTGTGAACATAAACCAGTGGTTAAAGCTGAATCAAATTTACAACCACACCCAAGATGTTAAAAAGATCCTAAAACTTTAAAATGTTCTTAAAAAATAACAAGAACAACTTTATAGCTTAAACAACGAACAACAATTCATGTAAGTTCTTTTACAAAATCACAAGCGTCAGATTTCTGCTTGTACAGAAAGTCTGAAAAAAACTGCCCTCATTCATTTTACTCACTAACGACAGACAAGTCAATATCAGAAACCCTTAGAAAAACAGATTTGCAGAATAATTGTAGCTCATAAAAACATTCTAACCTAAATCATATCCAACAAAACATCACGTTTTCCTCGAACTATTCCCAGACTTTTCCTGAAGATCCCTCATTTTTAAAAAAATCACAGGCAAGCTGTGCCAATCAGCATTGTGACACATTGAGTTAGTATTGAACCCACAATATTGCTTTAAGCGGAGACATTAGACATAAAAACTACATTTTGAGATGTTGAGCTTTTCTTAAAGTGTTTACTTTTTCAGTCTAATGTAAAGAAGACAGGGCATCATGGTGGCGCAGTGGGTAGCACAATTGCCTCACAGCAAGAAGGTCGCTGGTTTGAGCCTCGGCTGGGTCAGCTGGCATTTCTGTGTGGAGTTTGCATGTTCTCCTCTTGTTCACGTGGGTTTCCTCTGGGTGCTCCGATTTCCCCACAGTCCAAAGACACGCACTATAGGTGAATTGAATAAGCTAAATTGTCCGTAGTGTGAATGTGAATGTGTGTGAATGGGAGTGTATGGGTGTTTCCCAGTGATGGGTTGCAGCTGGAAGGGCATCCGCTGCGTAAAACATATGCTGGATACGTTGCCGGTTCATTTCGCTGTGGCGACCCCAGATTAATAAAGGTATTAAGCCGAAAGGAAAATGAATGAAATTAATGTAAAGAAGACATCCAAAAAATGTTTATGTTAAAGTGTTCACTTCATCACACACATCAATTTCCTTCTGTATAATTCATTCACAGTGCATATGTTCAATTTATGTTTTCTAAAAGTGAGTTTTAGTTTTCTCTGTAAATCTCCGATTTAGAAGTACATACAGTACACCAAACTTCACAGTTCACTTCACATTCTGAAAAATGTAAGGTTTTTAGAGATAGAAATGTAATCAAGTTAGCACATATAATTAAACATGCCACATTCATTCATATTAATATACATAACATTTTAGAAAAACATGTAATACAAAAAAGTGAAATTATTAATGTAATTAATCAACTGTCAAAGTATGGTGATAACTGTTAGTTGTATTTTTAGTTTGTTTGATTAAGTTTTATTTTTTGTTTTATTTTTAGTTAGTCTTATTCAGTTATTTTATTCAGCCATATTTTGTATTTCAGATTTTTCTGCTAGAAATGTAAGCAAACTAGCACATATTTACATGCCTCAACATTTTAGAAAACTGTAATATATTACAAAACAAAAGTGAAGATATGGACCCCTTTCACAAGGCTGTTATGACGCGTTTGACCGTCATCATAATCTTAAATACTTGAAAGATTTTAATATTTTGATTTTTTTTTAAAACGTATGAACATTTATATGCATTTATGAATGTATTACATCATCTTTGTCAAATTACAAAAAAAACTAATTACCGCTTATGCGAGGTGTTTCTCATGCAGCGTCTATGGGACTGAGAGTAAATTTGACGTTATTCTCTCCTCTGGCTGCCGTCATCAGTCTCACACAATTTTTTTTTTTCCTTTTTCTGAAAAACTTGATATTACCCTCGTGGAGTTTTTTTTTTATTATTTCATTAAATGGGATTATAAAAAAAAGTATTTGTTGTACTCTCCCATTCATTAAGTTTACCCAACTATGACGTCTTCCACTACTGAGAAACCCGGAAATGTGAAAAGGGTCTATCAACTGTCAAACTATGGTGATAACTGTTAGGTTTTTGTTGTAGTTGTTTGTTTGTATTATTCATTTCATTCATTTGGATAATTTTATTCTGTTTTAGTTTTAAGTTTTATTTAGTTTGTTTGATTTATTCATTTAATTTATTTGGTTTTATTCCGTTTTATTTTTTAGTTTTATTCATGTCTATAATCTGAAGGATTTCAGATTTTTCTGCTAGAAATATTATATGTGGATGCTGCACACTGGTGTGGTGTGGAGAGACCCCCCTCATGATTGTGAAGCGCTTTGGGTGTATGACCATACACAATAAATGCGCTATATAAATACACATTACATTACATTACATATGTAAGCAAATAAGCACATATTTTTTGGACAAGCCTAAACATTTTAGAAAAAACGTAATACAAAACAAAAGTGAAGTTATTAAAGTAATCAATTAACTGGCAAAAGGTATGGTGATAACTATATATATATATATATATATATATATATTTTTTTTTTTCCACCTCACCTCAAGCTCAACACAATCAGATGTGCCCAGCTGTGGCAGGAACACAAAGGGAATCGCTTCTGCTCAACTTCTTGCATTTTCTCTGTCCAGGATTTCAAGCGAGCTTCTCTGTGGGACTACAAAGCTCTCACACTAGGGAAAAACTGAAGGAAAAAAAAAGTAAAGGTGGAGAAAGACAGCAAAGAGATGCTGATAGGACCAGCTCGACTCTCTCTCTCCGTGCCCTCGGGCTCCAGTCCCCGATACCCCACAGCGTCCCACAAGCGCAGATTTTTGGCTTCATTAACTGCGCTTCAACTAATTGCGCGTTATGTGGAAGGTAGATCCACGGTGGCTAACAAGAAAGCACTAGAGGTCTTCATTTAGCCATCAAACTGCCGTCCCTGGAGACGAACTCACATACAGCTGTCCTTCAGCACATCTGCCAATCAACACATCAAACGCCAGTCAATTCATCTCCCTCTCCTGCTTAGAAATGAGAGGGAATTAGAGAGACGGAGTGAGAGAGAGAGAGAAACACAGCGGTGAATACTGAGCACAAGATTTAGCTGGCCTGGCAAGCACTCTGGATTTAGCAGGATATTTATTCTTTTATATCCAGACAAAAGAGATTGCACATGCCCTCTCCTCCTTCAGTCGCTGTATGCTGAGCCTCGGCGAGGGAACCAGAGAGAATATAATGAGACTCCATCAAGGCTATCAGGTGTAAGATCACATCACATCAAAGCTGGATCAAACACCGCCTGCCGAGATATATTTGGACATATGTTAAGAGAATGATCAAATTCCACCGCTTAAAGAGCACATTTGCCAAGCTACAAACAACATGTTGGTTCATTTGCGCATACTGTAGGTTTGCCGTTTGGTTGGTGTTTTGCAAAAATCAACACTACATGAAGCAATTGTTCAATATCTAATAAGGAGGATGTGTATTTAATAAAAGTATTACAAGCTAGTTGAATTAAATGAGATCCTTTTTAGAACTGATTACAATCACTTACTCTAAATTCAATTCAGTTCAAGCTTATTTGTAAAGCAATTTTCATAATGATTGTTGTTTCAAAGGAGCTTTACAAAAGGTGAGTGTTATTACACTGTAAAATCAGAAATCAGATCAAAATCAGAAAGTTAAGGTGTCGTGTATAGGGTGGTCAGTATATACCTAGTTAACCTGCAGTAAATGTATTCCTTCATGCACTTATTCAAAATAAATCCACAGGGAAAAAATGCCCTTGAAATTAGGGCTGCACAATATTGGAAGAATCTGACACTGCAATACTTTGTTCTTCTGCGATTTATATTGCAATATGAATACAATTTGATCAGATGGCTTAAGTAGCGCTATTTGGAAAGAATTTGTTAATTTTAGATTGTATGATTCTGTAGGGGAGTGAATTTTTTTTTAAATGTTTTAAAATATAATAAAGAAATTACAAGCATAGGTGAATACAAGAGAGCAAAGATAAACGTGAAATACATAGTGCTTAATGGTTTTCAGCACTCAAAAAATAACTTGCTGCTTGTTTAAACTACTTATTTGAAATAATTTGAAACAACACAAGGTTTTTTGGGACAACTTAATTGTTTGCGACGCGCTCTTGCTTTCCACACGCTTTTAGATGTCATATGTGACTGACACAAAGCATGTCCCACACCACAGATGTTGATTTTTTTTGGGCACCAAGTCCTCCTGTGCTGAATTCATCATCCCTGTTTATGCAGGCTATTTATCATTAAGCTCAGTCTCCTGTTCTCACGCTCTGTTTAGGTGTGCCACGTTATGATTGGTTCAAATAGCATACTGTGGGAGAAGTATCAGTCATAACTGGAGTGCACAACAAAAAAATCGTACTGTAAGGCGATTTAGAAATAATCGCATATGTTTAAATCGCGATTTTGATACGATTTCATTTAATTGCACAGCCCTACTAAACAGACTTAATTGTATAAATAATTCAACAAAATGTGTCCTGAACATGCGGCTCCAGGTTAACTTTAATCCAGACTCAATATTGCATATCCTGCGATGTGATATCAGTTATATTGCGATATCAATTCTGAAATGAAATATTGTAGCCCTACTTGAAACCAACTACATCATTCCAAAAATTTCACAAATAATTTCAAATAAATGGCAGGTAACATTTTATTAAACCTTATATTTGGACAGTATATTGCTGTAAAACGCTTATTTACAACTTGGAAAAAACGATAATAATAAAAAAAGAGAAAAGAAGAAGCTCGCTCTCCTTGCTTTTCTGAGGCGATTCGTCCTAACCACAATTCATTCATTCCCACAGCAGACCGAAGCCCCATTTAAACACTGTTCTAATAACCTCTCCCAAATGGCATAATGAAGATTCACGCTAACAATGTATTGGGTCACATTCACGCTGATCAATACTATGGTGCAAAACGCTCAATAAACATATGCGTGAATTGATTTCATCAGGCTATTACCATATAAAGCATCCTAGTAAATATTCAGATGATTGCTGGTGAACCACTGTTGGTACAAGACACGTTACAAGGGAGTTTGGAAAAAACAAATGATGATGAAAATGGATCTAAAAAGGGTTTTGCTTTGTTCTGATGATCCCCTGTAGACATTCTGTGGACTGTAAGCAAGCAACTACATGTCTCTTATACTAACTCTCATAAAAAAAAGTTGTGGACTATTAGCAGACTGCTAGGGTAAATACAATAAATTGAGATGCCATTGCCAGCTTGAGGCATGAAAGCAAAGCTCTTGCGTCATGAGCCAAACAAGAATGAACATCATTGGTTGTTGAGCATCAAGCAAGCATGCTAACTCAAAAAACTAATTTGAGTACTGTAAACCTTCACTCAAAAAAAACAATATTTTTTCAAAATGTTCAAACTATACGTATTTAAAATGTGCTGAATCAAAACAATTCTTGAGTTTGTTTGGGACAACTTCATTGTTTTATGTTCAATCCACTTAAATTTGTAAAAACAATGAAGTTAATGTAATCTATTTGTGTTGGAACAACATGAAGGAATTGTGTGGAACCCAGCATTTTTTACATTGTTTGGCGTTCACATGTGAATATAAAGAAAATATCCCGTAAAACTGCTGATAATGTCTTTTCAGAAGGCTTGGATTAAACTAGATTCATATGGATTCTTTTTTTTGGTTTTCTTTATTAATGTTTCAAAGTGTTTGAAGATTTTTGATAGAACAAACATTCAGTGCAGATGCAGAATCAAAACAATTCTTTGTTTGTGTTCTGATTATGACCAACTTTCTTAAAGAGTAAGAAAATGATGGCCGAAATGTCATTTTGGCCTGCTTATATTAATAATGACCAGTAGTTGACATGTACAGTAGTAGCAGCAAAATATGCAGCTATTGTATAAACTAAAGAATAAATGTCCTATATGGTATTGATTGATATGTAATAAAAAAATCAAAGCAATACACACACACTTGTACATCTTTTTAGGAACTCCCCATAGATGTAGTGTTTTTAATACTGTACAGATTGTATATTCTATCCCTCATCCCTAAACTTAAGCCCAACACAACACAATCTGCATTTTTACATTTTCAAAACAATTTATTCTGTATAATCTATTAGTTATTTTCCTCATAGGGACTTAAAAAAAAGTCACCACATGGTCCAAATGTACTGGTATTGCTATACTTGTGGGAACATTTGTACAAGTACTGTAGTGTTTAACAAGTATTAATATGTTATGATTTAAAATCAGGGTTATGTAATATTTACCACTAAATATTAGCTTCATAACTCTTCTGATGTTAAAACATTAGTATTGATTTGTATAAAAACATTCTAAATGAGTCTGGAAACAAGGCACATTTTTGTTACTTTATAGAACAATGCAAAATAAAAAAATATCTAGATCATATTTTTTTATTACAAATTTGAATCCTGGTATCTTCAGATACAAAATCCATGTCTGAAAAACCAGTTTGAACTCTAAGTGCTAATCAGCGGGATGACAGCGAGCAAACAAAGAGCTCAGCACCTTCTCTTTTCTGAAACCTTGGAAAGATGGCCGTCAAGCTGGAGTCCGGCCAAGCGCGCTCCATCCTGGAGCTCTCGGAGCAAAGCCATGCAGATTTCTCCAGCTTAATCCCCCTGCAATGACACCGGAGCCCTGGGATACGATACTGAATCCCAGATCTCTCGCTCATACTCGTTCTCGCTCTCTAACAAGTTGAGCTGTTTTCCATGTGGACCCTGATGGCACTCGGCGCTCGACAATACATGATCCTTCCCCATGTGCCCTGCTCAAATCACAGCCCGTGGCCACTGTATAGACACATGATCTCTGCATTCCACGCAGCTTTGCCCAGACACCACAAAATAAGCACTGTACGTCTCTCTCCATCTCTGTCGCTGCTCCTCAAACAATTAACGTACAGTGTGTTGATATTGAGATGCTTTCATCCACTTCTTCACACACAAAAAAAGAGCTTTTACAGCAGCTGTGGAGCTGTATGCGCACTAAGACTAGTGCTAGACTAAAGTCCTTGCTCCCACGCCCAAAACAATCAAATTATTATTATTATTACTATTATTATTACATATCTCATAAGCAGACATTAAAAGAAAAGCACAATTTAACATTTTTAATCATAATTATTATTATTTAAATATGAATTATATAAATATTATTTAAAACATATCTCACAAGTGAGTCATTAAAAGAAAAGCAAAAGTACACATAAATGAATAAAATAAAAAATAAAATATTAGTAGGAGCAGTAGTAGTAGTATTAAATTAAAACAATTTTAATATTAATAAAATCTAAATTATATATATATTATTAAAAACATCTCACAAGTGAGCAATTAAAAAAAGCTAAATCAAATAAAATAAAATATTATTATTAAATAAACTATTTTTAATATTATTTAAATATAAATTATATAAATATTATTAAAAACATATCTCACAAGTGAGCCATTAAAAGAAAAGCAAACACATACATAAATGAAATAAAATAAATAAAATAAAACTAAATATTAGTAGCAGCAGTACTAGCATGGTAGCAGTATAAAATTAAAACAAATTTGAATATTAATAAAATAGTAATTATATAAATATCAATAACACATCTCACCAGTGTGTAATTAAAAGAAAAGCAAAATCACACATAAACAAAAATAAGATAAAATATTACAATTAAATTAAAACTATTTTTTATATTAATAAAAATGTAAATATTAATAAAAAAATATACAAATATTATTAAAACATCTTCCAAGTGAGCTATTAAAAGCAAAAATCACACATAAATAAAAATAAAAAAAATTATATTATTAAATTAAAACCATCTTTAATATTAATAAAATATTAATTATATAAATATCATTAAAAACATCTCACACATGAGCAATTAAAAGAAAATTAAAATCACACATAAATAAAAATAAAATAAAATTATAAGAAACATTCATTCATTCATTTTTTTTTCGGCTTAGTCCCTTTATTAATCTGGGGTCGCCACAGCGGAATGAACCGCCAACTTATCCAGCATATGTTTTACGCAGCAGATGCCCTTCCAGCTGCAACCCATCACTGGGAAACATCCATACACACTTATTCACAACACATACACTACCCAATTCACCTATACCACATGTCTTTGGACTTGTGGGGGAAACCGGAGCACCCGGAGGAAACCCATGCGAACACGGGGAGAACATGCAAACTCCACACAGAAACGCCAACTGACCCAGCCGAGGCTCGAACCAGCGATCTTCTTGCTGTGAGGCGAACATGCTACCTACTGCGCCACCGCGCAGCCCTTATAAGAAAAATGATAATCAAAAAAAAAAAAAAGTTATTAACACATGATCTATAGATCGCCGACACTAAAACAAGCTCTCTACTTCTTTCTCCATCTCAATCACAGCCCCTCAAACAATTAGCGTGCAGTGTGTTGATATTGAGATGTTTTCATTCATTTCTTCCAGCCCTCCACATACACACACAAAAAAGAGCTTTTCCTGCAACTGCGGAGACAGCGGGCCACTAAGCACGCTTTAAGACTGGTCCCAGTCAAACGGCCTTCTCCCTTTTTAAGTGATCATCCTTGTATCATAACAGATTAAGGGCTGTAGCGTGGCTGGATTAGGCCTAAGCTAACCTTTATCCGGCCCCATCCTCACCTGAAACTTACAAGAGCGAGGAGTCAATCGCCCTGTCCTGATTTACAATGACACTGAGCCCTACTCTGGGCCCCTCATTATTCGGATTAAGAGAAACACTTTTGAGTAATTATTTTCACGTCGGATAAACATTAAGCTTCCACCGGATTTAGACAAGCTCTAGTCCAACACCAGGCAAAGGAAGAGCGATATAAACGTGCTTATCATGCGCTGTGGGTGCGCTGTGTATTACAGGCGATCGCTAACAAACAGAGAAGAGAGATAGAGATAGCAGAAATGACCGCTCGTGGAATTAAACACGGTGGATTAGGGAATGTGTACACAAATTATGGATCGTAAAATGCTTGGCTAAGCACAGAGAGAGGAGCTCTGTTTTAGGTTTTGGGTGAATAGACTGCAATTGGCAAATGCAGAGGAATTTGGCATTGCTTTGGTATTTTTTACATTTACATTCTGTTATTATTTGATAATCAAGCTTATTTATGGAAATTATTATAGATTAATACAAAATCTTGTAACCAAAAAAACAATAATCACAATTTCATGTTTTGTCAGTGATTTAGTTTACGTTAAAATTATTAGATATGTTTCTATATATCGACATGATAACAGCTGAAAAAAAAAACTAATATATTTTTTAACATACAACAGAATGATCACATGCACCAGAATTATTTATTTATTTACTTATTTAATTATTTATTAACTTATTTAATTGTATTATTTATTTATTTGCATTATTATTGTTATTATTAGTAGTAGTAGTATTAGTAGTAGTATTATTATTATTTCTATTATTATTATTATTAGTAGTAGTAGTGGTAGTAGTAATAGTAGTAATAGCAGCAGCAGCAGTAGTATATTTATTATTACTTAGGTTGTTTTGTCTTGTTTTAGGACGCCAAGCTAGTCTTTAAAAACAAAACAAGCAAACCGAAAAATGTGATTAAAAAAAATAAATAAACATAATATATTTATTTATTAAAAATATATTATTTAAAAAAATAATAATAATAAAACATAAAAATAAAACAAACGCAAAAGCAGACACAGGCAAAAATATATAAAGCCAAAAACTAGCTAAAATTAAATTAAATAAAAGCCAACTCATATCACATTAGTGATATTCACTTCTGTCACTTGATTTTGACTCTTTTACCTTTGCAAATACAAAGGTGTGTGACACAGTGCAAGTTTGTTTTTCTTATCAAAAAGAGAAGGGTGGGAAAAGCGCTTGCTCAGCCTGTGTTTGATTTCATATATTATTTCAATCATACACAATTACGGGGCGAGATCACATCAGAGGGCCCAATTGAGGCCCAGATAACCTTTTAAGGAGAGAATTCCCTCAGAGAGCTGACCTCTAACCCTAATGCTGACGGCAATCTCCAGCTATACTGCTCAGTCGGAGAGACAGAGGTCAAACACACACACACGCACACACACGCACACACACACACACACACACACACACACACACACACACACACACACACAC
>CAIGQV010016735.1:13418855-13430732 GCA_903798115.1 Danio jaintianensis | reverse complement strand
CATACACACACACACACACACACACACACACACACACACACACAGAAATGCTCCATCTCTCAATCTCTCCCAAGTGACAAACACTTGATTCGGTGCTGGAACAGTGTGTTTATGTCTAACATGACAAAATTGAGGTTATTTTCTTTGCTAACCTGTAATGAGTGAATTGCTGTAATGTAGGGTAATGAGTATGTGCAACACAATATCATCATCCACAGAGAGCCACTCCTTCACATCTCAGTAGAGCTTAGTCAGCTTAAACACAACAGAGTTACTATGGTACGCACTGTAAAAAGCACTAGATCATGTCATTTTCACAACTCACACCTTTCATAACTTTTATTGAGTTTTTGTTTTCTTTTTAAAGTTTTTTGAGTCATTTTAAGAGGTATGTTTTTGTATCCCTCACAGCCTCGATTTCACTGAATTACGAATTCAAATTAATTTATATATTAAATATGTAATCACCCTCTATTCAACTTACATTCAGGGTGTCGTCGACTGAAGAGTTTTTGCGCTGCAGAAAGGCGATCACAGTTCTTTTTTTCTGTTATTGTCAAAGAAAGCACTGTGTTTTTAAAACGTGATAGCATAAAGTTTTAAGCTCAGCGCTAAGTGCTCGACATTTTTCATCTCCAACAGTTGGAAAAGTGCTCACAACTGAGCATTTTTAGAACTGAACTCACTTTTTTGCTGCTCGAAAAACCCTTTGGTGGACACTCACCCTAAAACAGGTTTGAAATGAAATTAAAACCAGAAAACTAAAATAATTGGAGTTACTTCCAAATGTATGCCAAATGTTTTTTTACTGCAATAAAAAATATATAATGTTGAAGTCAGAATTATTAGTCCTCGTCTTAAATTTTAATTCTTTAAAAAATTTTCTGTTCAACGGAGAGATTTTTTTCAACACATTTCTTAACATAATAGTTTTAATAACTAATTTCTAATAACTGATATATTTGATCTTTGCCATGATGACAGTACATAATATTGTACTAGATGTTTTTCAAGATACTAGTATTCAGCTTAAAGCGACATTTAAAGGCTTAACCAGGTTAATTAGGTTAACTAAGTAAGGGTAATTATGCAAGTCATTGTTTAATGATGGTTTGTTCTGTAGACAATCCCAAAAAAATATTGCTTTAAAGGGGCTAATAATATTGACTTTAAAATGGTTTTTAAAAAATAAAAAAACTGCTTTTATTCTGGCCGAAATAAAACAAATAAGACTTTCTCCAGAAGAAAAAATATTATAGGAAATATAATGAAAATTTCTTTGCTCAGTTAAACGTAATTTGGGAAATATTTGAAAAAATTTACAGAAGGGCAAATAATTCTGACTTCAACTGTATATAGCAGTCAACATTGGAAATGGATTAAAACCCTTTATCAAAGGTGTCTTTAAATGATTCAACAACACCCATTTTTTACTTAGGGCATCACAAGGACCACAGTTTCTGCAAAACATAATTTAAAATTTTCTACTGACGAACAAAATTTACTCATATTACATATTACTCATGGCCTAAGGTTGAGTAAATTAACAACAATTTTTCATTTTCAGGTTATTTCTTTAAATGTACAGCTATGGGAACAATTAGAGCGTTGCAGTTGAGCAAATTATGGGATAATTGTCATTTTTGGATGAACTGTTCCTTTAAAAGACCACATAAAATTTATTTATTCATTCATTCACCGCCAACTTATCCAGCATATGTTTTACACAGCGGATGCCCTTCCAGCCGCAACCCAGCACAGGGAAACACCCATACACTTTTGCATTCACACACATACACTATGGCCAATTTAGCTTATTCGATTCACCTATAGTGCATGTCTTTGGACTGTGGGGGAAACCGGAGCACCCAGAGGAAACCCACACAAACATGAGGAGAACATGCAAACTCCACACAGAAAGGCCAACTGACCCAGCCCGGACTCAAACCAGCGACCTTCTTGCTGTGAGGCGACAGTGATAACCACTTAGCCACCGTCCCACCACACATGAAATTTTCACAGGATATAAATTTGAATACACATTTTCATACTTGTCTTATTCTATAAAGATATGAGAAAATGTACTCCAAATGTCATATTAAAATGTTGTTACTCAGAACATTTTTCCTTTTCTTTTTTTTTTCTTCAGAAAATGACCACTGCTCAGAATAACAAATGATTTTATATACTGTGATTGCATCAAGGTTTTTCCACCAAATATTACAAAATTTGTATTGTGTTGTCTAAAAATTATAAATGACCATATAAAAATTGCACCTTTTCTGTTATTTTATGTAAAAATAAATGAGAACAATTTTTATAAAAAAAAAAAAAGTAGATTTGAAAAAAACAACAACACAAAAACAAAAAGACAAAATTAAATAAAATATTAGTATTATAAATATATTATTTGAAAAGAAAACATAACAAAAATAAAACTAAACTAAAGGCAAAAAGCAGAGAAAAAATTATGAAAAAAAAATAATAAAAAAGAATAATGAAAAATGAAATAATGAAAAAAAAAGTATAAAAAAAAATACATTTGACTCAAACAAAACACTTAAATAATTTTGTTTTGTCAATTTAAAAAAAAAAAATTAAGTTCTCTCTCTCTCTCCTTTCACGCACACTTTTTTCCACCACTTTACATTTCCAAACAGGAGTAAAAGTGAAAGTCCATCCTGCCATTAAGTGATTAATGCATGTGGCTAATTTTCCAGCACGCTCCAGGAAGCGTCCCAGTGTTTCTCCTTCCTGCAGTCTCATCTGTCCTGCTGCGCTGGTAATTGTGGACCCCTGTTTAAACCTCTCCTTCCTTCTCACCCAACCCACCCCCCCTGCTCACAGCCCCACCTGCCCAGGACCAGATGTGTCCGTCTTTGATGTGGACTGCAGGAAAGTCACTAGTCTCTGCTATAGCGGCTCATGAACCCAAAGAGCCGCTGATAAATGGAGGATGGTTTGTCCCATCCCGACCACACCTTGTAGAAAGCAGAGAGTCTGTCTGTGCTTTGAGACAAATGTGGCTGGCTGACTTCACAGGAGGCTTGAACTTGAGCCTCTCAATAATGGGTGGCCAATTATAAGCATCTGTTGAGGCAGAGGCAATCTATAAGTCACGTGCTGATTTATCACATGGCCACTCTTTCTTCCTCTCTTTTGAACAGATCTGTCTTTTATGGGTCTCGAAGTTAAACACGTTTCTGACTGAGAGGCATAAATCTAATAAGTGAGCTCTTTGTGACAATGAGTAAAGACGGGGGTTTTATTAAACAGTAATGCATTGATAAAAGCCAAGGGTTTTCTACAAGCTTTTAAACAACTGGTTAAAAAAGGTTCTAATATTCATATTCATGCTTCATTTTAAAGAAAGGTTATACAACAACAACAAAAATATTTGTTTTATATATATAGTGTTATTATTTTTAGTTGTTTAATTATTATTATTATTATTTATTATTATTATTTGTTGTTGTTGTTGTTGTAATAATTATTTGTTAAGTAATTGTTTATTATTATAATTATGAATATGATTAAATATTTATAGTATATAATTAATAGTTCACATGAATATATAATATTTATCTGTAATATATTTAGTCTTTTTTAAAAAGTGTACAGTATTTAAAAAAGTTTGTTAAATATAATAAATATTTGTTAGATATTATTTTCTCAGTATGTTTTTCCTAAGTACACTTATTGCTCATAAATAAAGGCAGAAAAAACAATACATAAATTTTTTTTTATTTATATTAAATACAATTCTGAAATATTATCATTTAAATGTATAATTAAAAATCTATTTTAATAATTTCTGACAATTTGTAACATGTTTTAAAATGTGTTATATGATGCTTCAGAAATCCTGTTTTGGTGCTGATTATGGCTGGAGGATATTGGAAAAATCGGATATTGATATATTTTTCATTCTTTTTCTGCAATAAATATTGCGATATGAATACAGTTTCACAAAATGTTTTGAATAGCTCTTGACAGTTGTCTGTGGAGTCTAACAGTATTGAGGTACAGAAATGAATTATAAATATGAATATAAATATATTTAATTAAAAATATAATTATAAATAATTAAATACAATGAATCTTTTTTTTTTTTTTACACCTCCAGCATCATATTTTTTGTGCCCAAATGTTTTAAATTCTCTTGAAATGCACAGACACAGACCTTAAAAACACACGTAAATGATAAACCTTCACTCTACTATGGTTAAACTTAGCAGCAACTCTACAAATCACACGTGTTCTGTAGGTCCTGGTCAACTATAATTCAGACTCAACATTGCAGATCTTGCGATATCGATGCTGAAACGATATTTTGTGCAGCCCTAGTGCTGATTATCATCATCATCATCATCATGCATGCTGCTTAAAATGTTGTTGGGGAAAACCCAAAACGTGTTTTTCAAGGACTCTTTGATGAACAAAGTTATTATTTAAAATGTATGTTCTGTCACATTTCATCAACATTTTGTATTCTTATTTAAATTAAAGCAGTAATAGAATATTTATTATATTATATTATATTATATTATTACTGATAAAATTATTACAGTACATATACAAAATATTTTACATTATATTATATGATATATTATAATAATATATATTACATTCAGGTTTTTGCAAACAGCTTTTACTCTTTTTTTCTGTAAATATTCAGCATTTTTATTAATTTATGTACATTTACCACATTTTTTATTATTTTTGTATGTGCACAATGGCGTTGAATCTTTTAATTAAATGAGATTAACAAAAGAATCAAAACATAAAACTCGACTTCAAGAACCATGCCATATGAATTCTTTGAGATCTTTTACACAAATTCATTCATTCATTTTCATCCACTTTTCTGGGGCCGGGTCGCGGGGGCAGCAGTCTTAGGAGAGAACCCCAGACTTCCCTCTCCCCAGACACTTCCTCCAGCTCCTCCGGGGGGATCCCGAGGCGTTCCCAGGCCAGCCGAGAGACATAGTCACTCCAGCGTGTCCTGGGTCTTCCCCGAGGCCTCCTCCCGGTGGGACATGCCTGGAACACCTCCCTAGGTAGGCATCCAGAAGGCATCCGAAACAGATGCCCGAGCCACCTCAGCTGACTTCTCTCGATGTGGAGGAGCAGCGGCTCTACTCCGAGCTCCTCCCGGGTGACAGAGCTCCTCACCCTATCTATAAGGGTGCGCCCTGCCACCCTGCGAAGGAAACTCATTTCGGTCGCTTGTATCCGAGATCTTGTCCTTTCGGTCATGACCCAAAGCTCATGACCATAGGTGAGAGTAGGAACGTAGATAGACCGGTAAATCGAGAGCTTTGCCTTTCGGCTCAGCTCTTTCTTCAGCACAACGGACCGGTACATCGACCGCATTACTGCTGCCGCTGCACCAATCCGCCTGTCAATCTCACGTTCCATCCTTCCCTCACTCGTGAACAAAACCCCAAGATACTTGAACTCCTCCACCTGGGGTAAGGACTTTCCTCCAACCTGGAGATGGCAAACCACCTTTTTCCGGTGGAGCACCATGGCCTCGGACTTGGAGGTGCTGATTCTCATCCCAGCCGCGTCACACTCGGTAGCAAACCGCCCCAGTGCATGCTGAAGGTCCATGTTCGATGAAGCCAACAGAACAACATCGTCTGCAAATAACAGAGATGAGATCCTGTGGTCCCCGAACCAGACCCCCTCCAGCCCAAGGCTCCGCCTTGAAATTCTGTCCATAAAAATTATGAACAGAATTGGTGACAAAGGGCAGCCCTGCCGGAGTCCAACATGCACTGGAAACAAGTTTGACTTATTGCCGGCAATGCGAACCAAACTCCTACTCTGTTCATACAGGGACGAGACAGCCCTTAACAGAGCGCCTCTGACCCCATACTCCCAGAGCACTCCCCACAGAATGCCACGAGAGACACGGTCGAATGCCTTCTCCAGGTCCACAAAACACATGTGGACTGGTTGGGCATACTCCCATGAACCCTCGAGCACCCTGGTGAGGGTATAGAGCTGGTCCAGTGTACCACGGCCCGGACGAAAACCACATTGTTCCTCCTGAATCCCAGGTTCAACCACCGGCCGGATCCTCCTCTCCAATACCCTGGCATAGACTTTCCCAGGGAGGCTGAGGAGTGTGATCCCCCTATAGTTGGAGCACACCCTCCGGTCCCCCTTCTTAAAAATGGGAACCACCACCCCAGTTGCCCAGTCCAGAGGTACTGTCCCCGACCTCCATGCGATATTGTAGAGACGTGTCAGCCAAGACAGCCCAGCAACATCCAGAGACCTAAGATACACAGGGTGAATCTCATCCACCCCCGCTGCTTTGCCACTGCGGAGCTTGCAAACTACCTCAGTGACTTCAGCTTGGGTGATGGGTGGGTCCACCCCTGCATCCCCGGTCTCTGCTTCCTCAATGAAAGACATGTCAGTGGGGTTAAGGAGGTCCTCAAAGTATTCCTTCCACCGTCCGACAACATCCCCAGTCGAGGTCAACAGCTCCCCACTTCCACTGTAAACAGTGTCGATGTGGAGCTGCTTTCCCCTCCTGAGGCGCCGGACGGTTTGCCAGAATCTCTTTGGGGCCGACCGATAGTCTTCCTCCATGGTCTCCCCGAACTCTTCCCAGGCCCGAGTTTTTGCTTCCGCAACCGCCCGTGCTGCAGCACGCTTGGCCCGTCGGTACCCATCAGCTGCCTCGGGAGTCCTGCAAGCCAACCAAGCCCTGTAGGACTCCTTTTTCAGCTTGACGGCATCCCTTACTCCCGGTGTCCACCACCGGGTTCGTGGATTGCCGCCGCGACAGGCACCACAGACCTTACGGCCACAGCTCTTCACGGCCGCGTCAACAATGGAGTCAGAGAACATGGACCACTCGGTCTCAATGTCTCCAGCCTCCCTCGGGATTTGGTCAAAGCTCTTCCGGAGGTGAGAGTTGAAAATCCCTCTGACTTGAGGTTCAGCTAGACGTTCCCAGCGGACCCTCACAATACGTTTGGGCCTGCCAGGTCTGTCCAGCTTTCCCCCCTGCCAGCGGATCCAACTCACCACCAGGTGGTGATCAGTTGACAGCTCTGCCCCTCTCTTTACCCGAGTGTCCAGAACATACGGTCGGAGATCAGATGATACAACCACAAAGTCAATCATTGACCTCCGCCCTAGGGTGTCCTGGTGCCATGTGCACTGATGGACACCCTTATGTTCGAACATGGTGTTCGTTATGGACAAACTGTGATTAGCACAGAAGTCCAATAACAGAACACCACTCGGATTCAGATCAGGGAGGCCGTTCCTCCCAATCACGCCTCTCCAGGTTTCACTGTCATTACCCACGTGGGCATTGAAGTCCCCCAGTAGAACAAGCAAGTCCTCAGTCTGAGCACCTTCCAGCACCCCTCCCAAGGACTCCAAGAAGGCCGGGTACTCTACACTGGTGTTTGGCCTGTAGACACAAACCACAGTGAGAGACCTATCCCTGACCCGAAGGCGCAGGGAGGCGACCCTCTCGTTCACCGGGGAAAACTCCAACACATGGCGGCTAAGTTGGGGAGCTATAAGCAAGCCCACACCAGCCCGCCGCCTCTCACCGTGAGCAACTCCAGAATAGAAGAAAGTCCAGCCCTTCTCAAGAAGTTGAGTTCCAGAGCCCCAGCTGTGCGTGGAGGTGAGCCCAACTATCTGTAGTCGGTACCAATCCACCTCCCGCACAAGCTCGGGCTCCTTCCCTCCCAGTGAGGTGACATTCCATGTCCCAAGAGCCAGTTTCTGTGCCCGACGATCGGGTTGTCGTGGTCCTAACCTTCGACCACCACCCGTTCCACAATGCACCGGCCCCTTACGGCTCCCCCTGCAGGTGGTGGGCCTGCGGGAGACAAATTATTCACAAATTATTCCCAAATAAAAACACCACAGGCGACGCAGTGGCGCAGTGGGTAGCACAATCGCCTCACAGCAAGAAGGTCGCTGGTTCGAGCCTCGGCTGGGTCAGTTGGCATTTCTGTGTGGAGTTTGCATGTTCTCCCCATGTTCGCGTGGGTTTCCTCCGGGTGCTCCGGTTTCCCCCACAGGTCCAAAGACATGCGGTATAGGTGAATTGGGTAAGCTAAATTGTCCCTAGTGTATGTGTGTGAATGAGTGTGTATGGATGTTTCCCAGTGATGGGTTGCGGCTGGAAGGGCATCCGATGCGTAAAACATATGCTGGATAAGTTGGCGGTTCGTTCCGCTGTGGCGACCCCAGATTAATAAAGCGACTAAGCCGAAAAGAAAATGAATGAATGAAAAACACCACATAGTTTTGAGACTCCTCCATTCCCTTTTCTTCTCTCATCCTCTCTCTCTGCTTTTACTCATGTTATCTTTGACATGTTTTTGTAATGCCAACTGCCCTGACTTTCAGCTGATTTAGGTATGGTGATAACATTTTGTGTCTTCTTCCTCTGCATCCATGCCTTCAACAGGAGCCATCTGTGCTTGATAAAGTCGCAAAAATAAGTGGTCAGGGTAAACTAATATTTAATGTGCCTCTCCAAACATTGCCTTCTGCCTGACCTCCAGAAACGTGTGACAAGAGCCTGGGTAAACTGCACTTATGTTCTTAAGGTTAAGAGAGTTTCTAAATGTTGCATGCATGCTGATTGTTGCCTTAGTAAATCAGGCCCAGACTGAAAAAACAAACTGCTTTCGCTGAGGCTGCTTTAGATTTGGAGGAGAAGGAGGAGGAGAAAGCCAGAGATGTGAATGCAACATTGACAGACAATAAAGAACTTAAGGAAATACTTAGAATTATACATTCATTTTACTATGCTTTTTATATCATTTTCTATAGTCATATTTGAAACGTACAGCTCAGTCCTAGATTACAATAAAAACAATTGCAATTTGAAAAATCTACAGCTTATAATGAATGGTACAATGAGGAAAAAATAATTAAAAGTGGGATCTATCTATCCATCTATCTATCCATCCATCCGTCCGTCCGTCCGTCCGTCCGTCCGTCCGTCCGTCTGTCTGTCTGTCGATATATCTATCTATCTATCTATTATTCTATCCATCTGATTTGAGTTTTTACAAGTTTTGTAGAAAATGAAAAGAAATTTATTAACGCAAATAAAAAAAAATTTTATGCTTAAAACGAAATAAAACTAAAGAAAACTGGAATGAAAATGTAAAAATGTGGTAAAAGGGTTAAATATGTTATCTTGGTACTCAAGAAATTTCTTGTAATCAGTATTCAAAACAGTTTTAATCACTTCAAATGCTTGAAATATTTGAAGTGTTTGTTTGTTTGTTGTTTTTTAAACTAGTGTCAAGTAAAGAATATAATATTATTTAAAATAGAAAGTTCACATACCAAATGTGCACTAAAATAAAATAAAATAAAAAATAAAATAAGGATACATTTTAAAGTGTATATGCAGTAATACTGACCCAAAGGTTTAGAAAATAAAACTGTATTTGTTGATTTATTAATGTATTGACCACTGAAAATAATTATTCATTGAATTTACGAAAAATATTTTAAGGTAAGTGGTTGCAAACCATTTATATGGGCTGAATTTAAACAAACAAATCAAATTAAGCAATGTTTAACTTAATTTTTTTGTTTAAATTCACACCATATAAATTGTTTGCAACCACTTACCTTAAAAAGAATTGTAAATCAAAAGAATAATTTTTTTAAGTGTAATAAACTAAATTTAATTTACCATGTTTATCCTATTTAATTGCCTGATGTATTGAAATTGCTAAAAAGGTTGCCATCAGACCTCAAATACCAGTCATTTTCCATCTGTTTTGAATGTTTTGAGTCTTTTTCCATCTTTTCTGTGTCTTCATGAACATCCAGTTCTCTATAGTGCAGTAAATATTTATCAATCACACATTCTGAAGTTCCTACTGAATACAACACTAAAAAGCACACCACAGCAGTTTTACAACATAAAATAAACCTTGTGACTTTTATTGTGAATGGATCGCTAAACACAAAATTTACTGCAAAGAAAACAGCCCTACCGAGAGAAAGAAGCAGAAACTGACTGACCACATAAAGTGTGTGTTTGCAGCAGGTAAACAGCACACAGACAGACAGACAGGCCTGTTTCTGCTTGCCCTCGGGCTTCATGATGCTTTACTTTGGGCAATAGAAACATCAGACAACCAGAGGTATCAGTTCAGCTCCAGCCGTAATTAAGCTGACATTTTAATCAATCGAGAAAGCGGCTTGGTCTTAAAGGTCAAATTCTCTCTCGCTGCATCATCTCACGGTAAATAAAACAATTCACGGTACAAGTTTCACTCCGTAACATTCAGAGCCGCAGCAACAAATCGCAATATGAATATTCAAAATCTAATTATGATAGACTGAAACTTGGGATTTTAGCAGGTTGTTTACACTTATATTTAATCATTTGGCAGACGCTTTTATCTAAAGTGAATTACAAATGAAAACCATAATAACCAAAGTAACAATAGGACAAAAATTGAGAGAGAGAGAGAGAGAGAGAGAGAGAGAGAGAGAGAGAGAGAGAGAGAGAATTTTAGCAGCGGATTCAAGTGTTGTCAGTCGATTGAATGGGCGTTATCAGTGGTTTATCAGCTGATAGATATGGGCCTCCTCCTTCCCTAAACCCAACGGTCATTATTTTTTCAAAAGGAGCAATTTTTTTTCAAAAGCAGCGATTAACCTGCCCTCCTCCTTCCCTAAACCCAACCGTCTGTTTTTAAAAAAGCAATAAAAACAAATAATTCACTTTTGTCTTAGCTGCTTTCTGAAACTGTTTTTCGCCGGACTCGAACCCCGTCATCGCTGTCAACTCCGCACCACATCTCAAGTCTGCCGACGTACACGGTGAGCCACTGGATAAACTGATAACAGCTCAAAATCAATTCATATGGAGGTAAGCGTATATACCGCCACGCATGATTATTTATGAAATTATACTATTTCCCATTAATTGTATTTTATTAACGTCTACCCCAACCCCAACCCTAAACCCAACCGTCACAGTAATGTAAAAACACATCTGGATCTGAACTGTTCTCTATTAGTATAGCTGATTAAGCATGTGGATGGATGATTACAGCCTTCTGAGCCTACTAGGAGGCGCAGAATGCCCCTACTGGCCCATATCTATCAGCTTATATCCACTGATTCCGCCCATTCAATCGAATGATAACATTCGAATCGGGTGATTTTAGAATACAATTTAAAGACACTATGCAGCAATCTGTAATATTTACACACAAAAATGACCATGTTTCCAAATGTTTCCATCATAAATTTCACATAAAACCCCTTTATAACACTAAATTATTTCAAAACACATAGACTTGGTCGGCATAGACAGGAACACACATAAGAATGTCTGTTTCGTGGAGGAAAACAGCCCATTGGAATGCACAGAGAGCTTTTGTTAGGCGCTTTATCTTTACTTTTTTTTATTACGATTTATTTTTGCTTGATTTCAAATCAAAAGTTTATCTGTAAGGTTTTTCACCTCTGATAAGTTTTAAAATCATGACTTTAAGTTTTATATACTGCCAAATAAACATGCAGAAGCTGGTAGGTCAACCACCAGAAATCCTGGGGTCCGTTCTTCGTACGCGTATTACACAATTAGCTGGATTTGGGTATTGACGATTTGACAGGATCCAGGATTGTTTTGTTCTTCAAAACTCATCCTAGAGTTGTTGTTATAGCAACAGTTCTGGTAGATCAAACCACTTATACAGGCTTATTTCATATAAACAGGATTAGATTGGGTCTTTTTAAGCAAAGGTAATACTGAAAGTATCTACCAAATGCTGATATTTTCTTACAGTACAGTAGTTATATACACTTGGTAACATAGTAAATAGTTAAAAAACATCATAT
>CAIGQV010016735.1:13362215-13388699 GCA_903798115.1 Danio jaintianensis | reverse complement strand
AGAAGAGAGAAATTCAAACAGGTTTCAAACAAGTGAAAGGTGACTAAACGATAACAAAACTTTCATTTTTGGATAAACTAACCCTTTTAATCGAACATGATTTTTTTTATATTAATTTTTGTGCATTAAAAGACATAAAAAAAATTTATAACATAACATATGAGATATATAACATAACATAACATCATTTTGGTTATGCAGGATCATCTAAAGTCAGTTTAAGGCAAATAAAGCAATTTTCCTTTTTGAAACATTTGAAACGTTTGAACATTTGCATGTATGTGTGTGCATGTGAAATGACTTCCTGTCACTTATGTCAATAAAAACGCTGTGTCTGTTCTGGGACATGCAAGGAAATTAGGCTCTTGAAGTGGCATGAATCAGCAGTCTAGTCTCAGAATCACAGTGGCGGAAGAAAGCAGAGACTTAATAATATAAAGCATGTGAAGGCCGTCCCTCTTCTGTCACCAGTTACAGTTAAATGTCACTCTGACATTCCCACATCTAACACAACACTACCTTGGACTTTCCAGGTGCGGCCAAGCCTTTTTGTTGTGTTATTTTGAAAGATCATTTGCAATGCCTTCCCTTTAAACAAATATTTTAACTTTTTAAAATATTAAATGCAAATAAATAGCACATTAAATGCAAATAAAGGGGGGATTTTTATGTTTAGAGTTTCGAAAATGAAATGTCAAAATAAGGGTGAGATCACGTTCCATCATTCAGTGCAACAGAAAAGGAAATTACAATACTTATTGTCACCTGTACTTATTAAAATATATAAAAGGATAAGTGATCATAATAAATAATATTTTAAATGATTACAAATATCTTTGTTGATCATTATAAATGTGCCTTTGGTTTAAGATTATTTTCCTAAACACAGAAAGAAAAAAAAAACTTTCCTAACAAGATTTTTAAATTAAATTAAATTGGACACATTCTAAAATGTTTGTAAACAAAATATAGCTGTACATTTTTGTTTATTTTGTTTCTTGAAAACCCTTTTCGTGTTTGACCCATATATTAAAGGTTTGTTTTGTCTTTGGTATAAAAAATATAATATTTATATAGTTTGGAAATTCAAAAAAAGTCCTACCTAGAGATTTTTAAATATTTGTAACAAGTTTAATGGTTAAAGAACTAGAAAAAAAGAGAAGCTGCTGACATAAAAGCTATATCTCAGGGCTGACGTTATGATTCCCGATTACAATCTACTCCAATTCCACCCTTTGTTGGGCTTTTGTGTGCTTCAAAACCAAGTAAGCTACTTAAGAAAACAGCCCTCACTGGGTCAACTGAGCTCACAGACAGTGTTTAATTACAGTGTGAGTTTCTAATGTAGCTTTTAATCTTCAGAGCTTTGTGTTTAGAAATGTACAGTGCTTTCTTGACACTTAAAATATCAGTGTTGCGGCTTTGAAAAATGTTCAAATACTTCTATAATTCGCACTTATACTCATCATTTGTGTTTCATTCTGCTCAACACTCCAGCTGTCATTGTTGCTGCCCCCTGGAGAGAGTGACTATGAAGTACCTAAATTGGTACTGACAGACGAACAGAAACACAAACAAAGTGTACATTTACATCATGGAGTTTTTGCCGTTTTAGTTTAAATTGGAGTTGTTTTGTTACATTACAGCAGCAATGAGGTTTTCAACTTTTAGGTCACTTTTAGAAAATCTATATTTTTTTATTGATTGTACAGTTTCCATTTAACCTTCTTGTAACCTTGTGTACGGGTCAAAAATATTTTTTATTCTAGTAAAGCAAAGTCAAAATATACGAAACTTTCAGTAGATTAATATTTGGCATTGAATTACATGGTTTACTCTATAAAACATAAACATGATACTAAATATCATATAGTACACTATAAAAAACTAGCATGTTTCACCCAAAATTTGGGTCAAATATGGACAAAATCCACTACTGGGTTATTTTTTCATAGTATTTTTAACGCTATACTTTACCAGTGGTTGGGTTTGTTCACATTTTCTTAAAAGTGGGTTGGAAAAAAAAATTCATTTTTTTCTTTTATAAACAATTCTAAATAAATATGCAGTCCTAAAATCTATTTACAGTATTGATTGTCAACCACTTTTCAAGCACAATTAGGCAGAATAAACATTATGTTTGAGCTAGATAGGATTTAATGAAGTTAGTTTCTCTTTTGTTTTTTGTGAATTGAAAAGGCTTTTGAATATCCAAAAACTACAATAAATAAAAATAAAGCAACATTACTGAACCAAAATTTAGTACTTTAAATTTAATTTGAATTTTAAAAAATACATGTGTCCACCACCCAAACAATACCAGAAAGTTCTTTAGCACTTGGCATCTGAACACAATAATATTTATGCAGCAGTTATGATCAACCATTTATTGAGCATGAAATTTCCAACTTAAATAGTTATAAATTATGAAAATCACGAAAAGCTTAAAAGCACAGACTTAAGTTTGGCTTATTTTAAAGAAGACTCCTGTCAGATTTGAAATAAAAAATAAAGAACCATTTGATGTTTTCATATTTAATGTGTTTCCAAAACATTGCATTCTAAAACTGTGCCAAAACAAGTTAAGCCAATAGTCTAAATACATTGTATTATTTGTTTTTAATGGGGGGGATTGGGACCACGTGCATGGTTTTTGTTTGTTCGCATGGCAAGTGCTGAAACCTTTACCAAGTTTTACAATATTTTGAATAATAATTAGCCTCCAAAAAATTCAAAAACAGCAACTCAAGTATAAAATAACTGTATTATGTACTCACATATTTTATTTTTTTGCCCTTTTTCCACCACATATTTATTGTGGACAGCCAAATAGCTTGAAGCTGTAAACATATGAGCTGGGTGTTACAGTTATCACAGTTATCTTCAGCACAAACACATGAAATCTAGACAAAAATTAAGAGATGCATCTAAATGATGATGAACTGCTCTCTCCCTATCTGATCATCTCTTTCAACTCCCTCATAAGCAGCTGAGAGCAGCAGATATGAGGCCAGCTGAACGCCGGCCGGCCGGCCAGAAATGCTTTCCTTCACAACAATGAATAAAGAAGTCAAGGTGAAATTCCCAGAGAAGCTGTAACTTTTCAACATGCAGTTGTATAGTCAGATAGATTTACACGCTTCCGTGACTGACTAACAAGGTCAAGAGCAGGAGGCTAATAAAAATGGGGCGAAAAAAAAAAGGAGAAGAAGAGAGAAACAGAACTCTTCTCTCGCCTCCATCCGTCGCTCGCCATCCACTGTATTAAGCAGAAAATCTCGAGATACGAAACATTAAGAGTTAAAACGACTGTGATTGCATGCAGATGAAGGGAAAAATCTTGGTAATCGCACAAAGAAAACAGAAAACACGGTTGCATGCAAACTCAGAGGACACTCTAAATCCGCCGAATCTTTTTCTTTCGGCCTCCTCGCTTTCTATTTTCTCGCACATGCTGACCCGCGGCTTCCGATGTCACAGACACATTAAAGGCGAGTTTATTATCAGGCCGGAGAAAGACAACACACTCAGTGCCTGAATTATGACGACAGTTGGAAATCCGTTGTCTCAAGCATGAAGCCAAATGGACTGTATTTCTTCTCTCTGTAAAAACATACATCACAGAGGGCTGAAGGGCAGACTCTCAGTAGGTAAGCGTTCTGTAGTCGTGTCCCTCACTTAACCAGCACTGGGGGCCAGATCACTCTGATAAAGCAACTATTTAACCCCGACTTGAACTCCCACTGAAAATACAGCCCTCATATGGCACTATCTCACAGAGGTCGAGAATAAAACAGCGACGGGAAAGAAAATATCACGTGCGTCCGATGAGCCAGGGAAAGCAAACATTTGCTCAAATTCATAAGCTTGTTATTTGGGTTTGCCTAAGATCTTATCACCTATCCTGATCCTAAACACTTACAGATAGTAAATATTGTCTTGGAGGGGGGACTTTTCAAATGTCTCATTTTTGTCACTCGATTTATGAGTCAGCTGTCTATGCATTATTGTGGATATCAAAATGAATAGCACTTTTTAGAAATTAACTGCACAGGCTAAATTTGATGGACTTTTTTTTTTTTTTTTTTAAAGAGAGAATTTGAACTTTTTTAATCTTACAACTTGCAAGAATTAATTTGAACAAAAAAATAGTTGTAATTATCAGAAAATTTGGAACTGAAGTTTTTCACAATTTCAAAATATTAAGTTGAGTAAATAAAGTTGAAATCTTGCAATTCTGAGGAAAGAAACTCTCAGAATTCCCAATTGTAAGATAAAAAGACAACCTTGCAAGACCACCTAAATGTGAAATTGGAAAAATAAATTGCAATCCCGAGAAAAAGTCAGAACTTCAGGAATTGTATTTCGAATTTCCAAGAAAAATGCTAAACTTGTAATTCTGAGAAATAAAGTTGACAAGTGAGATTGCCTTTAAACAAATAAAAGAACCAGACTTCTCTTTTGCAACAATTTACCTGGAAAATATTGCAGTCAACTTAATGGTAAAAGACAAATATTTATTAAAAATACTTCTAGCAACCAATGAAAAAACTGTAACTCGAAAGTGGCTACAACTCGAACCCCCTACAAAATCTGAATGGTTGGATATTATATCTAATGTTCAAAATATGGAAAGGATGAGTTTTTCTTTAAAACTACAAATGGACAAGTACTTGCAATATTGGGAGAAACGGATTTAACGTACTTAAGCCTTGCACAGTGTAAACTGATCTTTATATATTTGTTAATGTGTCCTGTAAGGAAATACGTGACCAGTCAACTGTTCATTTAAAGTTCCAATGTGTTATTGTATTTTTTTTTTTTATTATTTGTATTAGTTTTTTTTTTTTTTACTTTTTCTTCCTTTAAAAAAAGAAATAAAAATAAAGTATAAAAAAAGAACCAGAATTATGACACACTTAGAATTCTGAGAAAAAAGTTACGAAATGTGAGATATAAACTTTCAATTAATTCAGTCAATGTGAATTTGAATTTATATATTATATGTTTATGTATATGAGATTATATATCTTGAGATAAATAATTTGTTTCACAAAATTATTAGTTTGCAGCTTGTAATTTTACAGATGCAGAATAGCAACAAATAGCATTTACTGGGTAACAATTCTGGGCCTTTATATTGCATCTCTAAACTCAGAATTGTGGATAAGAAGTCAGTCATTTGAAATAATTATAAAAAATAATAATAAACTTCCATAAAGTTTCTGATTATCAAAAAATTGCATAAAAGCATGATGTGAACGCACACTTATGAATGAATCATCCTGTCTGGATAGACACATCTAAAAGACTCCTCCAGACAGCTGTCAATCAGGCGTCTGTCACTGGTAAGTTTCCCAGCGTTGGGCTGTGTGCTGGCATCCCTGCACTGTTTTCAGATAAACAGTTCCTATTACACTGCAAACAGTTCCCGCTGCCCTCTCCTCCCCTCCCCCTCCCAAAACACAGTCATAATTCAAAACAAATGATTCCAGGCTTTGATGAGAGCACTTTTATGGGTCACGGAGAGTGAACCTCCCTACCGACATCTGTTTGATTTTATCTACTTGAACTTTATCCTCAGCTGGAGATTTATCGGCCTGCGCTGGACCGAGCCTGTTAAAGTCGCCGGAACAGACGGGGGCCGGGGGTGATCACCAATGACTGAGCAAGTAAACCAGTGGAGAAGAGCAAGTGAATTAATTAGCTGCAATGAGGGAACGAGTAATTAGTGGGTGCGAGAGTGAGCCAGATAGAAGATGAGAGGAATAATAAAAGATGTCATAAAAGATGTCATAAGGCTTTCACGTGAATAATTGGGGGATATATAGGGTTATAAAATAAATGTATATATTTTATAATATTTATGTACAGTAAAAAAATACTTTTTTTTAAAAGTCTTTAGTTTACCAGGGCTGTATTTCAATTAAAAAAACGGTAAAAACAGTACTCTAAAATATTTTTTTTGAAAATAAAATATTTTATATTTTGTAATAAATATTTACGTGATTTTTAAAACTATAAAGTTAAACTACAGTGATACATGTAGAGATTTTATCAACAGTAATTTTTTTTTTACTTTTAACTTTTTAATTGTATTGTTAACAATATTTTAATATTCATAAAAGTTATTTTAATATTCCTGTGAATGCTAAGCTGATTTGGTGCTCATGAATTTTATTTATTTATTTTATTTATTTTATTTTTTTCAACATTGAAAACAAATGTTTTTCAGAAAGATTTTTTTCAGATACTTTTTTAGGATACATTACTAGTTTATAAGTAGAATTTAAAAATTTCAGTAATATTATAAACGGCTTTACTTTTGCCAATTTAATGAGTATTTACTTAATAAATGTGTTTAAAACTTTTTATCCAACATTACAAAAACATTTGATGAATAGAGAGTTCAAAAGAACAGCATTCAATTGGCAAACAACATCTATTATTATTAGTAGTAGTAGTAGTAGTAGCAGTAATAATAATAGTAATAATAATCATAATAATGATTAATATTATTATTATTATTATTGTCTTTTACCAATTTTATGCATTCTTAGTAAAAACTTAAGTATGAAAAAAAAATAAGTGTGATCTTATTATAAATTAAGATCTTTCATCTTCAACTTTTCAAAAGAACAGCATTCAATTGACAAGCCACATTTAATAATAAAAATAATAATAATAATAATGATAATTATGATGATTATTGTTGATGTCTTTTAACAATTGAATGCATTCTTTGTAAAACTTATACTCAAAAATGTAATAAAAAATAACTTAACACTGCCCAAAAACATTATACTTAATACATAGCACAAATAAATGTCAAAAAAAAAATGTGTTTGTATAAAAAGTGTCTGTAAAATTCTCCATTCTGTTCACTGTGCTATTATCTTGTATCTCGTGTATGAGTTGTTCAGCTGCTGTACGTGTGGTTCAGGCAGCAGGTCAAAGCCCTGGTCAGAACGCTGAGATTCCCAGACTCTAAAGGGCCTATAACTCATTCCCAAGCCTGCCTTAGACCCAGTCTCCTCCTGGCTCTTTCCAGCTCTGAAATATCCTTTCAAAGGCCTGGCGCTGGAGACAGATACTGAGGTGTTTGAGATAAGGTTGGAGATGCATTAAGGGATTTTCCCTTTTAAAGTTGTCAAAGATTTTTTTTCTTCTTTTTCACTCTGTCTCTCTCTGCAGCCCCTTTTCAGTCATACATTTTTTTCCCAGAGGCTTGTGAAAGGAAACTGAAAAAATAGGTGAGCCAAAAAAAGAGAGAGAAGCAGCATATTAAGCACGGGGGCTTAGGCTTGTGGTCACTTCACAGCTCATAAAGGATATGGAGGGAGACTGTGAAGAGTGCCCAAATGCTGAGACTTAAGGGACACGCTGAAGAAAAGCTCGGCTACATTTAAAAAGCACAAAGCATCGCTGGAAGCCAGGTCAGAGAAAACCTCTCCTCAGGTAGATCGCTGAGGCTCCAGCCGTACAGAGGAAGAAAACAAGAAATACAATCTGCAGCAAAGCGCACTTTTGTACAGAGTTATATTAGAGACTCTGGGGGAAAAGTCAGACCGAAAGTCAACTTTGCAGACATTGCAAAAAAAAAAAAAGGGTTGAGTACTTTAGATGAACAGAAAAGAGAGAGTTTGTTGTACAGTCCTCATGATTTTAATTCTCTTTAGGAAATGAATTAAATTATTGTGCTTGTACGTTAACAACAATATACTTATTACCATATAAAATTTCTTTTAGTACAGTATACTATGACAATATTGACCTGAGATGTAAAAAAGGTGACTTTAACAGGTATAATAACAAAAATACTTACTTTATTGCTGTATGTTTAGAGTAAACACATGTTTCAATCAAAATAAACAACTAAACAGTGAGGAAAAAGTCCTTTATTTTAGTCCAGATTGATTATGGAAAAATAGGAAAATAAATGGTTGGTACTATGGTAATATTATTTTTAAAATACAACCCAATTTAAATGTATTTTTTTAACTCCATTTAACAAAACTATTACAACTTGTAATTAATTTACCACTATGATTTTAACCCATTTTTAATGATTATTTATAATTATTCCTATTTTGAAATATTCTGAAGTGCCCCCGATTTCAATATCGCATGTTCAAATATATTGAATTATTGAATGTTGGCAGTTGGCTAAGCAACAATAACGAACCAAACTTTTCTGGTGCATCTATTGAAAGTCAACCAAAACTCTGATGATTTGAAAAGTTCATAAAGAGAAGAAAAACAGATCCATATAAACAAAGCAGAGCACGACTGCTAAAGAGAGATAATCACTTCATGATGATCTGAGATTATGTTTTCAATCACATGTAAGCGTTAACTGTTTTTGCTGTCAGGTTAAAAACAAGTTTACCAGTGCGTGCCAGAGCCAGTCACATTTCCACTCTCAACTCCGGGCTTGGCATGATTCTGATCACCGTACGAGGAAAAGATATATTTATAGATTTATATGTGATGCTAAAGGCTACTTATCCTAAGAGCTGCCATAATAAACATTCACTGTGATTACAAAAAGATTGACTGAAGAACAATTCGCATATGATCAAAACTGTGTGTGTATTGTATTTAGTATTCATTTATTTCATTTTTCTCCTCCCTGGGCGTTTGTTGACACAATGCATCTGCATGGTCATAAATTACATATAGTCCGGTTTATTTCTATAGATTGTATAACTTTGGATTTCAGTTGTGGAACTAAATGATCTAACAATGGAAATGTGGCTTGATTTTGGCCTTGCTGTTCAAGATCCGAGGCTATTTTCCCAGCTCGGGGTCATTGTTAGACCAGGTTTGCACTGGCAGATCCAGATTTGGTCACGAAATCTCAAGCATGTTTGCTTGACGAACCAAATCCAATGATGTTTGTTCTTGTTCATCAAGCTGGAATGGTTGATTTTGGGTTTATGTTGGATGATCATTGTTTATATATTAATAACTGACAAAAATAAACTGTTAATGTTTTATTCCCTTTACAAATGTTTTAACGCACTGAAGATTTTTTTAAACGGCTTTACATGATGGGACAGAAATATCTCAGAATTGTTTACAAAATATATTCATATTTGTTCTGTAGACGAACAAAAGTCTAATGGGTTTGAAACATGAGGTTGGGTAAATAAGCAGAAATTTTATTTAAATACAACTGGGAATTTGCAACACATCCCACACTGTTTACTAGTTTTCCACAGTGTTTCCAGTGTCCAGTAATGAGACAGTATAGCGTCTGCAACTCTCCAATCGAACAAAAAAGTCAAAATACGCCTTCATAAACAGCATCCTCATCTTCTCCTTTGTCTTCTCCGCTCTCTCTAGAGTGGTTTAGGGGTGGTTGGAGGGGGTTTTGTCCAGATTGAGCAGAGATTAAAGTTAGACTGTGATTGGGAGCGTAAGTTGACTCTGAGCATTAAGTGGGATTAAAGTTGGGCTGGCTGTGGCAGGACCTGAACACATTCACTGTTATGCACTGTTGCAGACCCCCTATTCATCTAAAGGTTTTGAAAGAGCGAAAGAGAAAAAGACAGAGGGAGAGAGAGAAGTGTCAGTGTGCGCGCGTGTGTGTGTGCGTGAGCATATGTGTGTTGGAGGGTTTCTGCAGGCCCATTTGTTATTTTAAATGTGGCTGTGAGTGTCTGCATTGAGGGACGAATTAATCCATTAATCCAAAATTAGTATAAAAGATCAGTTCTTGCCACTGAAGCATAGCAGAGCCGATCACGGGGCAAAGAACAGCATGCTCTGGGTGACTGAGCATTTCAGTGTGTTTTGAGTGCACAAGAATATCATTACAAGTGCTGGAGAGTGTATCCAAGCGCAGCATGTGATAGTGTAAAATAAAATCAAGTATAATGTTTAACTCCAATTTTCATGCTAATTATGAATGTGTATTTTCTCTATTCTGAATTTTAACATCCTTATGGTTTGCGAAATTACAGTAACGCTTTATTCTGATGGTGCTGCTGTAACATGTCAACTAGCAGTCATGCTAGATGGTCTGCTAAATATCTGCTTAATACTTTCTTTTGATGGTCTACAAACCGTCTTTCTACCGACTATAAATTACTTTGCAAAGTATGTAATCTTATTCTACTAACCCTAACCCTGACAGTCTATAAATAATCCAACGAGAGTTATTTGGTAGTAGTTGCAAAGCTACTTATAATCAACACAATGCATAAAATGGAAGATCAAAATAAAGTTCAACCTTAATGACTTGTATGTGAAAGACATAAGAATTTCAGTGTAAACAAAGCCTACATGACTGGAACGTCTCCTGACAGCATTGTAGTGTAATGAATGGCTGCAATCAACACAATACTGTGACTAAAGGTTTGGAATTAAAAGCATTTACACAATAATTCATCTGTCATCGTTTACTCACGCTCATGTTGTTCAAAACCTGTATGGCTTATTTTCTTCAATAGGACAAATAACGTGGCTGTCATTTTTTTCCATGAGATTATGATAAAAATATGATAATTTTCCTATTTTCACCTTCAACGAGGGCATGTTTACATGACAACGGTGTACTAAAATATAATATACTCGTTTCTCTCTTGTGTTCTTAAAAAGTTGCTATTAGTTGGCACTGAATGTTGTAAAAAAAATTTTTAATAAAAACTATGTGTCTGCATACATTTGGTCCTGTTGTCTGACACTGTTGCTTTGGTTTACGCACGCCTACAGGTTTAACACATCTGAATGTTTCCTTTTCACAAAATAGTGTTTTTGTAGTTTACACGGAGATGATTATCACTTCAATCAAAACTTGTACTTTGAAACAAGATTTTGACAGTTTGCATTTCCAGATCCCTAAAAATTAAGCATAAAAAAAATATTCACCCATTTGTGGTGATGAATAAAGTTTGGGAGATCAATGAAGTATTAATTATTTAAGTAAGCAATTAATTTATACCAGTTTTGCAAACTTTCTGAAATGACTGAAAATTCAGTCATTAATTATTTACTCATCCAGGAGTTGTCATGATATGTCTTTTTCAAATTACAAAAGGACAATTTTTATTTGTTTGTTTTAAATGCTCTTGTCTATAGAATGGTAATAATAGTTGCAAAAATATCACAGACAGGGCCCATTCGACAAAACGTCAATAGAGTTTGTTGACAAATAAACTACCATTTTTTACCAAAACCCTGTGGTCTTCGTGCATGATCCCATTCACGAAAATTAGTTTTGTGACTTAATTGACCCAGGAAAACGACACAATTTGTGAAAAACCAAGATTAATAAAAACATAAGTTAAAGAGATAGTTCATCCTAAAAATGCTGGCATCATTTACTCACGCTTTACTTGTCACAAACCTGTTTCTTCATCTGTTGAACACAAAAGGTATTTTGAAAAATGTTCATAATTGGTAATTGGTAAAATGGTAATAATTGACTTCCCTAGTATTTGTTTTTCCTATGGATGTAAATGGTTACCAGTTTTCAAAATTCTTTAAAATATCTTCTTTAGTGTTCAAAAGAAAAAAGAAAGGGTTGGAACCACATGAGGGTTAATGGTGAGTAAATTTTTAATTTTGGGTGAACTATCCATGAAAGATAAATTTAACTCTTGTGTTTGTCACGTTATTGCATCTGTCAGCTGTCAATATGACTTTCACCTGATAACTGGCACTCCAGTCCAGAGCGATTCAACTCAGCAATGAAACCATACATGTTATTTATGTCACATTTTGTTTGACCTTGATTTATCACAATGCTGCACTTGTATGTTTTTCTAGGCAAGAGTGAACTGATGGATTAACAATTTCATGAATGCACAGTTGTACAATTCAAACATCTTAGGTCAGAATACTATATAAATTTTTAGTTTGTATGTCAATAAATCCTATTGTTAAACCCCAGATCATTTGGAAATTATAGCATATATCGCATGGGATCCTTCAGTGATTTTTAAAGATTGATGATGGGTGCTATTCACATTTTGTTTCTCTCTCGTTTCGTAGTCTAGAAAAAGAAATCAGTGTATATGACATTGAAACAACACCAGTGTGTGTGAATAATGACTTTTTATTGCTAGCTCTCTTACACAAATTCAACTTTTACTTAGAAAATGGCTCATAAGTCATACGTGGCACTTTTTGTTCATTCAGAAGATTCAGACAAACACAGTCTTTTCTCCCTTTTGTGCTATACAGAAGAAAGTCAGTCATTCTGGAACAATGCAAGAGTGACTAAATAGAGATAATTCTTTTATGAATTATTTCTTTACTGCACCTGCTAAACTTTCACACACAAATGTCCACAGTTTGTTAGCCAGTAATAATTTGTTACAAATGGACAGACGACTCATAATAGTTTTTTTTTAGTAGTTCATCTTTGGCGCACACCTGTTGGTGTGTATATAGTTCAGTCATCACTGGCCTGCTGCTCTGACAACATCAGCTATTGCTTCTCTTTCCTCAAACATTTTCAAACAGTCTCCTCGAGCGATTAACAGAGTGAATGTGAGTTCATTCTCCAGGCATAAACGCCCAGCATGTCTACATGGGACATTTCCTGTGTTAATGAAATCCAGAGCAGAGCAGTCAAAACTTAGCTGACCTCTCAGCATGAGGAATCATCTCCAAAAACACCCTAAACATTTCCCCTTTCTAGTGAGCATCTAAAAACATCCTCCGTTTGGTTTTATGATTTTTCAGCTTGTTGGTAACAAAAAGCAATATAAACTGTGCAGTCAATGTACTGCCAAACTGGCTGCGGCCACTGAAACTGAAAGGGGAAAAAGAAAAAAAAAAGAAAAATTGGACAGACTTCCACAATTTGTAAAAGAAGGAAAGAGAAAAGCCATAAACATTTTGTAAATGCATGAGAAATGCATCAAAAGTACCTCAGCCGAATAAAAACACACAAAAAATAAAAGGCTACAGCAAATGAGAAACAGAAAATACCATACGTCACTCTTTTACCCAAACATGTCATTGCTCCAGAACCAGTTAAAGGCTGTTAATGTTCTAACAGCATTAGTAATGAAACCTTAAAAGTGTCTATCAATGCAGTGAGCACTGGAAAGCTGAACTTTACAGGCTCTGGCATTGGCAAATAGTTTCCGAAATACATATATGTAAGCATTTCTCTCTTTTATTATTCAAAGAGATTTATAGAGCTCGAGTAAATTACAGTGGCCTTGAAAAAGAAACCAAAAATCATCTCCTCCATCAGTTTGACTCTGCGTGTGCCAAAACTTGGCCTTTTAACTCCACAAGCCTCTCTCTTACTCGAGCCCCCTTCTCTGCCGTCAGCGAACGCAGCATGTGAACAACAGATCTGACATAAATGAAACAGCAGAGAGGCATAAAACAACACCACTCTTTCTGCTTTTGGAGACTTCATACTGCACTGTGCCACAAAATCTGATACCACACACACGCACATTCAAACAACCATATAAACTAACTTTTAGACATTGTTGACTATAAGCAACTTTGCAATAACATGTGAACTATAACTTTTATTAGAATATTAGCCAGCTGTTAGATTTAAGGTTAGAATGGATTATTGTGCTTACAATGTAATTTAAACTCAATAGAAAATCTAATGGGGAGAATCAAAATAAAGTGTTAGCAAATATTAACCTCTGTATGAAATCATTTTCCACTCATTATTACAGGGTTGGGTCTTTAGTGACCCGGACCTATATTTATCTATCACAGATTAATCAAACATAAAAATTACAAAAGCATTAAAATGAAGTACGCTTTTTGGAACTTCAGTTTAAAGACGAGCAGATGATTATACCATCTTGTGATTGTAAGAGCACTACCCCAGAACTACCCCAGCATCTGGCTCTATTTGCAATCTTATCCATCTTAGCAAAACTACAGTTGCAAACAACTTCATTCATTCATTTTCCTTCGGCTTAGTCCCTTAATTATCAGGGGTCGCCACAGTGGAATGAACCGCCAACTATTGCGGCATATGTTTTATGCAGCGGATGCCCTTCCAGTTGCAACCCAGTACTGGGAAACACCCATACGCTCACATTCACACACACATTTATACACTACGGCCAATTTAGTTCATCCAATTCACTTATACTGCATGTTTTTGGACTGTGGGGGAAACCGGAGCACCCGGAAGAAAACCCACGCGAACACGGGGTGAACAAACTACACACAGAAATGCCAACTGGCCCAGCTGGGACTTGAACCAGCAACCTTATTGCTGTGAGGCGACAGCGCTAACCACTCAGCCACTGTGCAGCCCCCCTGTAAATTTACAGCTAAAGTTAAAGTTTTCAAAAGTTAAAAAACATTCTTTAATGTTCAACTGAAGACCTACAGTACATCTTGGCAAGCAGAGAGTGAGTAAATTAAGAGCACAATGTCATTTTAAGCAGACAAACTACTAATACCCCAATGACTGAAACTTGACATTGCAAAGTAACTTATAGTCATCAGAATGTCTAAAGGGGACCATCAAAATAAAGTGTTACCGAGTTTTGACATGCATTCAATGTGATACATGTATATTATCAGTATGAAAGTGGTACTATTTGGTTGCAGATGTGACTACGACGCAATTTTGGCTACAAAACGCAAATGCCAAACAGATGAATGGAAGACATGGTAACAAACACACACACATTCAAACACACGCACCCCCTCGCAACCACCCGGCATTTGGGCTAAGATTAGACAAATTAAATAGTATTATTCACGTCAGTGGCGCAGCTGTGCTTTAAAGTGGCTTCGTGTTAACTATCAAAATGGTTTGCTTTGAAAGCCACAGTCTTCCCCTTCATTGGTTAAATGAAAAAGCCCTCCTGCTCCCGTTGGGTGGGAAATTTTTTTTTTTTTGCTCATGCAATGGAAAAAAAATCATGGCTGCCTTCTACAGCAGTCTTTGGAACAACTCAAACTTCTCTGGATGAGGTTTGCAGGGGTGGTATTGGTTTTTCATCCGAATTGACAAGATGTTTTTTATGGTGCATGTAAGCGATTAGGAACATGTATGCGTGAATGGGAGTTTGTTCTGTAAATGTGTGCACACTGTCTAAATCTCCCCGCTGTGGGGACAGATGATCATGTCAGTCTCTATGTGCTCTCCCTCTGTGCTCAGAATGGATGTTCGGTTAGACACGAGCCGGAGGGGTGTAAATGTGTGTGTGTGTATGAGCACCAGAACACCAGCCAGGGACAATGATGGATCTCCAACTCTCAAGCATATCATCACCTGCATGCATGTGTAACACACTGTGTCAATGTGTGCACACATATGAAACGCAGAGGGAGAGTGTGCGTGTGTGTGTGTGCTCGCATCAAAAACAGAGAATAACTGAGAAGCTGCGGAGATATAAAAAGTTCTGGAGGACGATATTTCTTGAGTCAACATGAAATCGAAATTGACCCTATCTATTTTCTTAATGCATGTTCCTGGACTTATTGTGAACGATTTATCAGCGCGTGTTATTCCAAAGATGAAGAAAAATCTCCGTCTTAACAATATTTCATTAAAATGTAACATGCTCTCCCTCTAAAACAACTTTCCTTTTTCTGCTGACATCCCGTTGGCCGAGCAGACTATTGGATGATGTTAGCCAATAGTCAAAAAGCTATTTAGTCACTGTTTTAGCAAACTCACATGCTGGCTGGCTCCTTTTGTAATATGTAATGCCAAGTTTTAACAACAATAACAAAAAAAAAAGCATAATTACTAAATATATTGTACAAGACTCATTCCAGAATTGCGGGTACATTAAAATTGTATTTAAAATGGATGTACAAATGTATCATTTACAGTAAACTAAAAATTATTCATGTAAAAATGCAAAATGCTTAAATGGGATAGGGAACATTTGATTCTGTTGCTAATTGTTGTTTAACTTATTGTTAAACGTTTCAAACAACGAACAGAGATGACATTTTCCACCATTTTGTGCTTTAGCTCAATACGCTAACCTCAAACCACATGGTATGTGTAAAACATAAGTTTATGCATTTTCGTCATATTATTGTTTTTAAAAAGTGAATGAGAAATTTTTTTTTTTCCTTTTCTATCAGTGCTTTAAAGATTGTCATGCCTTTTTTATAACCCACATACTGTAACAGAGTTGACCAGAACATAGATACAGACACAAAATATAAATTTTTATAACTGAAATTACAAAAATAGAAAATATGTTTCATGCAAATGTTTATTTAACTTAGTAAACACACACAAGAAAAAGATTAAAAATAGACTTATTTCATGATAACTGAAGCTGAATGTAGGACCCAGGAGGTGGAGATAGATATAGTGGGAGTCTTTAATTTAAAAACTAAGTTAATAAACTCATTCATTCATTTTCCTTCGGCTTAGTCTCTGATTTATCAGGGGTCACCACAGCGAAATAAACTGCCAACAATTCCAGCACATGTTTCAGAAGGAACCCATGCGAACACGGGAAGAACATGCAAACTCCACACAGAAATGCCAACTGGCCCAGCCGGGATTCTAACCAGCAAACTTCTTGCTGTGAAGCGACAATGGTAACCACTGAGCCACCATGCCGCCCAAGTTAATAAACAATAACAAATAATACATAACCAATAAAAAAGAAAACAATACAAATAAATAAATGCATTAAACATGATGAATGAATGAATGAATGAACATAGAAATTGATAAAAATATATACAACAGAAAATGTAAAATACATGTACAGATAGATAGATGTAACATGGTTTAAAAAATTCAGCTCTTGCTAAACAATAAGCTAACAAACATGACGTCAATGTTTGCTACCGAAATCGAACTGCCAAAGCAGCTTTGAGGTAAATGAATTGGACTGATTGTTCACTGTAGAAGCACAAATCACAGGGCTCTCGTTTGCTGACAGAGGATGTAGTTGCGCAGACCAGTGTGATGTGGACTGGACAATCCTGTGGCGAGTCAGATTAGTGTGTGGCTCAGCCAGTGCCCTCAATGACAATCCTTGTTTTGAACGACGATGTGCTGATGTTTTGAAGCTGAAGTTTACGCAAACTTCCCAGTTCAGCTGACCGACATGATCAAATGAAAGTTATACGCATTTAAAATAATGTGCTGTGTGTTAAAGATTGCGGTCTGGGTTGAGCGTTTCCAACTTTTTGATTGAATCCGGCCTTCCTCACGCCTCAGAGAAACCCGATCCGGCTCTCGGGCTGCTCAACACTCCGCCTTGAAGCATAACAAAGATTTCACATTTACTGAGGGATTATTCACCCTGTCTGTGCGCTTAGATCGCAGAGCTAATCATTTTTACTTTGACTGCCTCCATTAGATAGAGGGGGTGATACTAGTTAGCTGTGTGTGTTTAGTTCGCAGAAAGCAGTCAGTGTAATGGTGTGTTGTTTGAGACCCATGGTAACGTGACAATCCAGAAGTGAGTCAGAAGGAAGCGTTACGTAAAATTAGGTACCAGGAAAAACAAGTTGAGCAAAAACGAAAAGATGCAACACTGAAGTTTAACTCCGATGTTAATTTCTGTTGGTTTGTCCCTTGAGGAGCTGTTTACTATTAAAGGGACAGTTCATAAAAATATGTTGTACTAAATTTGCTGTCGATTTAATTAATACAGATGTAAGTGAACATATTTTTATTAAATTATTACATCCCAATGTCATTTAAGCAAAAAAAATAAAATAAAATAAATACATAATAATAATAATAATAATAATCTTCGCTAATAAGCTCATTCTGTTGCCAAGGATTAAAAATTGTAACCATTAAAAATAAAATTGTTACATCAGACTTTTTTTTTTCTGCTTTGAGCATTGCAAGTCAAATTAATTAAAATTACGTAATTATAATTATGTGGGTGTTCTGGCACGGATACTGTAATTTGTTCTCTATGTATATATTAAGAAATTTGTATCTGTCTGAGTGGATGATGTTAGCACAATATATGATTATTAATAATAAATTAATAATAAAATATTAATAATACTAATATACTACTATAATATTAATAACAATTTAAATGCATCAGAATAAATGTTGTCTCTGATCATAGACTTATCCGAGACTAATAATCGACAAAATCCACAATAATGGCATTATGTAAACAAATTCAAAGGGTTAAAATCTTCCAAATGAAGGAATTCATGATGTTGGTAAAAAAAATCTGTCTGTGATAGCAGAAAAAAAGAAACAAAAACATATTTTTTTGTGAATGATATTATTATTCACATAGATAATTATTTTATCTATGAGTAACTTAATATGTAACATTATTTACAACATAATTACCATTAATCCATAACCTCTGTATATTATTTAAGTATATAATTCCTGTTGCAAACAATGTCATCTCACGTCTCCGTATTTATACTCGCACAATGCAGACCATTTGTAAACAATATACATTTTTTGTGCAAACTGTGAGAAGACCTCTATGTATCACCAGGAGACACAGATATTAGTTTAGTTTGCCTATATGTGTGTGTTATTTTTGACTCTCAAAGTTCCAGTAGCTATTAACTTGCATTTTATGAACCACCAAGATCCATAGTTTCAGCTAAAAACACACACACACACACACACACACACACACAAACACAAAAATTTAACCAATACCTGGAAGGAGTGTGTAAGCTAACATCAAGTTTAATTTTTAGGTGAACTACCTCTTTAATAACCATACAAGTTTACATGTACAGTTGTGAGAATGATGACAATGCACATCACAATTCCAGAGGAGCAAAAACACCCACGACGTTAAACGAACGGGACAATTGCCAAAGACAAGACTTGTGGCGCTTGGCTTCCTGCAACACAAGGGATCATTCTTCAGTTAGTGCTTGTTTGAAAAGCTGATAGTCCCTCCCAAATGAGCCATTACTGATTGATGACTTTTTTTGTCACCATAATGCACACACAGTGTTCATTCAGTGGTTTAATGTGCGCATTAAGGAGCGAGGGTGTGTGCGAGTGTGAATACATGTGTGCAGGGACATTACTAAATGCATTTTACACTGCCGAGTGTATGGGTGGAGCCCAACCGTTCAACAGCAACTCTCCAGTATGAACGCATAACGATGATTCGGAGAGAAAAAAAAATAATAATGTGGCTGAAATGTTAAGTGTCCAGTTGTAAGAGTCATTTTGGTAATTTTCCACATCGATAAATTATGCATTAACAAGAAAAAAGAAACCGCACACATTAAGTGGTGAATACAAATCTGTAGCTGACTAATGCATATATACTAAAGCTAATATATTGTATATGCTTCAATGTTAAACTCCAAAATATACACATGTAGTGCCATTACAAAAGTTTGTGACCGGTAAGATTTTATATTTTTCAAATAAGTGGTTCATGCTAACAAAGGTTGCATTTAAAATTAAAACACAGAAACAGTAATACTTGATAATAAAAATAAAGAAATAAGAAATAAGAAGAAATAAACAAACAAGTGGCAAAAAAAGACAACTTTAAAATTAAACAGAAAACATTCAAATTAATAAAACTACAAAAGTTACGGAAAAATTTTATGAGCATCAATGTTAAAAACTCTTTTGCTGCTTAAGATGGAAACCTGATCTACTTTTAAGGACATTTTGATGAACTAAAGGTTCAAAAAACATTGTAAATGTTTTTACTGTCATTTTTGATCAATTTCATGCACACTTGTTGATAAGTAGTATTAATTTATCTTTAAAAATCTAGTAGTTTCAGAACATTTTGTCATGGCATGGACATTTCACAAAAAATGTAGATTGTCTGTAATCTTAGTATGGTCCATTTTGATTCAGCATATGGCTTCATGCTTGTAAAAGTGTGCTAAAATGGGCTATTTTGAAAAATAATATCAGCAATTGGTTTGTATCCTCTGGATCACAGTGTAAAAATACTTCATATCAGTATCAGCTTTAAATTTCATAAATCCGTGGCCCTAATAGCGGCGTACCAACTGAAACTGTGACCACAAAACCTTGATACACAGCGAATTGGGAGAAATATGAACCATTACACCAGTAGTATGTTCATATGTGGAAGCGGCATAATTTCAGACGGAGATTCAAAAGTGAGTCAAAATGTTTGTGAGTGTGTGCATTTTGGATGGAGTGGAATCATTTCCCTCCGCAGGCTGATTTATGCAAGGCACACTTGAAAGTGTGAGTGGAGTCAGCGTTTTGAAGATGGTGAAAAAAGAAGAGGGAAAAAAGAGGGGTGACGCTAGAACCGCACTGTTTAACATTCACATGTTTTACATTTCCAGCCTCTGCGAGGATGACATTTCATTTCTTACTACAAGTCATCTCACCCTGCCTAATTCAATTTACTCCACAGCCTGTCCCCCATTACCATCCTCCATCTGAGAAGCCTCTTCAATCTCCAGAAAAAAGAGTAGCACATTATTCTGTTTTCATCAGCCTGAGTGGAAAGCTTTGATGCCATTAGTTGCAAATAATTGTGTAAATAAAAATCGAATTTGCCTCTAGTTTGTCTTTACTTTTATCTTGTAGTTTGATTGTCCAGACTGGACAAAGCAAGCACAATGTTAACACTAGAAAGATAAAAGTTTATTTAACCCAAATATGAACCATTACCCAGAATTTACTCTCAAGCTGTTCTAAATCAGTTGGTTTCCCTCTTTTTTTGTGACACACTCATACACACAAAGATATTTTAAAGCATGTTGTTAACTAAACAGTTAATGTTACCCACTGGCTTCCATTGAAAAAATACTTTAGAAATCAATGGCCATAATTAACTATTTAATTACCAACATTCTTTAAGTAAATGATTACAGAATTTTCATATGTGTGAGAACTATCCCTTTAAAGCCCACAGTTTACTTCAGAGAAAATACATACATATACATTTCATTATGCCAACACAACTTGACCATGTCAATACATCAGCAAGCACAACAGCCAATGGCACTGCAATATTTGACAAAAAAATCCATATGTGACAAAGTTATATTAGCATTAGCACTGTCAAATTGTATGTGTTGACACTATTGCATTTCAAGACTTTTGGCACCAACTGGCTCCATACGCAACAGTGCAAGTATGATGCGCATTGCTGGCCTTGGTTACACTTACCTCTCCATTCGGGTCGCTGCACCAATATAAGGTGGTGTGTTTTATTCACACCACCCCAAGTGGGATTCAAATGGGATGGCATTGATACTGGTCACACAAAAAGGCTACTAAAGGCACACAGCTCTAGCTATATACTCGAATTTGCACTTTCAAGTGTTTTTTCATTCCTTTGTCCACAAGGCAAAACATTGAACCAGACTGCTGTTTCACAGGCAAAAAAAGAAACAGTGGACATAGAACAAGGACAATGAATTAAATTTTATCAAAATGTAATTTCAACCAAATATAAAGTATTTTGTCAGAAAAAAATGCAGGAACTGGACAGAGACGAATATTTCTAGTGCACTGAAAAAGAATATTCATTGGATTTACTACATTTTTTAAGGTAAGTGGTTGCAAACAATTTATATGGGCTGAATTTAAGTTAAGTTGAACATTACTAAATTTAATTTGCTTGTGTAGATTCAGCCCATATAGATTGTTTGCAACCACTTACCTTAAAAAAAATTAGGAAATCCAATAAACCATTTTTTTTTCAATGTGTATGTATAGTATTATCAAATGGAGAACACTTTGAAAGGCTGTGCTTTCAACAGTGTGCATTGAAGAATACCCTGGGTTTAAGGGCCACACATCTTTCTCTAGTTAGATGGAGTGGATTGGCGAAAAGAGTGGGTGATTAATAGACGTTTGGGGGGATTGTTTCTCTGCGGTGCATTCCCTCAAAAGAGCCCCGCAACGCCCTGTTGTTCATTTGTCTGTCTCTTGATATTACTTTGTCTTAGTGTCTGTACAAACAATCAAGACAACTTACATTCAAAAAAAACTTTCTTGGAGCTTCCAAACTGTCTTATAAACCTGCCCAGTTAAGTTTTTACAAAGCCATCTTTCCAGTGATAGTTCATGTCAAGCTGTCTTTGTAAAGCCATCCTACCAATACCATTTAATTCATTCCATCCCACACACAGATTCACTTCTGAAGGTTATAGCTAATCTAAAACATGGTACAGCCATTACCAGTACATTCAGCTAGACAGACAAGAATCACATGCTCAACACTGGCATGAGTCAGAGATGGTAAATAGTGTGCCACTGCATGCGTGTTGTAGTGATATTGCAATGAAAACTCTTTGAAACTTATAAAATTAATGTTCTTCTGGGAACATATAATGGCAGGAAAATACTGCACAATTTTTAAAGTCATCTATTCGCTAAATGGAGTGTAGCTGCAGCGGCACGGTGGCTCAGTGGTTAGCACTGCTGCCTCACAGCAAGGAGGTTGCTGGTTCGAGTCCTGGCTAGGCCAGTTGGCATTTCTGTGTGGAGTTTGCATGTTCTCCCCATGTTCGTGTGGGTTTCCTCCGGGTGCTCCGGTTTCCCCCACAGTCCAAAGACATGCAGTATATGTGAATTGGATTAACTAAATTGGCCGTAGTGTATGAGTGTGTGTGAATGTGAGAGTGTATGGGTGTTTTCCAGTGCTGGGTTGCCACTGTGTTGACCCCTGATAAATAAGGGACTAAGCCGAAGGAAAATATATGAATGAATGAGTGTAGCTGCTGATGTGTCTACACTACTTGATGAATTGGTGACAGTTGGTCATGCATTGCACAACATATCAAAAGTAAGAATTACCGATATCTTTGCCTTGACTACATACTCCTTTTCACAAGCCAACAATTGCAAGAAGTGATGTAATAACATAAATTAGGATTCTCTCTTGCAAGAGTGAATTTATACCTGTCAAAAGCTTGTGATCAAAGTTGTGTGTTTGTTTTGCACAGCCCGATCCACAAGAAAACAACAATTTTCCATATTGTCAGAAAAATGGCTAATTCCTATGAATTCTCATAATCTAAAAATATACAAGTTTCAAAAGAAGGTGTGCCCCAAACCTCAACCCTTAATCCAACTATCAATGGGGGATGAGCAAATCATACTAAACTCTACAAATTCATGAGATTGTACAAATTCATATGAATTATCCACTAATTCAAAAAATGTTCTTGCAGCTTCATAATATTCAGATTGCATCACTGAGGCATATGGGCTGTTTGAGGATCTTTTTGGTAATTTTCTGCATTTTAAAAGAGTCAGAACGTTGCTGTCAATAGAAAATGAGAAAGCTGTCAGATTTCATCTAAAATATCTTAGTTTGTGTTTCCAAAACAAACAAAGGTTTTCGGGATTTGAAACAAAATGAGGATGAGTAAAAGTAGTGAGCTGTTCTCTAATATTGATCTCCACTGTCCACCAAAAATAGCATGATATCTTTATAAGCGTTACTTCAGATCACATTTCTAAACATTACATGGGCATTACTGTTGACCTTACTGCTGACCATATCCAACTTATCAAGTTGCAGGTTTGAAATCTTTGCATGGAACAAGCGGTATAGTGTTCATAACCTCTGTTTAGGCTATAGAGCTGACAAAATGTTAACTTAATCTGACTTGACACAAACGCTTTAGGTCTGTGGCCTAGGGGGTCGTGAAAAAGTGTTAGTGGGGTTAAGTGTGCAGGTTAGCAGTGGGCTATATAACAGGCAGGAAAGGGGTGTGGCAAAGCAGTCAATGCACAGACCCAGTCGTCTACTGCTAGCATGTCTTAAGCATTCGCTGCTTCAACCTGTGACAAATTAGCAGGTTGTGCTACCAGCAGATGTTGCTCAAAACAATCATGATTAATACCAGGAAAGCCTTTTATTATGTCTGCCTTCTTATACTTTTGTTTTGTTTTTAAATTCAAGTCAAGAGTCAAAATAACACCAGAGAAGGCTGGCTGACTGAAAAAAAGAGAACCAAAATGGCTGTAAATATCAGATTCAAAGTGTGCGGTAATCTCTAATGTGTGTTTGTGAAAGGGATTAGCAGGGCTGCTTCACAACTACAGCAACGACTGGTCTAAATCTGCACCCTCTTTGAATCCGCGAGGTACTAATGAAACATTTTACATTGCAGAGGGAAAACAGAGAGCTAGTAAAACCAAGAGAGAAAAAGTTTTAAAGGCCTCAAGAAGGAAAGCTGAGAAACCAAACCCTAGCATATGCTGTGCCAAAAACTGGTTACCGAGCCTGTTAGCTTTTCTAAGGCTGTAACTTTTCTGTGCTACTTCCATGTGTCCTTCTGGAGGCAAGGTTTTACAGCTAACACATTTCAGTACGCACATCTACAACAGGCAACGGTGCGCTAGATGTCGCTTTTCAGAGAGCGATGCCAAAAAAATGATCCACGTTTATGAGTAGATGTTTTTCTGAGATGCATTCTAATATTTTAATTCCAAAAACATGTCGCACGCGAGATATTTATGCACGTCATGTGCATCGGCGGTTTGTCGGCAACAACTTGAACGTGCTTGGTGGCGAACATTTGTTTGTGTTTTTTTGTGCAGACGTGCTCCCAATTTCAAAGGGAAGCATGCGTGAAACTCTGTGTGGCTCAGAGTCCCGCTCCAATGAGAAACACATTTAAGCATTCAGCGCTGAAATGTCAAACCCAGCGAAGCGCCAGCACAATAAGGAGAATGAGAGAACAGATTAATGCTTGAACCCTGCCTGTTGTCAATTGATGGAAAATAAATCACAAGGCTTTAATCATCGAGATTGTACATCTCAAATCTTCTACATCCCAAAGTGGGATGCACATGAATGACGCGAAGGAAACTTTGCATGCATACACACAAACTTAGCAAGAGACATATGCGCCAGCACATGAATGTGTTTTAAGAATTGGAAGAAAGTAAAACTGTATCAGCTCCGAGAACTTCCTAGTTTGATTATTTTTGCTGCAAGGCCATTTGGTTTAACAGTTTTCAACACACCTCAGAGACTAATTACTTGAGAGATGACAAGCAATGTCATTGGCAAGACCACCAGGGCTCTACTTTCATTGTGAGAGGGAAAAAAAACTTATGAAAAAGCAAGCAAAGGAATTCTGCAAACTTAATTTAAATGCAGAAATATTAATAAAAGGGTGTGAAACTTCTCGCTTAGTCGTACAACACTGATTTATTTTTTTTAACAATGGAGGCACTTCAGCGTAGAGGGTTTTAAAATTAAATTAGGATCCTCTTGAAGTCACATTTACCACGGCTGACATTTAACAACATCCTGTGACCTGATGGTTGACAAGCTTTTCATTAAGGACTGCTGTGCTCTGCTCTTGCATATTAAAGACATCTTATTTCCATTAGAGAATGGCAGAGTAACTCATTGGATTTCTCTCACATTTATTAAAAAAAGAGAAAGCTAAAAAACCGGCTAGAATTTGATTTGTAGTTAATATGTATTAGTATAAGAATAAAAAGAAATACTTAATTAAAAAATGAAAAGTGTATGTGTCTGTCATAAGTATATCTGTATTATTATTAGTAATATTAAAAACCGAATTCATAAATCTGAAATCATAACAATGTTTTGTTATAACATAATAATAATTATTATTATTATTGTTGTTATTATTCATTCATTCATTTTCTTTTTTTTGGCTTAGTCCCTTTATTAATCTGGGGTCGCCACAGCGGGATGAACCGCCAACTTATCCAGCATATGTTTTACGCAGCGGATGCCCTTCCAGCTGCAACCCATCACTGGGAAAGTTGTTATTATTATTATTATTCATTCATTCATTCATTTTTTGAAAAAAAAAAAAAAACATCTTACTGATCCCAAAGTTCTGAAAGGTATTGTATAAAATATGAATAAGTAAAAAATTTAAAATATGTTCAAATTAACAATCCAGACACTATGTTGTTATAAACTACTAAAAAATGTCAACAAAGCCATTGCAGAGATATATTTTTGTGGAGTTGAATCCATGATCCCATAAATGCAATTGTATAAGCATATATAAACAGAAAAACGTGTTATGTTATGTCATGAATCCTGAAATGTTAAAAGCACCATTCATTTTTAGATAATATTTACAATACTGACACTAAAATTAAAATGCATCATTTATCAATGATCAATGTGCCTAAAACATAAAAGTTTAGTTTTGGTTGTCTTGTTTTTATTGGGACAAAAGACAGACATCAACATAAAACAAGTTAGATTTATAGCATAATGGAAAGCATTTGAGGTCCGTCCTTAATCTGGTTCACTTCCTTTTCTCCCATTGTTTTTCTGTCTACTCTCACACCATTCAATCGAAGACAAAAGGCTTAAAATATAACACACACTCAAAGTTTTTTTCATCACACTGAAAAAAATATATATTGTACAGTCTTATTGGACACACATACCCTTCCTAAAAATTCAGCCTGCCTTAATTTCATTCAAGGGGAGATCTGGGAGAAGATCAACGACACTAAACCCAGGACTTACCATCCACACACACACACACACACACGCACACGCACACGCACACGCACACACACACACACACACACACACACACACACACACACACACACAC
>CAIGQV010016735.1:13333823-13362205 GCA_903798115.1 Danio jaintianensis | reverse complement strand
CACACACACACACACACACACACACACACACACACACACACACACACACCGTCTGCAAATGAAATGCAGAGGCCTGAGCAAAAACACGCGTCTCCACACACAAACAAACGCTGGCATGTGTACATACACGGTGGACTATTTAAATCATGAACATCCCGTACAATGTTTCAGCAGAACAGTAATGGTGACAGGACGAGCGTGTTGATTTACCCCAGAGGAAATGTCAAATGATTGACATGCCGGCCCACCTACTACCCATCACAGCAGGGTCTCGGCTGACCAGGCCACCCCGGCAATCACTATCATCGGCCTCTGCACTGGCGGATTTATGAAAAGAAAAGAAACAAAAAGAAAAGAAACAAAAAAAAGGAAAGGGGGAGGGGGAAAGTTCTGAAACTAAACCCAAGGCCCACCTGTCCATCGGCTGAGGGGGGCTGGACAGAGCTGAAATAAAGCCCTTATGAGACCACTGTGATCATAACCTTCACAATCCACAACCCTTACAGCTGTCTCAAACTGGGCCGAGACCCTAACTGCACACACACACTTCAGCACATGTGAACATACATAAATGCTTGCAGACAAACAACCACAAACCACTACATACACACTAGGGCTGTCATGATTTCAGAGTTTTCACTGCACGATTACCGTAGCCAAAAAAACTCACGTTAATAATGTATTACAATATCTATAAAAATCTGAAAAAGAATAATGTTATAATACGTTTTGCAAGACCAGTGAATTAAGGCGTACATTTTTTAAATAATTTATTTGACAAAAATACCCTAAAATAAATATATGTATAAAATAATATGACTTTTTGGCTGCACGGTGGCGCAGTGGGTAGCACATTCGCCTCACAGCAAGAAGGTCGCTGGTTCGAACCTCGGCTGGGTCAGTTGGCGTTTCAGTGTGGAGTTTGCATGTTCTCCCCGTGTTGGTGTGGGTTTCCTCCGGGTGCTCCAGTTTCCTCCACAAGTCCAAAGACATGTGGTATAAGTGAATTGGCTAGGCTAAATTGTCCGTATAGTGTATTTGTGTGAATGGCTGTGTATTGATGTTTCCCAGTGATGGGTTGCAGCTGGAAGGGCATCCGCTGCGTAAAACATGCTGGATAAATTGGTGGTTCATTCCGCTGTGGCGACCCCAGATTAATAAAGGGACTAAGCTGAAAAGAAAATGAATGAATGAGTGAATATGACTTTTTTGTTGTGTGCACAATGCACAAGTGCCTAATTTGTTGTTTTGCAGTCTCAAAATACAACACATTCCAATATGTTCATAGAAAAAGCATATTGTACAATGCACTGATGTTGTTATGCAATTTTAAAATACTACATAGGAATGTGTTTGACATTAGAAAAAACCTATGGGGATCTCACAATGGACTGATGTTGTTATGCAGGATGAAACTACATCATGAGCATGTTTAAAAGTTGGAAAAATGTCAACTTGGGATTTTTTTTTGATGATAAAATACAACAAAAAAAGTTTAAAAAGTTAAACAGTTGACGTGTATTAGTCAGTTGTATAGTACTCTAACCAGCGCTGCAGACAAACCCATTGATGTACAGATAAATCTTAAATGAGATTAAAATTTTATGTGGGGGAAAATAATGTAGTTTTGGACAGAATAGATTAATTGTAAGGTTAATTAATAATCAATTAAAAATCAATTAAAAGTAGACCAAATCTAGCGATAACGCAAAAAAAAAAAGACTAAAATATGACATCTGGAAAAGTGAACAGGCACTAATGCACTCTATTAGAGATTGAACTTTTAGTGTTATTACTCCTCTGAACATCACTTGTGGACTTTGTGTGAGAGGGCGCCCTCTGGCCTCAAGTATGAATGAAACAAATTGCATGTAGAGTTTAAAGCTCAATAATTGAACTTAAGTGCTTGATTATTTATATTATTTTGTCCTTTTTTACCCCATATACAATGCTCAACATGAGTACACCCCATTTTGAAAATTTATGTTTTTATCAATTTTTCAGTGAATAGAGGTCATATATTTTGGTGCATTTAAACAAAACAGAATTTATTAAACGGATATACTTATATAATATAAAATAATATATATTAAAATAATACTTTAGTCCCCGAACATATTTAGAAATATAATACATTTTTAAAAAAATTGTATACATTTTTGTTTCTCTTTTTAATTTTTCTATTTAATATTTTTCCATAACATATGATAATGGCCCAAAATTAGTACACTCAAATTTAAAAGTTATTTTGTTAGATTAGCTCCCGAATTGGCTTCAGTACTGACTAATCTAATGTATATGCACAAATATAATATTGTACAGCTTCCTATAGAAAATATTAATCTAAATGAGAGATTTGTGAGGGGTGTACTCATATGTTGAGCACTGTATATCATCAATACTGATATATTACACCCCAGGCTCACTCTACAATTCCTTAGAGAAATAAATACTAACATACTTGTCCAAGTATTCAAATTAACATCTAAGATATGCCCGAATCGAATAGGCCAATGGGCAAAAGAAAAGGTCTTTTATTTTTAGGCCACAGAACAAGACGGTAACAAGTACTGTGCTCTTTAGCATCCCACTGCATACACAAACACACCATCTTAAAATAGCTAAAGCACATCCACTTATCCTGCGAAGGGGATTTGAACCCCTAAATAAAAACGAGGGATGTTTACTCATCCGTATCTCACCCTCTGCTCTCTCCGACAGGGGGAAAACAGGCGCTAAGCTCCAATCAGGCTCAAAAAGGCTGCGAGTCTGTGAGCCAAGGCTCTGAATAGCAGAGAGGGTAAAATGTGCCTCTAGAGAACACGGCCCGCTTCGGGCTAATTAAAAGTTGGCCTTCATGCAGAAAAAATGATTAGCACATTTGTGTGATAATGTAATTGCTAAAGTGGATGCGATGTGATGCACCTCTAACATTTTGTGTCAGTCAAAGCAAAGGAAAATTTTAACTATATGGAAACTTTGTGAAATGTTATAGAGAGATGGATTGACTTTCACTGCCAAAGACAGATGTCCTGCTCGTCACAGATGACAGAATGTGCTTCGATGGGAGCTGATACTGATATGTATTATCTCATATAGTAATTCAGTCATTCAGAGAGCCTTTGTAACAAGTGATACAGTATAGGGTCCAACGGTCTGGGACCATTAAAGTTTTTATTTCACTGTTAACATTGTCTTTTCTTAATAAGTATGTATATTTATTTATTTTACATAGAGTTCCTTGTTTTGTTTTTAAACATTGATAAATTAATTTACATTTCAATGAGATATGAAATTAACATTTTATCAAAATGAAAATCTGAATGTTTTGATACACACATATATTTTCACATTTGATATTTATTTATGTATATATATAATATTATATGAAAATGATATTGAATATTAAGTATATACATTTATTTTGCATCACAGTGTTCATTTTTGTGGTCTAAAATCCTAAATTCATTTATTTTGCTTTTTAACCGGTAAATGTGCTTTAACAAATGCAGTGGTTAAGTTTAGTTCCCACAAACTATACTCATCAAAATGCTCTATTTTTGCCACTTTTTTCTGTTGTGTGTTTTCCTAGGATGTCAGTTTTCCCTTTCAGTTTTTCTGCACATATATATTGCTGCAAGAGTGGTGAGACATCAAGGGAATGATCCATCTTCAGGTCCGGTTATTTTTTGCCATCTTCTGGAGTGGAAATTCTCAGGGGCAGGGTTTGATTTTCCGTCCAGTTTGGAGGGGATTACCTGAGCTTTGGACGCTCACTCAGCCGTTGCCCACCTTCCACGGGCTGACTGTGCCGAGATGTCTTGTGGCCGGGGCGTAAAGTATCCGTCATTTAGCAGCTAAACGTCCCCTCGCTTTTCCACAGTGCCTCCTCCTTCAACTTTCTCTCTTCTTGGCTGCTGCTACTCGTCTGATATCTAACGTGTTAATAAGGGAGATTTCAGAATAATTCAAGCCAGTTGTTGGCTTCCATGACGACCGCTACATTGCTTTCTGCTGCCTGATGAAACTGTTCATTACTGCGAAAAGAAAAAGAATGCTTCACATTCCACACAAAATGCTGGCAAACATCTGACAGAGCTGTATCTGGTGACTTTATTATTTTTTGCCATGAAATGGATGGCGGAGATGTGAAGGCTGTCTGCTTTTTTTCTCTCTCGCTGCAATAACTCTTCTGTCTTTGTCGTCTAGCGCCGTTTCACAGAGGCAGCTTAAAACTCCAAAACAGTCCAAAAGATATGGATCATGTAGCTCTGTTTAGGCCTAGCTTTAGAACAGATTGCATCTGAGCACTGATAGAATGTTTAAATCAATGAGCTGTGACTTAATTTAAAGGGGGCATTTTATGTCACTTTTCATAAGATGTAAAATAAATCCCCAGAATGTTTCTGAAGTTTCAGCTCAAAATATTGTCCTTGTCCAATTTGTAGCTATTTGGTTGTAAGCAAAAACACTTGTGTGCCCCTTTAAATGCAAATGAGCTGCTGCTTTCCAGAAGAGGATACATGTTTTAGACATATTCTGACACTCCAGAAACAACAAAACTGTGAAAAATGTGAATCTCAAAATGTCAAAAATGACCAGTAACGGTGTCTAGACTGCACCAGGACTTTCTAAAAAAAATTAGTGAATAATTACTATTCTATACTATTGAATAAATTTACAAAATGTTTACCAAAACATTACTGGGTTGTCCATCAGATTTTCTGGATTTGTAGATGCACTTGGGACCTGATTACAACACTTAAACACTGAAAAAGTCAGATTTTCATTACATGTCCACTTTAACAATAAACGTCTTGTATGGCTTCAAGCTGAACCTGAAATTAGACTGTAAATGATTTCACATCAGTGCGTTTCCTGAACACGTCTTGCAGGAAATCTTTAGTTACGTAATTCTATATTGAGCACATCAAATACTTCATTTATAGTGAGGCACAGGCTATTTGTAGTGTAGATAATATTTCATCACTCTGTGGTAAAAAAAACTAAATAGACCCAAAAGCCAACGGTATGTGGGCGCCTCTTGCCTCACTTGCTCCACCTCTATTTATTGCTAGTGCAAAGGGCACGTTTGACGTCTCGTGTTGCCTCCCAGACAGAGAGTAGAGACCTCATAAAAAAGAAAAGAGAGCCCGTCTCACCCACCTGTTGTTGCTGAGGCGGGATGCCATAGTATGGCGGTGGCGTGGGCTCTTTAAAACCCACCTGCAATAGAGACGCTAGAGCAGGAATATGGAAACTTCATCTGCCGCATCAGACCAGGCCCTGAACATGAGGATGAGTGGAAGTCCCCTCGTAAAGAGATGAGCTTTCCACTTTCATTTACACTTATTTACTCAGTCAAGTGCTCATATCAAGCTTCATTAGGGACACAAACAAGTTCACTAAAAGCGTTGTATAGTTATCACATAAAAAATAAATAAATTCAAGTCAAACAGTTTTTGGAATACTAGGGCATGAAACTGACCCATCTGGCAATGTACTGTAACTGATGTGTGGCATGTAATACTTTGTACAGCACTTTAAAAATTCATTTTTTTCTATTAACATACCTAACTAAGAAAATCAATGTATCATCTTTTTTTAATAATAATAATAATAAATAATAATAATAATAATAATAATAATTATTATTATTATTATTATTGTTGTTGTTGTTGCTGTTATTAACCACTTATAAATACTTTTCATATTTAATCATTTAAATATCATATCTTTAGAAAATGTAATAAAATTTGTTATTAGTATAATTTGTCAAAAATATTAAAAGGACAAAAAAGTATGTCTATATAAATAAATAAGTAATAGTAATATTAATAATAATAATAATAATAATGTCTATCTACATACCAACACACATGCACATTCACATTTAAAGTTGAAGGAAAAATTGTTAAGAAATTATTATTCAAATATTTTTTTCCAAATATTTGATTATATTTAAATATGATATTTTGCTCTGTTTAACAATTATATTTTTTCTTCTGAAGAAAGTCTTTTTTTTGCTTGGCTGAAAATAAATAAACAAACAAAATAAAATATATATTTACACAAACACACACACAGAGCAAACCATTGTTGTCCAATGTTGTCCTAATTAACTAACTTCCGTAGTTAAACCAATTAACCCAGTTAAGCCTTTAAATTGCACTTTAAGCTGAATATTAGTAACTTGCAAAATAGCTAGTAAATATTATGTACTGGCAAAGACAAAAGAATATTAGTTTCTTCTTAATTTACCTATGTATACATCCATATATCTTCATAGTAGTCCTATATAAATAGTAGTACAATACACATGATATTTTTGTCCTCCCCACTCTCCCCATTTGTTTAGAAGCCTCTTTGACATTGATTAGTTTTTTATGGGACACTGTGACTCTGAAACCCTAAACGGGTCGTCGGCAGCCCCCTGCAGTGAGGTGACTCATCCCTGTCCCGCTGCTGGAAACACATGAGCGCACTTGACTCTCTGTATGTTTGGTGATGTGACTGTCCGCTGTTGGAACAATGGCAGGATTACAACAGATGACTATTAAAAGACCAAAGCATCTATGCTGAACATTGCTGGGGTTCACTCATGATCTCCAGCATCTGCCAAAAAAAAGCTTCCAAGGCTCCTGATCACTAACTGAACAAATAAGAGCTGGCAAAAGCGGTCCTGATTTTGTATTTGTAGACAAATCGATTTAATTCTCCACTTTCTTGATTGTCTTTGATGTTTTTACTCTCTTTTTTTTTTTTAGCACGTGCGTCTCCAAGTATGCATATGTGAGCTCGAAACTTGAGATGAACATAAATTAATCGCAAAGAAACTTTGGCAAATATTCAAACAAAAAAGCTCCCTTATTTATTACGACAGAGAGATTGACCCATTAGGAGAGTCATAATTTTCGGCTGTCATGGCATTGGCATGTTTTTAATGGCAGAGGGACTACCTCTCTCGGAGTGTCATGACAAGTATTGATGGCTAAACGAAACCTCGTCCAGACAACAAGCAAAATAGGAGCCACTTGTGCTGCATTGTTTTAAAGGTATCCGTGCCACTTATTTTTAGCTGCTTATGCAGACTATTCCACAGGTCCTCAAATGGTCATTCTTACAAGCAGCCGCATTTTCACTAGGACACAGTGGGACACCTAACCATTTGTTTGCAATTCTCATCTCCATTGTTTTTGTCCACTGTCCCTTTCCCTCTCCCCTCTCTGCCTTTAAACAGATAAACAGATATTCAACTAACTAACTAACTAACTAACTAACTAACTAACTAACTAAATTAATTATCATTCATTTTCCTTCGGCTTAGTGCCTTATTTATCAGGGGTCACCACTGCGGAATGAACTGCCAACTATTCCGGCATATGTTTTACACAGCAGATGCCCTTCCAGCAGCAACCCAGTACTCGGATACACCCATACACACTCATTCACACACACACACTACGGCCAATTTAGTTTATTCAATTCACTTATAGCACATGTTTTTGGACTGTGGAGGAAACCGGAGCACTCGGAGGAAACCCACGCAAACATGAGGAGAACATGCAAACTCCACACAGAAATGCCAACTGGCCCAGCCGAGACTTGAACCAGCGACCTTCTTGCTGTGAGGCGACAGTGCTAACCACTGATGAACGATAGAGATAAATAAATAAATACATAAATACATAAAAAATGCAAGATAAATAAACAAATAATGCATGTAGATGAATAAATATATAAACAAACAAGCATGCACAGAAAAATGTATTATAGAAATAAAAAACTTTAATATCATATTACCTCACAAAATTATTTTACAAAACAACAACAACAATAAAACGAAAATCCCAAGGGACCCCTTTAACCCTATGACTTCAAAATGTAATATAGCAGATAAGATAGTATCTCCCCAAAAAATTCAGCTGTTCAGCATAAGTCAGAGTTCATTCAGCGGTTCAAAGTTTACATTCAGGGTTCATTTCTCACAAATTCACAGATGGCAGCTGAACTGCACCTAATATACATTAAACTAAACAAAACAATTAGTCCGTCTAACGCTAGTGATGTTTTGACTATACAAACTTACGCTTCCCCGCACAAATATATTACATATACTGCTTGGCCTAATTTGTGACAGTAGTTGATGGAGTGAGGCATTCAATGAATCATAAAAGACAGAATATTACTTCAAATCCATATTGATTCTGCTTATAGAAACAAGGTGTTGTGTGGGTGTTGAGTCTGGCTCTGAAAAACTACACAGCGTTAGGAGGTATCGCTTACAGTGGCTCAAAAAGAAACATCTGGACAGGCACGACTCCAAAAAACACAAACCCTGCTGAGACTGGAGGAATACTGGAGACCTGGCAACCCGCACTATTAAACTCCACCTCTTACTACACGTACATAAACAGACTAAATATATAGCTTTCTGTAGCGCTGCTGTTTTCTTCAGAATTTGTTAGGTTTGCCATTCAGTAGGTGTGTGTTTAAGGTTAATAACTAATAAAGCTGAAATATTACAGATCGTATACATCACATCTGGTTTGCATTGGATTCTAGAGATATGTCAAAAGGGTGCAGCTAATATAAACCCCACGTTCGTGAGGATAATGTATTTTAGCTATTAAAGCACAAAGAGCAGAAACTGTTGGGACTGGCAGATTTTCAGGTGATCGTATCGATTGGTTTTAAATCATTTAAAAAGTGTTGATCGTTGATTATGAATAGGGAATGCTGAATGTCCAGCCACTGGATTACTAACAACCCTTTATTGAGAGGGAGAATTACTAGTTCTCATAAACACTCTCTTATTCTGGCTGTTGGCCCTCTGCTCTTGTTCAACACACCACCTTCCTCAGAAAGAATCTTCCTCTCCAGCTCTCATAAAACTTAGTCAGGTCACACTGTGCCATCACAAAAGCTGTCCACACAAACTACCCTAACTATATGAGTGATCTAATGGTGCGTTCAAACTTGTAGTTCGGTTCCCTTAGTTCATTCATTCTGGACAAGAAAAAGAGAAATTTTACTCAAGGTTTGCTTATCGTGTTCACATTGTGATTTTTAAGGTTTATTCTAAACTTCCACCCCAAAAAATAGCTTACCGTCATCCAAAACCAATGCTATATGAGTGATTGTGTTTTTGTAATTGTATTTTTATCATTTGAGAACTCAAGAAGCAAGTATAAAATGTTTACAGGTGTCAAAAATAGCAATACCTCTGCCAGACACAAAGAGCTGCTGCAAAAAAGACATTTCTGTTCCATTTCTTTTTTATAATTTTTTCATTCATTCATTCATTCCTTTTCCTTCGGCTTAGTCCCTTTATTCATCAGGGGTCGCCACAGCGGAATGAACTGCCAACTTATCCAGTATATGTTTAACACAGCAAATGCCCTTCCAGCTGCAACCCAGAACTGGGAAACATCTTACTTATTCACACATACACTATGGCCAATTTAGTTTATTCAATTTACCTATACTGTATATCTTTGGACTGTGGGGGAAACCGAAGCACCCAGAGGAAACCCATGCGAACACGGGGAGAACATGCAAACTCCACACAGAAATGCCAACTGACCCATTTGGGACTCGAACCAGCGACATTCTTGATGTGAGGTGACAGTGCTAACCACTAAGCCACCGTGTCGCCCTTTATTGCTTTTTGCATTGTTTTTTTTTCAATATTCAAACACACTGACTTACAAATTTGGTCCAACAAATATATACACAAAAATTAACAGCAAAAGATACAATATACAAATGATACATTCATTCATTCATTCATTCATTTTCTTTTCGGCTTAGTCCCTTTACTAATCTGGGGTCGCCACAGCAGGATGAACCGCCAACTTATCCAGCATATGTTTTATGCAGCGGATGCCCTTCCAGCTGCAACCCATCACTGGGAAACATTCATACACACTCATTCACACACATACACTACGGACAATTTTAGCTTACCCAATTCACCTATACCGCATGTCTTTGGACTTGTGGGGGAAACCGGAGCACCCGGAGGAAACCCACGCGAACACGGGGTGAACATGCAAACTCCACACAGAAGTGTGACCCAGCCGAGGCTCAAACCAGCGACCTTCTTGCTGTGAGGCGAACGTGCAACCCACTGCGCCACCGCGTCGCCCCACAAATAATACATAAGAAAGTTAAATGATATTAGATAAATACAAGTAAATAATAAAAAAATTATAATAATAATAAAATACTGACCTTCAGTTTTAATCTAAATTAGTCTAATCCTATTCAATTTAACTATTTCCAGTAGAATTGTATTCATTTATTCATTTTCTTTTCGGCTTAGTCCCTTTATTAATCTGTGGTCGTTACAGCAGAATGAACCGCCAACTTATCCAGCATATGTTTTACTTAGCGGATGCCCTTCCAGCTGCAACCCATCACTGGGAAACACCCATACACTCTCATTCACACACATACACTACGGACAAATTAGCTTACCCAATTCGCCCTTTAGCACATGTCTTTGGACTTGTGGGGGAAACCGGAGCTCACGCGAACACGAGGAGAACATGCAAACTCCACACAGAAATGCCAACTGACCCAGCGAGGCTCGAACCAGCGACCTTCTTGCTGTGCGGCAAGATCGCTACTCACTGCGCCCCAGTAGAATTTATGTCTTTAAAATAATATTTGAAAGGTTGCCAGATTTGATAGAATTTGTCTTTCTTCTTTAGGGAGAATCTGATTTTCTTCTTCTGTTGCATTTCTGATGCCTGTGTTCATGATGAATTGTTTAGTTTGTATGTCTTCGGTCTGTATCGCATTAATATTTTAGGGTGTGTTCACACTTGGCACGTTTGCTTTAATTAAAATGAAATCTAGTCCAGTTGATCTTTTAGTGCGGTTCATCTCAAGTGTGAATGCTGCCATCTGAACCCAGATGCGCACCAAACAAGCAAGACCACCGAAATGATGGGTCTCGTTCCACTTCCAAACAAACTCTGATGTGGTTAAACTGAAATATTAATGCAACACAGGCTAAAGACATCTAAAGGGACCCAAAATGTGACATCACAAAATGCAGCAGTAAATAGGACATCATGGTTTTTTTCTCAACATAGCAGCAGTGTTGCCTACTGCAGTTCAATACAGCTGTTGGTAATGTGTCTCCGTGCAGCATATCTTCATTTTTGTGTGACAGAGGATTTTCTGGCGCTGTTTTGACTCCTTTACACATTTTATAAGCTCTTCACGAGTTCTCAACTAATAAAAATACCATCAATAAAAATACCACAACGAGCGCGTTTAGCCCAGCACACAGCATTGTTTCAGCTGCTTGGTGAGTTCCATCACAATTTATTAAGCAAAAATAAATAAATAGTAGAAAATTATGCTCTAAGTTACAGTATTTCTATTTGAAATTTTGAATAAATGTCATCAAACATTTACATATTACAAAAAAATACTATAGTAATTATTATAGTTTTCAGGTGGTCTCTTCAATTTTTCTCATAGCTGTATATCTTGATCTGCGATCTTAAAAATGACAGTAAACCAGGACTAAATGCTTTTTTTTTGGACTGAGCCAAAAGAACAGAATTACAAATGTGAACACGCCCTCAGTAAGACAGCAGAGTTTGTTTAGAAGGGAAATGAGACCTACCTTTTCACAAGTCTTGTTTGGTGTGCGCTAGTGTTTAGATAGCAGCATTCACACTTATTAAATGAACCGCACTAACAGAGCGATCACACCGAAGTTCATGTGGAAGCTGAATCACTATGAAACCTGTCTTTTTATGGATCTCAGCCCGCTTCTTTGGTGCACGCAGGGTTTCTGCAGGTTTCAGTCAAATTCAAGAATTTTAAAGACCTTTTTAAGACTATTATGAATGAAATTTCGACTTATACAGGACTAAATGCTAAGGATTTTTTTCAAATGGCCTGGTTGGCCCAGTGAAAAAGATTTTTACTTGCCCTGTCAAAAAAAATCTAATTTTATTACTTCTTAGCAACATATTTTAAATAATGTGCCAGAACAAGCTAATTTAGTTTAGTGCATTTTTTTTAAACATAACCTTTCTTTAAAATAAAAAAGACAAAATGATCAGTGTCCTCACCAGGTTGCTGAACCTAAAAATACAGATAACTTTTAAACAAATGTTATTGTAAGGATGATAATGAAACCATATTGTTAAAAAGAGTTACTAAATAAAACATTTTTTAAAGGTTTTATTGAGATGGATTGTTGGTGATTGGGTAGGTGTTGGCCAGATTGGGGTAGCTTTATATGGACATAGGAAAATGAAGACCTGTTTAAAATGATTTAAGACATACAACACAATATTTCAATCAATTTGGGGTAAAAAATTATGGTTTTGAAATTTAGGACATTTTAAGACTTTTTAAGACACCCTGTGCACACTAGGGTTCAGATGGCAGCATTCAAATAACTTCTTCACTAACAGAACAATCAGAGTTCATTTTAATCTAACCAAACCGGTCAGGTGTGAACACATCATAAGCATGCACTCTCTGCAGATATCACTAAAGAGTTTAGGAAGGGAGGCATTAGACCAGAAACAGCTTTTGCACAGCGAGCTGTAGTTCCTAGAAAGCAAAGTGTTAATGCACAGGGTCAGTGTCACTATGCTTGACACTGATGAGGACAAAGGGAAAGCTTATGTAATGCAAACTGCACACACAGAATTTTTTCCCTCAGCCTGACCTGATTCTGCTCAAAATAGACCAAGTCCCAGAGAAAGGAAAGAACAAGGGATCTACAAAAGAACAGCTAAGACCAGCGGAGAGAGGAAACATTAAGGAGGAGGAGAACAGCAGGATTCTTGGAACAGTTTCTACAACTCTGACACGTCGGGTTGTTGATTGACCGCAGAAATCTGGCCGTGAACCACCACTACCTATTATTGTTGTATGGATTTCTTTTCTTTTTTTTGCGCTCGACTGCAATCGTTTACTGCAACATCAGCATTTTCCCCAAAACGACATCTGAGGGCAGTCCTTACACACACCAAACTTCCAGAGCTGCACTGGAGACTACTTTGTGGGAGCGATGCAACATTTCACTGCAATAAAAGTGAAAGTGACTCAGTCAGCAGTCAATGAATGCCTTGTGAAACACTTTTACCCATACACGCTACAAAAATAGAAGATGCAGAAATAGAGCGGGTGAAACAACCATAATTCAGTACCGCTTAAAAAAAAAAAGTTTGTCAAGACCAGCTTTGATGTTGGATTGAGAGATACTTTAGATAGTGCTAAATAATTTGCAGTCATTTTAAAATCTTAAAACTATTTACTTATATTTATTAGTAGATTTATTCTGACTTGTGCTAATTTGTATTTTATTTTAATTAGTTAAAATCCTACTACTGACAAATATGTCAAACTTAGTGGTTTGAAGGACAGTGGCTAAGGAACTATTTCAAATGATCCTTACTTAAAGTATTTTATGTCATGAAATGATTGTGTTATGAATATGCCTGAAAAGATTGTTTTGGTATATAAACTAATGTTACACTGAAAGATATTGTTAGTTATTCTGTAATTTATTGAATTATTTGCTCAGAAAAAAAGACCTTGTAACCATCTCTTACTTAAACACAGACCGTCTGCAGCTGCCTGCTTGTAAAAATCATTGCAGTTCTTATAGTAAAAAGTTAATGTGTCCACTGGTTTAATGGATTTTAACTTTTACATTTGTAGTCATTTAAAAACAGTCATACACTAGAACAACTGTAAGCATGTACGAGCACCTCTTCATGAGAAAACGAAAATGTTTCCTGGCAAGACACTGAGGCTTATTTCAAATGACGAAGGCTTCTGGTCTGCAGAGCACAGGCTGTGGGCTAAGATTACAGACATCTCAAGTTTAAAAATGCCACAGCTCTCTCCCGCTCAGCCGGCAAACTGCATCCCGCTGCACTTTTGCAGACGCTCTACAAATTAATTGCGTATGAGCATTTCTGATTGAGCCATGTCTGGGAACTTCTTTGTCCACTAACAGATTGAGAAACAATTTGAAGGAAGCTGGCATCTTTCAGCAGCAAATTTATGGCTGAAATTTTCTGCTCCTTTTATGTTTTACATGCTCAATTTTTACCAATTTACATTGGCAGTTCTAAGCGAGGAACAAGTCTGCACAAGATGTTGCTTGTAAAACTGATTTAAAAAATCTTGTTAACTTACTTTTAGTGATTTCACGGCAAGTAGCATTTCTTTTTGATAAAGAACTGTAGCCCAATATGACTTAGAAAGAAAAATTGAAATACTCAAATGTATTTCATCTGCTTCTGAACCCACGACATCACCGATTAATTTACTGCACAACGGACAAAAACAAAATGGCATGCAACCAATCCAATTTGATTTATGCCCAGCGTATTGACTTTATTCTTCAATGCGGAAGTGCGCTCGTTTTTGCGATTGTTTTAGAACTTCCGATTCAACTGCCTATGGGAGAAATGACTAGGAATAATAAACGGCAGAAAACGGTCAAACTACTTACTCTACAAACACGTGTTTGCATGACTATACAGACAAAGTAGAATAATATAATAAGAAAATATCAGTTTGCAACATCAAGCAGAAACGAGCTGTTTTTAACGTCTAAAAATGAATGAAAGTGAATAAGACCGGAAGTCTCGAGCCAAAATTATTCAAATGGCTGCGCCCACTCGTACGCGGAGAATAAGGTGAATACAATATCATCGCAATTTTGGCAAAGTCTGTTTCATAACCCAAAAATGAGTATCACATTTTAGAACTGATTGTCTCAAACACTGTTTTTAAACCTGGTAAGACAAAAGAAAAAAGGTAGTATTAGAGTTGCTAGGTGGAACTACTATCATGTTTTTCTTTTCTTTCTGGAAGCGTTTCTTATGTCAACACTGACAGTGCAAAACACGCCACTTTGGTAGCCATTTACAAGATTGTTGCTGGAAGTCATCCACTAGTTCCACTTTCAAATCATGCACATATTATAGATGGCAATCAATGATTAGGAAGCATTGTCTAGTTTCTTAACCAATGGTGTGTTCAAATTATGTCATAAAAAGAATATATTTGTTCAGTTAAATGCACATGAATGCCACAAAACTTGAATGCAATGAAACCTTAGACTGTCAGATGCAATGAATGAAGCATCTTTTTCATCTGAATTGACATTATTTTGATTTATTGTGAAATATCAAAGCCTCTAGAAATGTTTGTGCAATTACGATGATGATTCAGTTTAAAACTTACCTTTATAAACTAACTAAAAACAATGCTTGATCCTTTTCTACATGTAAAGTTAGAAATATTGCTGGAATTTAAAATACATCATTAAAAGGTACGTCACAATCTTGCAATCTTGACTCACCAAAGTGACTTTAAAGCATCTGACATCATGCTTAACACTTGCCAACTTGCAAATATGAACCTCCCAGGAGGACATGATTGCACCACAAGACATGTCAAGAATTCAGGATTTAAAATCCTAACAGTAACCTGACACAGTGACTATCATAACAGACAAAAATATTGTGTAGTCTGAACCGGTTATTAGTGAATCAAAAACATACAATGATACTATTGTAGCCTGATCCTGAAACGCAACCAGTTGGGAATCTCCAACAAATAATTGATTCTTTTTAATAAATCAAACACATTGCCTGCATCTACCTATGAGGCATCCACAAGTCAAATTAAAGGATGACGTTATATGAAAAGTACAGTTAAAGAATTTTTCTTTCCTTTGGGATTCTATAAAAATGTAGTGTAGCTAAAAAAAGTGTAGCCAGTTATAAAAATAAAAAAAAGTCTAAATGTCATTGAAAGACTATCACTGGAAATCGCATTTTCCCCCCCAAATATGTTTTTACATGAATTAGAACTCTAAACCAGGAAAATCACACGATATATGATCCCTATCCCTTGTTTTCAACAGGTTTTTGCTGCCCCAACAAACAAAAAGCAGAAACATCAAACAGGCGTCTTATTAAAACTGTTGGTCTTCTGGGATGTAAAGGTTGAGCAGCAGCATCTGGGGTTGTGATCTCAGATATGGAAAATAATAAAAAGCAGACACTAACATATTCCCCTGGCCAAGTCCTTCAGCCACAGCATCACTCCTTTTCCCTTTCCGCACAATCAACACTTTTTATAACTTCCCTAAAGCTGTCAGCCCAGCGAAGAGCAGCGAGGAGCACTTAGGAGTGGAGTGGAGGAGGAAAAAGAGGAGAGCGATCATCAGCGACGGCTGCTGAAAAAGAGGGAGGAGAGTCTGCCAGTGCCTCTCTGACCTCCACAGTTTGATTTGGCAGAGACGCCGGATAATAGGTCAACATCAAGCATGTAGAAGAGGGTCAGGACGAGACAAAGAAAACGGAGATGAGAGAGAGTCTGTAGATGGAAAGAAATGAGGGGGTACGGTATCCCTCTCCATTCTTTTGGCCCCCTGCCCTGCTGGTGTCTTCTCCACAGTGTCGGATCTCCACTTCACACCGTAGACTGCTGGAGGCGTCAACACTTGACTGGGCCTAAAGCTCTTCTACCCGCAAACCCAGCCTCTGTTTATGCTCACAAAGCAGCCGCCTGTCACAATACACACACACATCCCTCTGATGCAAAGCCTTGTGTATCTTGGTGTAACTCTGTGGGTCTGCAGGCCCCTCCCTGACATGAGGTATCATTTACTTCCCGAGCAATTTCACGACTTTAGCTTTTCAGCGTCTTTGTCAGAAAAGCACGGAGATCCCTGTAATATGTTTGGCCGTACGCCCTAAGTTGATGAATTTCAAGTAGATTGCTCAACAGATATTCTTTTGTTGGGCAAAAGGCTGGAAATGTCTGACTGTAGCATCTGCAGAGGTTTCGTAGCGCAAGCCGTACTTCTCAAAGCTACAGAGAATAAGGCTATCACCATGAGGGGGCAAGAAAGCCGTTTGGATGATGCCAAAGACAATAACATTAACATGAACTATCTCAATCCAAGCTATCAGTTTCCTGTCAGGGCTCTGCATCTACAAAAGCCTCGATACTAGTTAGGGGTTAAAGATCCTACTACAAATCACACTGTGTGGGTACACACTTAATACACTTAATATACTTTCTTAATAGGTTCCAGAGAAGCCAGATGTCTGGTAATCAAATGTGCTTCCTTGAAACGAGTCCCATCCACCTTTTAGTGCAGACGGCCCGGAGAGGGGAATAAACTGGAGAATGACAAAAATGACAGATAAGATGGGGGTTATTTTCATTTGCGTTTTAATTTAATAATGATTAAAAAAAAATGAATGTCTGAACTTAAAAGAAGCATGTGCTGTCTTGCCACAGAGCAAAAGAAGATATGGAGAGGAAAAGAGTGGAGGACAGCACATTCCTGCGGAGTGAGTTGGACTGGCTGGCAGAGATGGCCCAGAAAAGCTGAGAGTGATGAATACCATAGGTCTATGAAGTTGAAGAACCAGACAGAATCCTCATCCACACTTCGGCAAAACCACTATACCAAGGTTGTTCCTGAAAAATAAAATAAAATAAAATAAACACTTTTTTAGTTGTCTTTTTATAGTCCAGATAGGAATGTTATCGAACTGATCCCCATAAGTATCTGTGAAAACTCCTAAAAAGATTGTATTATGCATGCCAGGCCAGTAGCTGCCGATGTCTTGTTAAGAAACACTATACCTGCATACTTATGGTCCTGTTGACAACCATTGCCATTTTGGTTGTAATGCACCTAACATTTTACACAAGAAAAAAAAAAAACTCTCATTTACCCTTGTTTTATTCATTATCAGGTGCCAAAAAATTGCATTAAAACGTTAATGCCAAAAAATTTTTTAAATCAGTTGTCTTGTTGAAAAAGGTGTATTGCAACCAGTGCAAAATATTCTGACTAACATTTCGAAATGGTTAATGAATACTTCACCCCAAAACTAATTTGAAGTTTTTTTTTTTTTTTTGTTTACTGTCCATACTCAATAGGGTACAAAATGTTACTTATGTTCTTAAAAGCAACTTATTTTGTTTACCTCAGAAGAAATAAAGTCATACAGGTTTGTAATGATAAGACTATAAATCACGGTTTACCAAAAACAGGGTAATTCACAACGCATGGGAATGTTTGGCTTATATCCAAGCACAGCATTGGAAAGGCATATACAAATCAAACAATCTGCTAAAATAAGGTTTCATCTTCAGTGGCATCTCTGCAAAGACTGGATGAGAGGTTGATCAAAGGAATGGTATTTTCATCAAATCTCTTTAGAAGAGCTTTCAAATTTAAGATTCATATCGCTAAAGTCATTATAAATGTGTAAGGTAAAGCCTTTAAATGCCACTGAAGCTGCTGTGGCTGAGCAATTTCCATGTGAAGAGTGTTCTTTTTCAATTTACAACTAAAATGCATATTTATTTTTCTGTTTTAATTATGCTATATAGGCACATAAGCAGACAAATTTTCAAAAGCCTGCATTTCTACTTGACCAAGTTTGACAAGATTTGAATCTAATCTCTTGTGATATACTTCCATTTCCAACATTTTGGCCCCACATCACCTATACTCAAGTCATCACAGGGACACAATAAATAATAAATGATCCTGAAATTTCTGATGGAATTCCCATTCGCTGTGCGGACGATTTTTTCAGCACTAAGGATTACTGTTCATTTCATGTGGTGTCCTTTTCAAAAGTATCTGCTTGTCGGCAAGCACAGAGATCTCTTACAATCACCAACCGCAGCACAAATTAAACCAAGGACACAAGCCTCAGACATTTTCAGATATGATTTTAGATGAAAGTTTCCAAGGTGCTGGAAGTAAAGCCACTTTCGATGGATCACTCCAGCTCAGATGCTCAGACTCATTTTCATTAGGGATTCCCACCCTTTTGAAAGAGGTCACAGACTGTTTTATGATTCCTCCTCAAGATACATATTTTGGTGTTGCGGATGTGATGAAGCACCAAGAATTTCCAATCAAGAGATTCTTCAGTCTTGATTGTCTCTATTAGTCCAAGCAAAATCTTACAGGAAAATAACCATGTGTCATTTTACATTCTTTCAAGCATTCTTGTTTCTTTAACACACTGCAACATAAAAGTCTAGACCAAATTCGAAGATCTTTATTTCCACCAAATAAACAAAGACAACCATCAATTTGCCATTGGAGAAAATTCTGGTTACACTTCAGGTGTGTTCACATGTCTGGCTCAATTAAAACAAACTCTGGTGCGATTGCTCTGTTAGTGCAGTTCATTACATAAGTGTGAACACTGCCATCCAAATCCTGGTTCACATCAAAAACTTTGGTCTGTTTGCCTTCATATATCAGTCAAGCAGGAACAAGACCATCTTTACAGTGGTGTCGTTTTTTTTAAACACTCTTGTGCAGTTCAACTGAAATACAACGCAAAGACATCTAAACAAATCAAGCACAGGACATGATGTCACTACGCTGACGCTAACTAATATCAAGTGTTACAAGATATTAAGCAGACAGACAATGACTTGACATGTAGTTGCAAAGTTACTTACATTCAACAGAATGTCTACTAGGGGACCATCAAAGTGTAACTGAAAGTTATTAGCATATCACATTTTCTAGCTCTCAAGGTGCCATAGTCTGGGCAGTGAAGCAGTGGGGGTGACAGTGATTGATTGAAAGATGATTGATGACTGCAGCTGACCGTTCAGCTCAGATTTCAATTGTTGTGGTTCAGGCTCTTCGCACCTTGTAAAGCACTTTGAGAGGAGTGTGTTGCAGGAAAGAGCAAGGGAAATGGAGGAAGGCAGTGGGTTTAACAGGTGCCAGCCTAGCCCCCCCCAAGTCATCAGCGTGTTGCCATGGCGCCACTACTGCCCAGGCATGTTCATTGGATCAGCAGGAGAACCCAGATGAAGTGGGGGCTTGGAACAACAAAGCAAAAGACTGTTGAGGGATCAAAGCAGACAATCATTAAATTAAGGTCTGATTGGTTTGATCAATGCAGTACAATTTTTCCATTTCCATTCCATTCTATGCACATTAAAGATCTCATAATCAGTCAACTTCACTTGCTTGGTTGAAGGGCAATGATCTTTTTTAGTGATGTCTATATAGACAGGTAACATTGGATCGATTGGCCTGGATAGGATTGGGCTGAGGCAGCTGGATCAGGGCTCCAAAGTGACCCCAATGGTGTCACAAATGGCCTCCATCCTTCAGTAATCAACCCCTGAAAGAGGAGTCAGGGGTCATCCAGCATCCAGCAACACAACCAAACCCACCACAACCCAAAGGATTTTGGCATATATGTCACTAAACCCGTTTCATGAGGCCTGAGCTAAAATTAGAGTGTTTGTTTTTTAGATATGAAATACTACAGAGCAACACGGTGGCTCAGTGCTTAGCACTGTCGCCTCACAGCAAAAAGGTTGCTGGTTCGAGTCCCGCCTGGGTCAGTTGACATTTCTGTATGGAGTTTGCATGTTCTCCCCATTTTCGTTTGGGATTCCTCCGGGTGCTCCGGTTTCCCCCACAGTCCAAAGACATGCGGTATAGGTGAATTGAATAAACTAAATTGGCCTTAGTGTATGTGTGCATGTGAGAGTGTATGGGTGTTTCCCAGTACTGGGTTGCAGTTGGAAGGACATCTCCTGTGTAAAACATATGCTGGATAAGTTGGTGGTTCATTCTGCTGTGGCGACCCCGGATGAATAAAGGGTCTAAGCCGAAGGAAAATGAATGAATGAAATTACATGTATGGCATCATATCAAAGATGGTACCACGTGATTATGCATCAAGGTCAAAACCCTTCTTAATTTTTTAGATGATTTCACTTTATGTCAAGGCAAGATTAGTTTTAAAGAATGTTCATATTCACATCAGTTTAATGTGTGAAAAACAAGTTATGTCTTAAAAATACACAATAGTTACACCAGATTTCTCAAATGTTCTCAAAGAATAGTTCATACAACCATTTTAAACCAACATAAACACAAATAATACATTTCTTGGAACTTTACCCATACATTTCCAACTTAGTTTAATTTGGTCAGTCTTACAAAACTTTTTACTTCATATATTGGGGAGAAAAATGGTGCAATTACATGTTGTATCCCTTTGATTTGTAATGTAATGTGCAATACATTCTCATTCTCATCGTGTAAACTGAGAAACCGAGAAAATAATTGGACAGACATTTAGATTACAACCCTGAGGTTGGGTTATGGTGAAAATTAGACTCCCCCCTCTTAAAATCATTCGAGAGCTATTCATCTGCAATTTAAGTACAGCAAGATGAGGCCAGAAATATCACAGAGCATCCTCCTCTCAAATACCCCTCATTGTCAGAGTCCAGATAACTCTATCAAGATACACAAGGTGATTTCAAAGGCTTGTCTGGCTGTACAGACTCACGCCACAGGAATGCAAGGCAATAAGAACATATAATGACAATAATGAAATTTCGTTCTTGTCAGGGTACCAATTTATCACGGACACCCGAGAAAGTCCCACTGGGGGTGACTGTGGTCAGAGCCAAAACCTTTCGCCCTCTTCCAGACATGCAAAATGAAGTCATTTTCTACACAGATGGACCTAAAACAGAGAGCATTCATGCCTAATTTGATGAAGCTGAATTCTAGCTAGAGCAACTACACGTGTGAAGCTTTTGAGAGCCTTTGAGAAGGTGATAAGTCTTAATGCCCTTTAGGAAATCAATGGTGTGTAAGCATGTGTGTGAAGTTTGGGGCACACAATCAGACGGGCTTTTGTCCTTGTAATTTTAGCGGCACCGACAAAAAAGACGCGTTTGGTATGTGCGGTTCCACACACCTTGAATTGCATCTGTCATCTTTGAAGGGCACTTGGACAGAAGTAAAACTCTTCCTGTTAGCCAAGTAGTGGCGTGACAACTCAAACTGAGGTATTGCCACACACAAGGAGCATACTGAAAACTCAAAGTAGCCTTGAGCGTTGTATTGCTATACACCAATAAGAGAGAAGCTATGCTTGGCAAAGTTATCCAGTGCACTTAGAGAAAGGCAGATGTGGCTTTGAACTGAGCAAAAGTTCACTTTATTCAAAGAATGTCACATTATTGTTTTGAAAGATGAAGAATGATTGAATAGAACTCCCATTAGCATCATACTAGAGTATTGACTGGTAGGTTAGTAGAATAAGTTGCTTATAATGATTAAAAAGTATATAGGAAACTACAACAAAAAATTGCAACCTGATTAGAAGCTCTTAAATATAACATATGGTGTTCTGTTTTCAAATAGACACGCTTAAAGATAAAACTGGAGTTAAAGGCAACTGAAAACTTACTCTTGCGAATGAAACAACTTCGGAAAGCCCCCCTGATGTTTGGCTGCATTTGGTACATACCAGGGGTTACTTGCCATGCGGGAGAGCAAGGTGCCATCAAGATCTCTTGGAAACATTTTATTTTAAGCAAAATTTATGAGGTCAGCACCTGCCATCAAAGTAAATTATGATAACGCTTAAGCTTGGCCCATTAGGCATTTATTCAGAAGTATGTAGCACTCAACAAATCACAGACAGTCAGAGTGCGATTTATGATGCCCGTCGCCCTTCATGCATTACAGCTATAAACTTTGAATGCAGCGGCCGTGCATTAAATGACACTTGTGTGACTTTAACATTTTTAGATCGTTGATGGTTGACCTTTACGGCGATAGTGAAACATAAAGCCCAAAATCAAAAAGGTATACAGTGCAACTAATAGACTCCTCATACAGAAGCAAACAGCTTAATATTGTAGATTTTGTACCATTGTAGATTTAAGATTACTGGAGTACGTTTTACAGGAAAATAGTACTAGTTGTGTTATACTACTTCAAAATTCATTATGTTACTTTCCTTATTAAAATTGATTGTGAAATCTACGAGCAATTTCTGAGTGAAATTAAGTATTGCTATTTTTTTATGAATTAAAGTTAAAAAAGGTTTAACCTTATTTCTGAGTCTTCTTTTAAGCTCTATTTGCTGTGATGAACATTAACAGAATGCAGTTTAAATGACGATGAAGAGACGAAGATGAAATACAGCATGTTACACCATAGGATTACAATTAATAATGTATTCCAATGGAAATCAATTAACTCTAACAATAAACTGAGTTATTTAGTTTGCAGCCATCAGATCATGCATCTAAATACTAAAATTGAAGCAAAAATGTAAAAGCAGATTAGTATTCTATGCTTTCCTTCTTCGGCAGTACAAAACATTGATGTGAATCAAGCATTGACTGCGTTTTTTAAAATTAGACAGGAACATGTTACAAAATCTAAATACACACTGCCAACAAGCTTGTGTCTTTAGCAAGCAGCACCCTGCTTATGTGCCAAGAAAAACTTCTTCAGTTTGGATAATTACAGTGACTTCGAGGGTTTCCAGTGCAGTTACCTAAAGACAAAAAGATCATAAAATAACTTTGCTATTTCACTCATTCGCTACACCTAGAAAAAGCAGTAAACACACCAGTCGTTTTTCCCCCAAATATGCCTACGCATAGCCAATGTTATTGAAACATCCTTCCACCATTAAGCAAAGTCAAAAACAATTCAAGCACGAGCACATAAGTGGGTCAGACACTTCAAACGCATTGCAGCGATGCTTGTGAGTGAAACATCATACCAACAATGAACAGGCTCAGAGGAGCAGGCCATGCTAGATTAAAGTCTGAATGATGCTTAACCCTGGCCTCTGCTGAAATGAACGGGACTTTAGCTCTATCGCGCACACACAACACACGCACCCATACACCCGCACAAAGGCTTTGATCCGCAGTAAAGTGGCTTTGATGGCTGAGGTACAGGAGCCTTGTGGAATCATCACAACCTCATCTAATCTTAGTGAGCGATGCTTATTTGTACTAAGCGTCTTAGAGTTACAGTGTCTTACTCTGAGATACTTTATACATATGGGCTCGTATCCAAAGGCAATAGCGAAGCCTGGGTTTGATAAATTAGTGATATGTATATTATTAAAAGTTGCAATTTGTACGCTACTGTGCATATTTCTGTGTGCTGTTTATGTGATCTGTGTATTATTGTATGTGCGTGTCTATTTTAGCCATCAACAATGTTAAATTATTTTCCTTTTCCATCACAAATGAAAAAGATTCACTACTGAGAAAAGCAAAATGCTCACTAGCAGCATCTATTTTGATCAACGACAGTGTAATAATATGTTTTAATATGTTTAAAATGAGATGGTAAGAGTGAATTTTCAAATCAAGCTTTCAGTATCACATGATCCTTTGGAAATCTTTCTATTTGTGACGATACTGGAATTTCTAACAATAAGATATTTTTGAAACACAAAATATATATATATATTTAATATCATTTTTGATACAAGTAAATATTGCCACATAATAAAGGACAATTTTTTTGTACATTTTAAAACTTAGCTGGTGCACTTTTTGGATGGGACAATGTCTTAGTTTACATTACATTCACAATTTAGTGGGCCAAAAATAAAATGGCCAAAAAAGAAGATCCATCACAATATGAGTATTGGCCAATAACTGATAAAAACATAATAATAATAGTTGTTGTTTTCATTGCTCAGACCCATATAACAGCATATTCTTATAGGCAAACAAAATCCTTAATACCAGTGAAATTTCATAATTTTTTATTCCAATTTTGATATTAAAGAAAAAACTACTAACTTACATAGTTTAAACATCACTTAAGACAAGTGTACAGTCAGTAGTTAATTAGTTACAATCAAAAGCAGAAATAAATACAATAGAGCAAAAATACAAATTAAAACAATCCCTGTCGGTAACTTTCCAAGTGTAATAGTAATGATCTCTTTGTCTTCTGTTGTTTAACATAGACGGCAGTAGTTATATCAGGCTGCAGTATTTACATCAGGCTGCAGTCAATTTAATCCACAGACCCAATATAAGGATAAACCTGTTTTCTTACTCACTTAAGACTAGACATCCAATTTTTCAAATACTCTCACGAATGCAGTTATATTTATCAATTTAAGCACAAAAACATGAAAGAGAAATGTGGCATGCAGGATAAAACTAATTATATTGTATTGCTTAAAATATTTCAGTATCATGATGTATTGAAATAATGTTTCTGACAACAAGTGCATAGTACCTTCCTTTTTAACTTAATAAAAGACACTTTTCATCAATTTAATTCATTTATAAGTATTAATAGAAAAGAATTCATTTATTTTCTATACAAAATCTCACTTTTAAATCACAATTTGCAAAATGTTCTAACAAACTGAATAAGACAGCATATTTTTATGCATAACTATATTTTAAGCACTGAGCTCCAGATGTAATATTATCATTGTCTTAAATTCCCCAAATTGTTTCAACTTATGACCTTCACTACCTGAAATACATCTTGAAGAGTTTATCCAAAGGTCTGTGGAAACTAAAGAAAGAGAGAGTAAAAATATACTTTTTTTCTCCTTATCTGCTTTCTGTTAAACTAAACGAAACAGAGGAATAAGAATTTACCTACTCTAAGCAGAATTTGGTGTAATTATCAAGAATTGCTAATATCGGCACCCTAATCATAACACGACGACACATACACATAAACACAGTTTATTAAAGCACTTATCCTATGACACTATATGGAATAAAATCATTAACCCTCATAACTGGAATTGCTCTATATTTTGTTATATCAAAAGGTGAAACTAAAATAAACCATCCAACTCAATAATATGAAATGAAGCTTTTCTTGAAATTCTCACTGTTCATTTCTGTGACATATTTTAGAAAAATGACACAAATCAAGGATGTGTCATTATTTCAGGGTAAAAACTGATCTATGTGTGTGTGAGTGTGTGTTAATCTCTTTTATCCTCACATCATGGCAGGGCGTGTCTTGCTGTCTTCAGTAATAGGCAGCAATGAGAAGCTTGAGTAAACACAATCAATGAGAAACAGTACAGCACACACAGGCAAGATACACACTCTGACAAACATGAACACACATATGAACACACCCCCATTTCAGCCACCCACCGCCTCCATCCACAGCCACTTCCACTGCCATATTGCAAGTATCGATTGGCAAAAAAACAACCTACTCCAAAGAAATGATTGTAGTCGCTTTCGTCAATTTAGAGGTAGACGTGAAATAAAAACTGCGCCGTTGAAAAGCGACTGTCCCTCTGTCACACTTTTGTTTTGTTTTTTCATATTACAATCTCTTCATCCATTATTGATGAAGTTAAAGTAGTGGCATGCTGAATGTGTTGCATAGGAGATTTGGGGCTAATCCAGCAGAAAACAGGCACAGGCACATAATGAAGGAGGAAAAAAGGCACAAATGTCAACAGTTTCACATTGGGACTAGATTAAGCAACCCCCCACAAAGAGACTGTCTCTCTAGTCTTCATACACAAACACTCACACCATGTCTCACCCGAGGATTAACACACAAGTAGTAAATCTGAGCCGATTTTTTTTGTATGTGCTGAATATAAAACTATTTCCCAGTGATGGGTTGCAGCTGGAAGGGCATCCGCTGCGTAAAACATATGCTGAATAAGTTGGCGGTTCATTCCGCTGTGGCGACCCCAGATTAATAAAGGGACTAAGCCGAAAAGAAAATGAATGAATGAATGAATGTAAAACTATAAAAGTCTGATTTAAAAATGCTACAGTAAATATCCGTAATCTGGTTAACAGTTAGTTTCCTTAATATATACGGTGAATAACCATTAATTGACTTTCCCAGCCTGCATGACACTTCACTTTTTATGCCCTTTTGTTATCATTACTATGGTTCTTTTTTCCCATCATTGATGTATATTACAGTTTTACTGTATGATCTAATCTAATGTTGAAAAATAATGTTTATTCCATTACTTTCATTTTACGTCTGTTACCATGATGGTGTTTTGCCATTGTGTGAATGACACTAAGCACCTTTTATATATTAGCATTTTTCTCTGCTTGTGGGGAAAAGTTGTTTGTGATGAGCATTGGTTCATTATATGACTTTCTCATCACCATGTGTTGTTTATGGATGTGTTGACATGTCTGCGATAACATGCATGTTTGTATAATGAAAGATATGATGTGTAGATGTTAGTACTTCAAAACATTGGTGTATTAACTCTATAAATTAATAAAATTTGAAATTACTTTTACGGTTTGTACTAAATTTTTAGCTATGAAAAAGAAAATCTAATATTTTCTGTTTTTATTTTTACATTGTAAAGTGAAATTCGAGAAATCCTATTAGTGCAGTCATGTGTAACTTATGACCAGGGCCAGACAGAATCTGCTGACATTTTTTGCTATTTCTGCGCAGAATTTTGTAAAAAAAAAAATCTGTGGATTTATGCAGAATGATTTTGGGAGTATCATAACTAAAACTTAATATGTAAAATAATACCTTTTTAACTTTTATTTAATGTTTACAATGCAAATCCAATTAGATCCACTTATTTGGTAAACAAAGTCTCTCATATAATATCTCTCATATAATATATCTACTGAAAGACAGATAATATTACTTTACAAACTGTACTGTAAAAAAAAATCAAATTAACATTTTCATATTAGTCAATAATATTACTGATATTAATTTAAAAACTGAATAAATATAAATTGACACCCAAGTAAATAAATAGACTCAATGATGGGCTAAAAATCTGCGGAAATCAGTGGATTTCTGCACACACAGATTCCGTGTGGGCCTACTTATGACTCATGGAAATAAAGAGTATGTTAAAACAATACAATACAAAGACAATCGATAAACAAAACCAGTACAAATAAGGTGCATAATTAAGCCTTATCTGCAATACAGTAGACAATAAAGTGTTGCTAGTAACAACTTAGTACACTGACAAGCAATGCACAAATTAAGCCTTATGAAATACTCTCAACATCAAGGTAAAAGCAGAAAAGATGCTTGCATTGTCAATATTGATAGTATGACCTTTCCTTCTCACTTTATGTCTCTGTCTGTCTGTGCCACGATGGACTAATTAAATGCTAAGCTGACTCTAGTGGAGGTGTGAGGTGCACCTGAGCTGTTGTCGTCAATGGTTCAGTAACCATCTGATCTCTTTTGCTGATGACCGGGTGCTGGCGTCCATCATGTTTGTCTCATTACCTCCATTTCATTCTTGGACAATTTTCCCTCCGGCAGCCCGGCGGCATCACCGCAACTAACCACTCTCACTCGCTCACTCCTGCTGTTTATTGGTCCCCCTGCATCGGTAATTAACTACTGTGTGCTCACATGTATATTTTCTACTCATAGCTCGAAATAAGATCAGCCACTTAATTTAGTTATATATAAGAGAGAATATCTTTTTCAAAAGATAGATGGATAGATAGATAGATAGATAGATAGATAGATAGATAGATAGATAGAT
>CAIGQV010016735.1:13281338-13325181 GCA_903798115.1 Danio jaintianensis | reverse complement strand
AAAGAAAGAAAGAAAGAAAGAAAGAAAGAAAGAAAGAAAGAAAGAAAGAAAGAAAGAAAGAAAGACAAACAAACAAAAACAAAGGTCTTTGATACATTGTCAATTCAAGCTAATGAATAAATCTAATTAACATTCCATAATAATAATAATAATAATTAAATGAAAACTAGGTTTTCTTGTGAAGTTGTTTAGTCTGTGTTTCTTGTGCAGTCTGGTGGTATTGTTTTATTGACGACAGAAATATCTAAAGTTACAACACTAATAAGACGCTTTATTTTGTTAATACCTGCTGAGAAAACTTAAATCGCGTTTTGAGCGCCAAGTGTTCCATGGTAAATGTTAAGGGGTGTTCTATCAAGTGATTGCACGGTTTCTTTATTTACATGCTTTTTAGAGAAGTAGAAAAACATCTCAAACTGCACAGGTTGCATTTTCTCATTTCTTGGGCCGTTTCATAGTCGGTTGGCCATGTATAGGGTCTAATGTTCCGTCAGATTGAGGGCGGAGTTTGTGACGTCAGGACGCATAGAGCGGCTCGGTTGGACGGATAGAGGGACAGCTGAAATGAAGAGCGAGGGCTGTGATGTGCAGAAGAGTGTGTGTGTATGCAAGTGGATATAATATCACATACCTGTCCCTGTCACTCTGGCTCTCCTTGTAGCTCTCGGCTGAAACCGAGATATCTTTTTACCCAGTCGAAACGAAAAAAAAATCTTTCTTTAACACTGGGCTTGTTTTATTAAATTTTTATTAAAGCCGTTTCAGGAGTGTCGCTTTTAGTGGTTTAAATGAGAAAGGAGCACTGACAACGCTTGCCGATACTTGACTGCTGGACACATTCGTTTCTTTCTTTCTTTCTTTTCTTTCTTTTATTTATTTATCTGTATTTGTGACCTGTGCTGAGGAAGTTATAGCTGCTTGCGAGCCGTCCGTAAATCGCTTGTTTTATCCATGACCTCTATGAAGGATCCGTTGAATTTGGACCACCATCACCACATTACCGGGAGTAAACACGCGCCGCTTTCGATGGCCTCTAGTCTGCAACCGCTTCAGCGGTCTGTGGACTCGAAACACAGGCTGGATGTGCACACGGTTTCAGACACCTCCAGTCCAGAGTCCGTAGGTAAGACCTGAGGAGATTTTTAACTTGAGTGTTTTCGGTTTTGGTGTCCGTTATCATTAAGTGTTCGTCTCGGAAAAGAAACCTTTTAAAACTTTGCTCAGTGAGAAAACAAAACAGGTTACAGCGCGACCAACGCAAATATATCAAGACGTGGAACAGGCAGTTAGTTGATTCATAGGGCTATTGAAATAGGCTACATAAGTCATGCCCTTTGACAGGACTTTATTTACCTAAATTGTTTGTGAAAATGTGGGCTTCTCACAAATGTTTACACTGTGGCAACTGCGTTTTGTATAGAATAGTGCAAACATTCCCAGACTACAATGTCACTTCTTTTGTATTATAAAAAAATGCATATTGCATTCATGGCGGTTAAAATATTTTCGAAATCTTGCATTAGAATTTGAACAGTGGGTTTTTACCGGTACTGTTGGCTTTAACAGAAAAAAAGGATGTTAGGATGTTAAAACAGGCGTTTTAATCTACTTAATTCAGGAACATCATTAATTAAATTTCGTCTGTTAAATTGTTACCAGGGAACCGACTTGTTATGTTACCATGATGTCAAATATCTTCAATTCAATAAAAAGGAATTAGAGATTTGTCTCCCTCAAACACACTTCTCCAATGTGTCAAAACGGTCACTGAAGCTTGTTCCTCTGCAATTAAATATTTATTTAAAAAGAGTGTTTCCTTTTGCATTTCAGAGAAAGAGAAGGGACAAAGTAAAAACGAAGATTCGACCGATGACCCGTCGAAAAAGAAGAGACAAAGGCGGCAACGCACGCATTTTACTAGCCAGCAGTTACAGGAACTGGAGGCAACTTTTCAGAGGAATCGCTATCCGGACATGTCCACTAGAGAGGAGATCGCCGTTTGGACAAATTTAACAGAGGCCAGAGTCCGAGTAAGTTTGATAAATAAAATTACAAAATAAATAATATGTGATATAACCCTAAATATTTATAGAAATTTTATTTTTGTATCAGAATCAAATCCATTATTCACTGTTAAAATTCAACATAGCCTATTAGCTAAACTGAATGAACCGTAAAATAGTTTTAGTGCATATTTTATAGATCCACTTACAATAAATATAAAATTATGTTTCTGAATTCTTTTTTTGCGTTGTTGTATGGGTTATTCATGTAAACAATTTTGTTCATACATTTGCTTACTTTTTAGCTAGCCTAATATGCAGGCGCTGCATTCTACACTTGCTGAATTTCCATAACGTTAATTGGGTTGTATGCTAAATATGATTTTGTTTAATCATTTAAATATAAAAATCTGTCATTGTTTGTTAAGAGGCTAATTATAGGTGAGTCAAATTGTTTGCAATCAACACAAAATAAAGACTGACGCCCTAACGATGACAGACTTTAATGGAGTCACACAGTCGCCTTTTAAGAGGTGTAAAGCTTTTATTTTGTGATTGTCATTCTCGTGTTGTATATACTTAGGGTTAGTGTGTCTCCGCCTGCTTAGAGAGAATACACATTTGAAGCGTCGGGCGCTAAAAGACTGAATGTGTATTGGGATTCCCGGAATCAGACAAGATTCCGGGTGACTGATAAAAAGTGACTTAATTAGGGAACCTAACTGAGTTTGACACCACCACCCATATAATTTATCTACCTAAAACAAACGGAGCAGTCCGTGTTGTTCTAACGCGATGACAGTCATTCATTGCTTTAGATAGACTAATTAATTTTGTAGGCTAATTCTTTTCTACAATTGTTGCAGGTGTGGTTCAAGAATCGACGGGCAAAGTGGAGAAAAAGGGAGAGGAACCAACAGGCAGAGCTATGTAAAAACGGTTTCGGCCCTCAATTCAACGGACTTATGCAGCCCTACGATGACATGTATCCCAGCTATACGTACAACAACTGGGCTGCAAAGGGACTCACGTCGGCCTCTCTGTCTACCAAAAGCTTCCCCTTTTTCAATTCCATGAATGTCAATCCGCTGTCATCCCAGACCATGTTCTCTCCACCTAACTCTATCTCTTCAATGAGCATGTCCTCCAGTATGGTTCCGTCTGCTGTCACCGGTGTACCAGGATCAAGTTTAAACAGCCTCAATAACTTGAATAACCTCAGCAACCCATCTCTAAATTCGGGGGTTCCCACGCCGGCGTGCCCTTACGCCCCACCGACGCCTCCGTATGTTTACCGGGACACTTGTAACTCCAGTCTTGCCAGTCTGAGACTGAAAGCCAAGCAACACTCGAGTTTTGGATACGCGAGCGTGCAGAATCCGGTCTCCAATCTCAGCGCCTGCCAGTACGCAGTGGATAGACCGGTGTAGGAGACGACTGTAGAATTTACAATCACGAATCCCAGGAACGAGAGACTACACTTTTTGTTTCAAGGGCACTAGAAGAATAAACCACTGAAACGCGTCCAATCCTGTGATGGAATGTCAAGCGGGAACGGAAGGCAAAGGCTCCATTGCTAACAAGTTTGTTCTCTACACTAGCAAGTGCACACTAGCCAGTGAAGAGATTAGGATACCACAATATTTAACAAACAAACAAAAAAAATCTCATTTATTTTGACGTTTCAATTTTTGGACAGTAATTGACTGAACGGTTGTATATAGGCTATACATATATCTTAATATCATCTCCAATTTGTAGAGGCGAAAGCTCTAACTCTTAAGTATTTTCAAGAATTCAGTTTAACACAGCATGTGGAAAACTTACAGGAATCATGTCTTGCTTGCGATCAAGGGAATGTACATACTAAACGCACCAGTCGTGTGTGATATTATAAATTTATTATTAAATGTCTGTGTGAATATAGATCTAGAATAGCAACCCTGGGTAATAATACGCAAATGTTTCTGCGAAATGAACTTGGTTTTTGCTCTGTGTATAATATTTGGTACGGAATTTTTGTTTCGTTTTTCAACATCCCAAAAATAAACTATTGTGTTTTATTTAATGGAAGTAAATATATTGTTCTAAAACATTTCATAACGTTTTCTTCACAATTATTGAATTCGCATGCCTTCGCATTGATGGTTGTATGTGGCACACAATTGTGGGAATTGAGGGAAGGAAAAAGTATCTAATACACATCAGCTTGACATAAGTCCGGTGAAGAGGGCGAGATGTCCCGAGCAGATTAGGAGTCGAATATACAAGACTGACTAGAGGCTGGGCCTCCAGTGATCACCGACGCTTGAAATAACATCGCAATAAGATCAGGGCAGGATGGACCACACATCACTGGACCATCTGCCAGCTGAACTCGTTTAAAAATTAAATATGAAGTGATACATGATTGTCCGGTATTAAGCTCATCAGAACGTGTGCAAGTTGAAAACAAGGCTCATATGTCATGAATTATGGATCACTTAGAATAATATATAAACCGCCATCCTACTGTGCAAACAAAACTGTGCATTTTTAGCAGACTCGCAGTAGGCGCGTGTAATTACAAGTGATCGCGACACTGAGTGTCAATTGACTGGCTGTTTGTAAACAAAGAAATCTCACAGCGTCAAATTACAGTATGGAAACCGCTTTAAAATAGAGTTAAGAGGATTAAGGGAAATATGTCGAGACCTAATACAATATAACTGCGTTTGTGACTGGCATAGTTATTTAACTCCAGCTTTATAATAAATTATTGTCTTTCTCGGGAAATATTTATACTGCACTATTGTTAGCAGCCCATGTTGTCCATCATTAACCGCGCTAAAGTATAGCGGATACAGTACTTTATAGCACGGACAATCACATTCATAGAAAACCAATCAAAACAAAGACAGGTATGCAACAGAGACAGGCGTTTGTTTTAGTGTGTTTTTATCCATGAAATTCATGTCACAGCGCGTACAGAACAGGATGAGTGAAGAACATTTACTTTGAGTAGTGTGGTTGAAACAACACAAGCGTGCTGTTTAACATGAATACTCTCATATAGTGATGATTAATGGAGCAGACAGAAAAAGGGTGGAGGAAACTGTAAAACTGAATGCTACTATTACATTTATTCGAAACAATAGCTTACTGTTGTTGAATGAAAACTAAAATGCCTTCGCTAATTTATAGCTCGATGGTCTCCATTAAAACAACAAATGCTTGTCTAAAATCTACAGATCGTAAATCATCCGTTTTCAGGTGTACATGCTCCTGGTTCTCTCAGTGAAGAGCTCTCAATCTAACCAGGCCTAAATTATTCATTCCCTGCAACATGACGGTCTGGGGTCCCAATACACATCTCAATAAACACTGTGAGCGGGGGCCCACGGGAGCAATACATAGCAGATTCAGAGAGGAACCCTTCATTCGGCCTAAACACAGCCGGGAAAGCTGTTCCCTCAATTTCCTAGAAGACTGCAGAAAGGTAAGGCATTTTAATGCGCATTATCAGCAGAAAACTAAAAACATGTCCTTGCATGACGAAGAGAAGCGCCAAAAGTTTGCATGCATATGTAACTCGAGTTTTCTTTATGCTAAAGGCTTTCACACAGAGTTTTGTCTGGCCAACCTCTTGGTTATTTTATAAACACGAGTCGACGTGGAACAAGGCTACTTCAGTTAGTCTATTTCTCCACCTTAAAATGTTTTAAAATGTTCAATCAGATATGCACTGACGTGTAAGATTTATTCAATTTCGCTTTTAATTGATTTGTACGATGTCTGAATAGGATATACGCAAGAATTATGTCAATTTGGTTTGTATGCGTGTTGTGTCCGACAATACGTTTTATTTTAAAATATAATCAATTTAACAAATTTACTAATATCAACGTTTACTTTTCTTTATAATAACAACACAATAATCTGTCTTTTTGACCAAACAGACTTCTTTAAATAATAGGCTACCCATGTATTCAACCCGATAGTCTTTCCACTGACTGTATTAGAATGGTTTCATTTCTTATTTCCATAATAATGCGCAGATTTGTTATTTAAACTGTGTAATGGTCTCTTATTTGCATTTTGTGTCGCAGCCTTCACAGAAACGTTGCCATTTTTATTTTGAACGCATATTTCATTTCGGAAAATAGTATTTAACATTCAGCGGCATTTCAATTTGATAAATGATCAACAGGCTGCACCAAAAAACACCAAAACCAATTTTAATAGCCTTCACAAAATTCGTCAAATCACCACTTGATAAAATACAACAAGGTGTAATAATTCTGAACATTTCTGAATAATTCTTAAGTCAGACTCTCAAAACTAAAAACATATATGTTCAATTTGTTCAGCAGTTGAAAGCTTGAATCAATAGATCAAATAGCCTATTTAACAATCCATTACTGATAAAAAAAAAAATAAAAAAATAAAAAACAACATTGGACAATGTTAAGTATTAAGTTACAGGCTCATGTAAACATCTGTTTACCAAAACTGCAAATATATAACTGAACAGATAATCAATGGCAGGTTGGTTTTAATTTGCTCATATTTTCAGTATAAATTTGTGATACTGGCCAAAGATCACTCGTCAACAAGCCTGCTTTATTATATTGATAAACTGGATTATATTGTTGTTGCCACCCATCTCGGCAAAAGCACAGACTGTCCAATCAGATGAAAGAGATTTAAGCGCAAGGTCGGGGAAAGATGACCTCGCACATTCTCTCGCAGCGCTTACCTATAGTTCACAATGGAAATCTGCATGGACTGACCTGCAGCATATTCAGAATCTAAAACAATGAATCAATTTCTATATGTCAACAGGTGGATTAATAAATATTTTCTAACTTTTTTCCCACAATATCGATTATACAAATTATACAAATAATTTTAAACGTATTTTCAATCTTTCTATACAACTAAGATATCAATTGCATAATCAAGTGAATCATCTGACACTGGCCTCTTTTGGGATGATTATTGGCCCTGTCCAAAACAGCTGTCCTCATAATTAATGTAAAGGTTTTTGTGGCAGTTCCAAAATGTAGGTTAATTTGATTATGAACTTTCTATTTTCTTTAATCTTCATTCAGATTGAGCATCTCATCTGCAGTCTTAAAACTGGATTATATTGGCCATTAGCCACCATGCTCTCAGCTTTGGCACTGGCTATTGGAAACTCACTACAATACTATTGGAAACAACTACAATTTTATAGCTACTATCTCTATTACACTACCTACTATCTCTGTTACAAAGTTATTTAAAAGCAAAATGTGTCTCTCTGTTAAGTCAGGCTTTTGCATTTTCAGAAATTAAGCTGGTACAGGCCTAAAATCTGCAGTCCCTCAATCTATAGACCCTCCAGACAATCATTGTATGTGAAAGTTACTGAGTTAGAGTGTTAGCAAACATTGGAGAGGGTGAGCTTGAATTGTTGGAGAAAATGTATGGGAGGATTACATTGAAGTATAGGTGTGGAGGTGTGTATGGAAAACCTCAGGTGTAGCTTCCTATTTAAAGGCATATTTTACCCAAAAATGAGAAAAGACAACTTTTTAAAGAATTTTTGATCTGTAAAATTAAAATGGCACTCTATCATTCACTGCAAATGTACAAAAAGAGAATATCTTGAAGACCCTATTTTGTTCTCCACAGAGGAAATAAACTCCTACAAGTCTTAAATAAATTTCAGAATATTCTTTACATAAACTATTCCTTAGATAAACTTTGTGATTATACTTTTTCCATAGGGCAACTATGTGTCTGTACCTGCATAAAATGTGCCTTTAATCTCACACATTCCAGTTCTTTGTATGCGTATTTGTTCTTTTTTTTTGTATTTGAAAAAAACATGCTGGAATATTGCATGTCTATGCTTTCATTTGATGTGCTTGTGTTTTGCTGGTCAAAGTGTGTGTCTACCTCTCTTAGGATGTGCCGGAGCTTGTGTGTATCCGTGTATATATCCTATCCCTTGACATGCTCGAGTGTTTTTTTTTTATGTATTCGGGTGTGTGTGTGTGTGTGTGTGTGTGTGTGTGTGTGTGTGTGTGTGTGTGTGTGTGTGTGTGTGTGTGTGTGTGAGTGACACGGCCCTGCCTTTGATGAGCTGAGTGTGACGCCGGGACAGCTTCTCTGGCCGCAGGCGTGTGCTATGTGGGAGCGTGTGAACGATCAGACATGGAGTAAACTTCCATGACTCAGACACTTCCTGCTCTCTCAACTTATATTAAAAAGAAACATCGTAAATGTTTTGACTTGAAAATCGATTAGGAATTGCACACTGTGAGTAGCATGAAAATCGCAGATGCACGGAAGTGTGTGGAATTAACAAAGATAGTATCAGTGAAGAGGCCCTGCTGCAACCTTTCTCTATTGTTTTGCAATGGGAAGCGAGTGACGGAGGACTGATGATGTAATGCAGTGCTTAAAGCCTATAAGCTGTCCAGACTGCAAGAAGCTTTTTGATTGTGGATGCAAAGAGATACAGAACATTTTCCTCAAATAACAGTCGTCATTCTGTTTTACTAATATTGTGAGGAGAATGTAATGCATGTGGATGTGCAGAATGCATAAATACATGCAAATATAGCATCTCTTAAAAATATATTTTAAAAAAATGAGTAAAAATGTAAGAAGCCCAATGTAAGGCCCGAATATACTTATAGCAAAGTCACTTTTTGTTTTTGAAATACAGTGTCAATTCGACTTTTCACTATAATTACAACTTATACAATATATATCAGCCCTCCAGTGTTTTCTTGTGGACATGTGACCTCAAGTGACTGAACACTTTATGGAAAAGTTTTCTGTAGCAAGCTGTTTCAAACTCCCAAAACTTAATTTTAGCATGACTTTGTTCAAAATGGCATTACATTAGTGCAATCCTCAATTTAAGCTAGAAGTACAATGATGCATGTATGTTAAGCTGCAGTTCAGTAAGTAGAGTGGATAAAGTTTCATCATCAGCACACTATTTGCATACAATAATAAATAATGGTCCATATACAGCACACAATTTAAATGTCACCAACAATATGCGTTTCCCAGTGAACTGTCTGTTTTTATTTATTTGTTTGTTTGTTGGTTTACTGTATGCATTGTTGCAAGCAAGTCAACAAGGTGTCAACACTGACTGCTTCCCAGTTGAAAAAAACAATGAAATGTATTAATAAAATGCACGCATAAAAAGCATACATTAGCTTTTAGCAGGCACTGAACAGACATCTTGCAAATGCACTTTGGATTGTTTTTGCACCACTCGGTAAGTCCACGAAGAGTTAACACTGAATCAGGCTGTTGCTTCACAATTGGAAAGAAAACAAGAAAACTAAAGAGACAGAACAAAGACAACAAACTACCGAAGACAGCAAAAACACGAGACACTTGTGTGATGGGATTAAACGTCACTTAACTCTTTTTTTTTTTTAAACAAGTACAGCAACATTTTTGTCACTAAGAACTTCTGAAGACAGAAAACAGACACTGGAAGAGGATGTATCTTTCTATAGCAAAAGTGTTAATGCACGCTATCAAACAGAGTATACTTTGAAAGGCTGTGCGTTCGATTTCTGACCTACTATAGACTTAAGAAAAAGAAAAAGATTGTTCAATAAGGAATACCTGCTGTCTATTCTCTCATAAACAAGTCAAAAGGACCTAGAGTCATAGGAAGAACACACCCTAAAACAGACAAAAAACATAAATATTCACTCTTCTCTATTGACCTGTCAAATTGCGTTTACCATGAAAGCTTTAACTTTTGAAAAGCAGCTGAATGCAAGCACACACACACAGACACACATAAAATTGACAAACAATGTACAAGAGTTTTTGAATTGTGACAGCCTAAAGAATTAAGCGAAAGGTAGGAAGTGGATGAATGACAGCATTGAAAGCATTGACAAGAAACTCCACCTCTCAACCTCATCACCTTTCACAAATATGACATCATCATTCGCTTAAGCCTTTACACATCAAATGTGAAAAGGTCAAGAGCATTAAGCCTCAAGCAAGACAACCGTATCAACACTGTTACTACACCATTGACTTACTGACTAGGTGCTATATGCAGAATATTCAAAATGCCAGTTATAATAAACAAATCATGCTCTGAGAACTTAAAGCGCCAAGCTCAGATGCAAGATGTTCGGAGACCCTGCCTGGATGTTGTATGTTAATGCATACACCACTGTCTTCATCTGACGTTTAATCTTTCATAACGGGAGACATGCAGGCGGCCTAATAAAGCAGTGAAAGCAATCTGCTGCGATTCTTTTTCAAACATCTTCCTCATTACGTGCCACAGTTTGCGCTCGAAAATCCTGCTAATCTCAGTGGAAGGATGACGTGAGCTGATCGACATTAATGGATCTGTAGATGCAGAAGTGCAAGAACACAGGGCAGAGAGGATATAATAATAATAATAATTCCTTACATTTATATAGCACTTTTTCTAGAAACTCAAAGCGCTTTACACAATGGGGGGGGGGTGACCTCCTCATCCACCACCAGTGTGCAGCGTCCACCTGGATGACACATATTGCGCCAGACCTCACACCACACACTAGCTGATTGGTGGAGAGGAGACAGAGGGATGAAGCCAATTATGATATGGGGATGGTAAGGAGGCCATGATGGACAGAGATCCATCCAGAGGAGAGGGTTAAGATTTGGCCAGGATGCCAGGGTTAAACCCCTACTCTTTTTCTAAGGACATCCAGGGATTTTTAACGACCACAGAGAGTCAGGACCTCGGTTTAAGGTCGGTTTCCGAAAGACGGCGCTCACTGAGCAGTATAGAGTGCCCATCAATATACTGGGGCGTTAGGACCCACACAGACCCCCTGTTGGCCTCACTAACACCACTTCCGGCAGCAACCTAGCTTTCCCATGTGGTCTCCCATCCAGGTACTGACCAGGCGCAGCCCTGCTTAGCTTCAGTGGGCGACCGTGTGAGAGTTGCAGAGAGCTAGCTGCCGGCTGAAAGTACAGATGAATGTTGACTCTGTCCTTCAGCTCTGTTTTGTTATTTGTCGATATGATGCTTTGATTGTCAACTGACTTTCTTTCCTTTTTGAACTTCTTACTGCAGCAGGTGCAGTTTTACTTTAGAGATGATGCATGTGGGAATTTCACTATGAAAAATCTGTCCAACTGTAAACAGTACCAAATTAGGATTCTTTAGGTTGAAACAATAGCAAAACCCATTTTGTTGTTAAATATAACTATTTTCATATGGTCCCTATGCTTAAAAAAAGTGCTGTATAGGAACTTTATGGTTTTAATTAGCTTTTTAATAACTGCATATTTTGATCATTATTTGTATAATAGTGTATTTAAGTGTTAAAATGGTAATTCACCAAAAATGAAAATTGTCAGAATTTGCTCATCCTCCACTTGTTCCAAACCTGTTTGAGTTTCTTTCTTCTGTTGAACATAATGGAAGATATACTGAAGAATGTTAATTATTATTCCTGCAACGGACGTCAATGGCTGTTTTCCCAACATTCTTCAGAATAAGGTGTTTTTTGTGTTTAACATGAGACAGAAATTCATAAAAGTTTAGATCCACTTGAGTATGAGTAAGTGCTGAGGAAACTTTAATTTATGGGTAAACTATCCCTTTAATATTTATTATTTTTCTATTCGTTTTTAATTCATTTGCAGTTAGGTTCTATTTTTAATTGAGGTGAACTTGTACAAAAATGACAGCACTCTAACAACAGTACATTTGAATACATTTACAAATGAGAATAAACAAGAAATAAAACACAAAACATAAACAGAAAATAGATGTATATGTAATTAAGTTTCAGTGAAATATCTTCACAATCCTCTATGATACCTTTAGGTCCATCATTATGACTGACAGTTTCTTTCAGCAGATGACAACAATTGACATATCCAAAGTAGCTAAACAAAACAGTGTGTAAGCCTATTACCGTGTTGAAAAGTAATAATCATGGGATAACTCTTATGTTGTTTTGTATGTAATAATAATATATGATCAAATATAAATCAAATAGCAAGAATAACCAGTGGAGAAGAGGTATCCTCAACTGAAAAGAACTAGTAATGATTGTTCACGCGTTACGTTACACTAAAATAAATACAAAAGACATGACAGAAACATTAGAAACAAGTTCCAATTAGAAAGTTAAAATCTAGAAACATTATAAGACCAAGAAAAAAAAAGATACTTGAGAGTGTTGACATGTGACAGTCTGTGTTTTTAATGATGGAGTTCCAGAAATCAGTAATGATGTGATTTGAAAGTTAAAAGTTTGAAAAAACTAAAAGGCGGGAAATAACCTAAACTCTAACACAAAGTATAATTTCAACACCATAAATGGGGTCATAAGGGCGATGTGGTTCTAAATGTAGCTACAATGTTTCAAAGAAATACTAAGTTACTTTCAGTGTTAGTCTGATGTTAAAAAGGAATATAAAAGTAACCGCGTATATTTATAAACTGAGTATAGTAAAATAAAATACTATACTATAAAATAGTAGGTGTCAATTATTTTTTAGCAGATGGGAAAATAAATAGTCTAATTTGTTTATATAAAAACACAATTACTAAAACAGAATGCCCTACAGAACAATGCATTTAAAACCCATCCAAACATACCAAATCAAAACCTAAATGCCTGAAGCGCAATTGCATGTGTTTGTAAAACGGGTGTTATATACATTATTGTCCAACAGGGGGCAGAAAAACGAACTACATTAACAGCAGATTATTTCCATAATCCAGAGTATTCAGACATTTAAACGCCTACGCGTTCATCTTTTATTTGGGACACAGTAGCATTTCTAACCAAATTAATTCTCATTAACATTATAATACTTAATTGCATCCTAACCACTGCTGCTCCTCTGGATATGTTCACAACAGGTTGAAACTGTCACAACAGCTGCTTACTGTAAGAGAGAGGGTGACTGGAAATAAGCCAATATATATTTTAAATAATATATCTACATAAAAAAGACATTTTGTTGTTAATTTGTTTAATGATAAACATGGATTGGTGCATTAACATCAGCAAATAATTCATAAAAACCAGTAATAAACATTGTTATTTCTTCTTCCTCTCATTATTATTATTATTATTATTATAAAAAGATGTGCTTCAATCTGAATGTTGTGTTAAAACAAAAATCTCCCAACACAAATTGATGAAATTTTCAATAAAAATGTTGTTGCAATATATGAACACAAGATGGCGCTAAGTAGGGAAATGAATGACGAGTGTTGTACAAACCATGGTTTTTACAGTTAACTGCAGGTAAAACCTTAAAACTAAAAACAGTTAAATAATGATAAATAATATTTAAATAAATAATATTAAAAAAAACAATAAAAAACATAATAATAATATTAATAATAATAATAAAATAGCAATTAATATTTAGTTTAACTCAACACAGTATAATGAATACCTAAATAATTAAGACTAATACATTTTTCATTGCTTTTAAAAGTACATGATTAATATTTAATTTATTAATAAATATTAAACATTAAGTATAGTAAAAAGCCAATAAACATAACAAAACAATACTATATCATATCACATATCATTTTCAAGTAAGAACTCAAAAACTGGAATGACAGTTAAAAGGGACAATTCACCCAAAAATAAAAAATGAAAATTACCATAATTTACTCTCCCTCATGTGGTTTTTAAAACTTAAGATATTTCGAAGAATGCTGGGGCCCATCGTCTTCTATAGCAGTAAAAAAAAATACTATCTAAGTCGATGGGTTCCTGCAACCAGCATTTTTCTAAATATCTTCTGTTGTGTTCAACAAATGAAAGAAATAGGAAACTCAAATAGGTTTTGAACAAGTGAAGGGTGCAAATGACAGAATTTTCATTTTGGTGTGTGTGTACCCCTTTAAAAAGAAAAAAAGCAAAGAAGGAAGAATATTTTTCTCCAGATTGCGCATTTTATCTCTGAAATCATCATATAATACTTGAATATCATAATACATGTTAAATAACCATTAATCTAAAACAACTTATGTGACTAACACACAAACATTGTAGCCATTTAGATTGATATCAAACAACTTTATCTTAACGTCCTACAGGTTGTGACATGTTTGATCTGAGGATGACAAATGAGGACTGGAAAAAAAATTTTTTAAAGGAAAAAGCGGGACAAAAAAAACATAAATGCTATAGTTATGAAATGTGCCATGATTTAAACTCATGCAAAAAAACCTACAAGTAATTAACAGAGCCTTTTTTTTAACATCAAGCACATCAGTCTGTTTATATTATTGATAACATTTTAAAATAATAAATGCAAATAAAGTAAAAAGTTTGTAATATTTTTAAGTCTCTTATGCTCATCAAGGATGCATTTATTTGATAAAAATGCATTAAAATGGTATATTGTTGTTATTCATATTAGTATTAATAGTATTACTATATACCATTACAATAAAGAAAAATGAATGAATGTATTTTTAGCATCATCACTCTTTTCTTGACAGTCACATGATACTTCAGAAATCATTCTTAGGCTGACTTGCTGCTCCATTATGATTATCAATATGTGTGCTCAATCATTAATAATCCCTCTAATTATTATCATTAATTTTCCTTCAGCTTAGTCCCTTATATATCAGGGGTCGCCACAGCGGAATGAATCGCCTGCATATGTTTTACCTAGCGGATTCCCTTGCAGCCGCAACCCGGTACTGGGAAACACCCATACACTCTCACATTCAAACACACACTCATACACTATGGGCAATTTAGTTCATCCAATTCACCTATAGCGCATGTCTTTGGACTGTGGGGGAAACCCGAGCACCCAGAGAAAACCCACGTGAACATGGGGAGAACACGCAAACTCCACACAGAAATGCCAACTAGCCCAGCCAGGACTCAAACCAGCGACCTTCTTGCTGTGAGGTAACAGTGCTAACCACTGAGCCACTTTTCTGGATATTTGATGAACAGAAGGTTAAAAATATACAGCATTAATACAGTATGAAAAACTATTTTGTAACATTAAAAAATGAAGTAATGATACTGAAAATGTAGCTTTGAGACACAAAAATAAAATGTTAAAATATACAGAAAATAGTTATTTTACATTTCTGTTTTTAAATAGCCTTGTTGAGCAAAATAGACTTTTATCAACAACATAAAAAAGATTAATAGTTCAGAATTTTTTACCAAATTTGATCAATTTAGACTTTTTCCACTAATTGGACTTCACCCATCATTAAAACTTCACTCACCATGGAAGCAAAAAAATAATCTTTTAGGTAAAAGGTATAATAGCAGCACATCCTGACAGATAAATTGACATCGCAATACAAAATGACATCTGATAATACCTGATAATACCTCTGGATGAGTGTAATTGACTAAGTTCCTCTCTCCGTTATGACTCATGGTTTCTCATTTAACCACACCCTCTGACTTTCCCAAAAAATATTTTATTCACTGTTACAGAATTATATTTTCCCCCCAAGCATTATTGAACCCCTACCTTCAAGTCTGTTTGTTGAACTTACTCTCAGACTTCTTCACTTGTATACAAAGCACATGATGTTTCAGGTTGAATCAACTGTGGTCCTTAGAATCAATAAAGATTCTACTGTCCCCAGAGCTGAAATCTGCTAAAATATTGCTGGAGCTCCTTAGAGGAGTCGTGATGAGGTTAATGAAGGGCTGCTAAGAGCCACTGACTCATATGGAGAAATGATCAAACCACAGCAAAAATGATACAGGAGATCCAGGGCATTTTGGCGAGCGCTGAACTTTTTTGAGGTTTTATATTTCTCTGTAATACAATCCTCCTGCATTTGTTTTTAAGTAAGTGGCTTATTGAATCTACATGTTTAAAAGTACACTGATTATCATTAAGCATGTTAATTATGTTTAATACAACTTAGGTAATTACAAGTAGTAATTACTTTAATTACTACCTTAAATAATGTATGTCATAAATGCTTTTATGTATGCTTGCACAAATATCTGAAAGTTGGATGAGGTTAGGTTATAAATAGTTTAATTGTTTTTACATATTAGAGTCAAAGGTTTTTACATGGGGGATTATATTTATTTTTATTTAATAAAATACTAAAGATTGTTGTATTTAATCAGAAAAATTATGTATGAGCAAATCCTACAGTAAAAACCTTTAGAAAACAGTTATGATTCAAAATTTAAGCCTGCTGAAGCAGAGATTTACGGATGAGTGCAGGAGAAAAAAATTAATAAATTTTTGAGACAATATGCATGTACACAAACTGATAATAGTGTGACTAAAGGTATCATTTTATTTCTGCCCCAGACCAAAAGTGTCAACAAAGCGTACAAACTACCGTACAAGTGTGACACACTTATTTATTTTTAAAGACCAACATTTTTATTCAGACTTAGTTTTACCTGAGAAAAATACATAATTCACAGTTCAAAAGAACTATGTACAAATAGATGCCATTAAGTCATCCACTTGTACTGCAGACTTTTATTTCTGCTTATTTCTTCCACACCTCATCAGATAAATCATAGAACAGGAAGAGCTAGATAAACTTATAAATGCTTCTAAACCAGCTACATGTATGTTAGACCCAATTCCAACTAAATTACTGAAAGAATTGCTACCTGTAATAGGAGAACCTCTTCTTAACCTCATCAACTCTTCTCTATCTTTAGGCCATGTTCCAAATCCTTTCAAGCTAGCTGTTATTAAGCCTATTATTAAGAAACCACAACTGGACCCCAGCAACTTAGCTAATTATAGGCCTATTTCAAATCTTCCATTTATGTCTAAAATACTAGAAAAAGTTGTTTCTGCCCAATTATGCTCCTTTCTGCAGATGAACAATGTTTTTGAAGTGTTTCAGTCAGGTTTCAGGCCTCATCACAGTACAGAAACCGCATTAGTGAAAATAACCAACGATTTACTCTTAGCTGCTGACCAAGGGTGCATCTCGTTATTAGTTTTACTTGATCTCAGTGCTGCATTTGACACCATCGACCACAATATCCTCATAGATCGCTTAAATTCTACAGGTGTCCGGGGACAGGCTCTACAATGGTTTAAGTCATACTTAACTGACCGTTACCAGTTTGTAAATATAAATGGACAGCTTTCTCAGGTCAGGCCAGTACAGTATGGGGTGCCTCAAGGATCAGTTTTAGGCCCTTTGCTGTTTACAATATACATGCTACCCCTGGGAGACATTATAAGAAGACACGGGATCAGCTTTCACTGCTATGCAGATGATACTCAATTATATATTTCAACAAAACCTGATGAGACGTCTGAACTGTCTAAGCTAACTGAATGTATTAAAGATGTTAAAGACTGGATGACCAACAATTTCCTTCTCTTAAATTCAGACAAAACAGAATTATTACTTATTGGGCCTAAATCCTGTACGCAGCAGATCTCACAACTCGACCTGCAATTAGAGGGACACAAAGTTAGCTTTAGCTCTACTGTAAAAGATCTGGGTGTTATACTAGACAGCAATTTAACCTTTGAAAATCATATCTCCCATGTCACAAAAACAGCCTTCTTTCATCTGAGAAATATCGCTAAGTTACGAAGTATGCTATCCATTTCAGATGCAGAAAAACTAGTTCATGCTTTCATGACTTCTAGGCTGGATTACTGTAATGCTCTGTTCGCTGGTTGCCCAGCATCCTCTATTAATAAACTTCAGCTAGTACAAAATGCAGCTGCCAGAGTTCTTACCAGGTCTAGAAAATATGATCATATCACCCCAATTTTATCTTCCTTACACTGGCTGCCTGTTAAGTTCCGTATTGATTATAAAATATTGCTTCTTACCTATAAAGCTTTAAATAATCTAGCACCTGTTTATCTAACCGACCTTCTGTCTCGCTACAATCCAACCCGCTCTTTAAGATCTCAAAACTCAGGGCTGCTGGTAGTACCTAGAATAGCAAAGTCAAGTAAAGGTGGTCGAGCCTTTTCATTTATGGCTCCTAAACTCTGGAATAGCCTTCCTGATAATGTTCGAGGCTCAGACACACTCTCTCTGTTCAAAACTAGATTAAAGACCTATCTTTTTAGTAAAGCATACACTCAATGCATTGCATAACGGTATGATGCATGAATCTGCTCCACGCAGGTTTTTGCATCTCGTTTATATACACTATGAACAGCAGCTACGCTAATTATTCTCTTTATTCTCTATTTCCACCTGGGGATACTCATCCCGAGGCCCCCAGAGACTATGCAGTGCCACTAATGCAAACCAAGACCTGTAAAGAGATGACCCCAAGGTTTCCATAATCCCAGACCAGGCCGTATCCTTAGGAGATGCTGTGGTGGTCATGGAGGAGTGGAGAGAAAAGGACTGATTCCTGTGAGACCCCAGTGAAAGACGAGTCTTCTCTGACGTCCAGCGTTCACCAGCCTCCGGCACCTAGACTGCAGCTCTGCACAAGACGTTTGGCCATAGGAGAAATGGTCGTGCCCAACTGAGCCTGGTTTCTCTCGAGGTTTTTTTTCCTTCACTTTCGCAAATTGGTGAAGTTCGTTCCTCGCCGCTGTCGCCACTGGCTTGCATGGTTCGGGACCTGTAGAGCTGCGCATCGATGGATTTGCTCTTCAGTGTTTGGACTCTCAGCAGTGAAAATTAAACCACACTGAACTGAACTTAAACTCTAAAAACTGAACGGACACCATTCCAATTCACTATAATCTTCTATGTGAAACTGCTTTGACACAATCTACATTGTAAAAGCGCTATAGAAATAAAGATGAATTGAATTGAATAAAGCTGTATCTCACCTCCAGCTGTTGGATTGGATCCTTTATATTTAGTCTACTCTTAGTGTGGCCCTGTCATCAAAGTCCCACTGCAGCACCAACAAAGATAATTATGTTTTTGTTTTGTTTTTGTCAAAGAAATCAAAGAGCAACACAACATCATGACTGCCAGCATCTTATAATGCGATCAACAATAATAATCTATCATGGAAAATGAACTAGAACCCTGAATTAGGCCAGACATGACAGTTTAAGATCATTTTCAATATATTTTAGTACCATAAAAATACCAAGACCAAAAATACTGAACTAAAATATGCTACATTCCTTTAATTGGGGGATAGATTAACAGACACGTGCCACCTTTTTGTTATTTTATGAGGGGAATGCACTAAATGACAACATTTATTTTAAAATTTGGAAGAAACCTCCAAAGTATAGTTTTACTCAAACAAACATAAATCATATAACAAAAAAACTGATAATTATTTTAATAGCAGTGCATAAGTGATCTGTTTATCACTATATATGATGCACTTTACATTCATTTTTAAAAAATAATTAAAAATTCCACAATTTTTTTTTTTTTTTTAATCCATGACAAAGTCCATGACAAGCTGGATAAGACTTTGGATGCATGTCAGTCAAGGCCCTTGCTATATGGATTGCATTTGTTTACATGACAAATATATTTCATGCTAACTGACGAGACTGTTGACAAATATTGACTAATCACAAACATTGAGCTCATACTGTCTGGGCAGCGTCCGAAAATGATGAAAAGCGCATCTCTCGTGAATGTATGCCAAAGGTCACCGCATTGTGGATGACGACAGCTCGTTCAGGAGGAGGATGCATCAGTTCTGCGGCATTAGGACCTGGCGCTCCTCTTCCTCCCAGTCAGAAGAGAGGAGGGCGTGTGCCGGCACGGAGAGTCAAATCCACTGACATTCGAGAACAACTCACTGAGTGTGCTGGAGGAGGAGAGAGAGAGAGATGCGAGGCCACGGCTGGAGCTGAGCCCGCGAGACATAGCCAGAAATCCCTCAAACTCAACTCACTCGCTCGCCCAGGCTAACGTTCTTCAGTAAGCGTTCAGAGGACCACCAGAGACCATGTCGGTGCTGGCTTTGCAAGAGTACGAATTCGAGAGGCAATTCAATGAAGATGAGGCGATTCGGTGGATGCAGGAGAACTGGTACAGTAGCTCTGATGCATGATAAATGTGCAGCACAGTAGTAATGACCACAGATGCAGTGACGCCGTTAGCCTTCCTCTTTTGTTCTGACTGACCAGCGTATTAAACATATGAAGCATGCATTAAGCCTTTAAAACCCGTCAGGGGACTCTTGAAAGTCACTGGCAGGTAGCATCCAGACCATGATGGATGCACGGTGTGATTTCCCCCCCTCGAGACTCATGAATATAGTCTGAGTCTTGCGTTTTATTCAGCATCTCGGCCGATCTGCGTGGAATGAGCGATGCTATAGGCTATTTGAAGCATCGCAGCTCACTAATCAGATTCAAAGCCTATTCAAGGTGATGCTCTGCTTGTGTCCTTCGTGACAATCTGAACTGGTTTCAGGATATATATTAAAAAACACACGTAAATCGCATTTTTTGTAAACAAATCTTCAAGCGTGCGGTCAATCGTTTAACGTTAAATCGGTGTTCATCCAGTCTTAAATAGCCATCACAAAGTAGGGACGTCTAATTTGTGAAAGAATCGTTCTTTAGAGTCGAATCCTTCCCCCCAAAATCGGTTGAACCGGTTCAAAAAAACGGTTTGAAAATGCTTTAAACACGAATGTGGAGTCGATTCATTAATCAGTGAGCCAAGAACTGACTGGAGTTAATTATCGTACTAATGGGCACTTAAATGTTAACAAGCAGTATATGCTAATGTTAAATACCACACCAAGTGTTACCAACTTGATCTCTAAGAGTCATACACACAAAATAGTAAACCACATTTACTAACATATTATTTCAACCTTCAATAATAAAAACATTTACAAATGTATTGTAACATGAATAAGTGCTTTTGAATAGATTTAGGCTATTGAAACGATGAAGAATACATAGCTTATGATCCACGCGAAGACGTCAGTGAGCACATGTTGACAAACATGCCAAGACATTTTTTGAATCGGTTCTTTGAAATTAATTGTTCAGAAGATCCGATTCCCGGAAGTGAGTCGAAATCCCATTGCTGGCTTAAAACCAAATCTAATCCACTGTATCTCTAGCAAATTGATGGTCATGATACAAAATAAGAATTGCAAGTGAACATTCGCGTTATGCATGCTCTTTATAAAGCCTATCGACATATGTTCTCGATTCTGTAGTTAGGAACTGGCATCGCCATCATAGCAGTTCATTGCACTGATCATTCAACTGTGTCGCCTGTTAAGCATCCGGCACATGGTTACTTCGTAGCGATTATTCATTGTAGATCAATTTCACGCTTTTGTAATTCTGTAGCGTTTGTGGACAGAGACGTGAGGCTGGTTTAGTATTCAGAGCAACTAACCAATGGCATGCGGATGTTGATGTCTGCTGACACACATCTGACCAATCACGGTTCCGCGTCACTGTGCAGACTTCTTAGGGTAGCTTGCATCACGTCTATCCTCCTGTGTGGAGAACAGCACTGTCTTGTTTTTAGGTGCACTTAAGCATTTTTTCCTGATTACTTAATGGGAAAGCTTAAGAAATGATGGGAAGAATCTTGTGCTGTTTGAATAACACAGAAATGCAGAATTGATGGGATGGGGTTATTATTCTATATTTCATTATTCACCCTCAATACCTTTTTAAAATGCATTTACTTTCACGTATAAGAACAAACATTATTTTAGGCACCATGAACAACTTGAGTCACCTTGCACTTTTATTGCATAGGGGAAAAGCAATGCTAGTAAATGATAACTTTTATGTATGTATATATATATATATATATATATATATATATATATATATATATATATATGATATATATATATGATAAAATGTAATTTTGTAAAATCATAAATGAGTAAATCTTAAAATGAACAACACAGGGGTAAGTATTTACATATGAGTGAACAATTACTGCAAAATAAAACACATGTGCACAAATGCACCTAAAAACACCCTTGCTGTTTTTGTCTAGTTTCTCGATGCGTGTCTCTAGACTACTTGACAGAAAAAAATACCCAGTAGCGCACAACATATGAATTTAAAAATAGAAATTTTAACAGGCTACAACAGTAGTCTAATCAAGACAACAGCAATGTCTAATCAAGATAAATAGCGTTTAGTATCAATACATTTATATGCTACTGTATGTGCTAGTCTTTGGCAAAGGTCATTCAGCTGAGTGAGGGGATGAAAAAAGGGGTTAAATACCAATTAGCTGTACCATTACTCAGCATTTTAAAGCTTAGAGATCACATTGTGTAATTGCCTCTTGCTTTGGAGTATGATAGAGAGCGAAAATTTGCTTGAAAAGCATTTTTCGGAACCCTCTCCCTGTTCTGATTTAAAAACCAGCTGCGAGGTGCATGTCTCTGCTTTATTAATCCCATGTGATGAATGACTGCAACACCACAGGATCCTTTTTTGCATCTTCCTGATGATCAGGGAAACAGAATGTCAGCTTTGACAAACAATTCCTGCATTATTTATGCAAGACAAGCACAGGTGCTTCAACACAGGCTAGAATTTCATGACGTTCTGTAAAGAAAAGATCTTCAAGTATATGAATATATTGCTGTAATTTACATTTCAATTTGGATTAATTACCACCTGAACGTTCGAAGCAGCATGTGTTTCAAAGGTAACAAAAGCTGAGATGTTTTACATATGCATTACTTCATTCTCCACAAACACAACTATTTGTTAATGACTATTTAAATATGTTTCAGCACTCTCCTTTTTCTGTATGTATGGTGCAAAGCATCATAGGGATGCAAAAATGTTTTGCCACATCTTGTTAAAAAAAGCAAATAAGAAGAAGCCTATAATAAATTAGAACCTGAACACTTTATCTTAGAAAAAAATTGCCAAAATACTGCACCTGCCTTTATTATTACATAAACTGGATTGCTTAAGCGCAATAGATAAATAAATAAGCTTATAAACAAAATGTGATTCTGCCTCTGTTGTTGAGTAAAAAAAATAAAAAGAATAATAATCGCTGACCATAGCATTTGGTTGCTATAATATTACTTTAATCAAAAAGGCAGGTATCAATTGCGCATGATGCCAGAATATCACTGTAGTCAATTACAATTTCTGAAGCAATCGTGTTACACAAACACAAACATTAAGCAAACGATTTAATCATTCTACAGAAACACTAAAATAAATGCTTAAATATTGTTTCCGTAGGCCGGTTTTTACATCAGAGTCCAGACTCCAACTGGTATTTCAAAACCTTTCTGTCCTCATAAATGTAGAATATGTAGCAATAAATATGTGTACGTGCATTTCACTGACTATGTGTGTGTTATGTAAAGCATGACTTGTAAAACTGCATTAATATTTGACAGTGCTGTGTCATACCTGTGTGGCAGTGGGCCAAATTGGCATGTGTTATTCTAATTTAAAGAAATATATACATAGAATTTGAATTAATTAACTTAATTATATTAAGAATAAAAATAATAATAATAAAATCCAGCTTTTTTAAAATATATATTATTTGCATTCAAATAAATTTGATTATAAATTAAAATGCAGAAATAATTTAACGTCAGTATATATTACAAAACGGAATCTTACATAAATATGGGGCCACAAATATTTGTTTTCTATTCCCAGCATAGATCAATGATACCAACCAAGCTGCCATGGCTTGTGTAATGTGCCATGTTTCGTGTTGGTCTGGCTTGACCAGAGAGAATTAGCTTCAGGTTGTGAGGATAGCCACAGGTCATCTCTAATCTGGGTGTATTTTTATCCTCTATCCTCACTACACTGCACTGCCTAAAAGTTTCTTTAATGAGCTCTCAAAATAAAGACACAAGCAGACAGGAGGCACAGAAACACGGAGGCTACATAAAAGTGGACTGAATTCCACACAGACTGCCAGCCTTACATAATGAGACGCATAGTAGAGTTTCCTGGCACCATCAAACTGATGTCCCCTGCAATGCATGTCACTTAATACAATCTTATGAATGCAGACAGCCACTTTACTACAACACACTGTGGGGTTCAGCCTCCAAAAAATACCACCACCGGCATCGAGAGATGAATACACTTTGGCTTTCCTATCTTATATTTGACTCTGCATCATTTACTGCTCATGAGAAATGCGTTCATCTGTAGAACACAAATGAAGATATTTGAAATGAAACAATCTGAGAAGTGACATAATGCACATTCCTCTAAAATATTGGTTGTTAGACAATAATAAATGTGTAACATGTAGAATTTTAAACCTAAAAGTAAGTGCATTTTATGATAAAAAGTAATTATTGTAATGGGGTAATCAAAATGTTTCCTTTACAAATTATTAAATCATATTTATTTTTGTAATGTTACAATGCTAGAATGTCATGTGATTTTAGCAGTTTTTGCACATAATGTGTAGTATAGACTACATGGTTAGTAAATATATTTGTTTCCATATGACTTCAATATAAAGTTTTAATGAACAACACTAAATAAAAAAAGGAAAAAACAAATACAGATTTGTTTAATCCAAATTTGCATTAAACCTTATGAAAATCCTGAGATGCCATACAAATCACACTTCAACCAAAAAATGTTGACATTTTGGCTGTATCACCCAGTTCCCCATGTTTTGAGTGAACAGACTTTCCATGGAAGGACAGAAATTTCTCAGACTCCATAAAAATATATTTTGTGTTCTGTTTTTTGTGTTTGGAATCATATTAGGGTGGGTAAATGGTGCCAATTTTCATTTTTTAAATCTAAAATGCTTTTAACAACATGTAGACTACCACCATGCATGGCAGCAAAAAGAAAGAAAAAAATATTTAAAGAAAATGACCTCTGAAAGAGCAGTCACCTTGTTTCTATTTTCATTGTGAGTTGCCCTAAAGAAGAGATTGCATTTGATGCTTGGAAAGAGTGGTAGAGAAAAAAACATATACCACTGGCTAAAGCCCTTTCCACCATGTCACAAATTATAACATCAGCCATAGGTTTGTTTAGCCTTAGCCTTGTTATCGCTCTCGGATATTAAATGCAATAGCAATTAGGCACGTTAGCCAAAAAAACTGTACAGCAAGAAAACAATTATATTTTGGAGATTAACATGGATCTTAACTCCAAAAAAGACTATACCTTTGCTTGTCGTTGCTGTCATGGTTTGCTCTGACAGAAAATCTTTTCTGTGCTTATACAGTGCATTCCACTATTATGCACTTTTCCAACATTGTGCTGTGTTCGGAAAAAAAAAAACACTGAATCAAGCAGAATAGATTCTGCCATCGTCATTAGTCTAAAACTGCTATTAGGCTGCAGATTCGGTTTATGTAGAGACTCTAAATGACTTGAGAAGCACTTCTAGCGCAAACTGCTTGGGCCAGATGTGATCCCTTACAGGTATAGCATCACCATCAGTCTTTGTCTGCTACAGGTCTGATGCTCTCAGCTGGAAAAAACGAGAACATAGACAAAAAACACAGATTAAGAAGTGAAGGACTTGATGGTCTTGCAATACATAGACCTACTTACTGGGGAGTTGATGACGCAGGACCTCAATCTGTTAGGTGTATATAAAATATTTGTTGTTTAGGTTATTTCTGTGCTACATCCTTTTTCTGTAAGCTCCTGGAACTCTGCTTTTTGAACACAGTAACAAGGCCTGATGGGAATATTCTCTCATTTCAATTGGATGTACAGCACTAAAAGCAGGGCTCTACTGGCATATGGCATTCACACTCACAGCTCAGTAAAAATCCATCTGAACATTCATCTTCTTAAAATAAATAACCATGTCTGTTCTGTACAGGCAAATTCTTCATTTCATTGCAAATAAGATGACTTAATACCATATACATCAAAAGGTGTGCTGCAAACTAATATGTTTGATTCTTTTTAGTGAATCATTTGAGAAGTCTGATGCAACTGTTCATCACATAGAAGTCCCTATATGACATATTAAAAATATGGGACACATCAATACAAGGACATATCAAAATTAACAAAACTGTACAAAAGAAACCAAAAATAAACTTCTATTTATCAGGAAATCTGTAAAAATCACAGTAGCACAAAAAAGTAATGGATGCTGAAATTCAGCTTTGAATGAATGAATGAATTACAGTTTAATACATATTAAAATAGGAAATTATTTTATAATATAATATTACATATAATATAAAAATGCAGCCTTGGTCCTCATAAAATCTTACAAACAACAAGCATTTCAATTATACTGTAGGTACAAATTGCTAGGTAGGTGAACATGAGAGTAAATATAAAAATAAAAGTAAATATTCTCAGTTTATTATATTAGGAAGCCAATAACTACAATTACTATCATAATCTTGGTAAAATTGTGGTCTTTCTAATAGATAAATAATGTTAACATAATGTACTTCTATATATATATATATATATATATATATAGACCAGCCTTAGCTGTTTCTAATGTCTGGTTCTGGTTGGTATAACGAATATTAAATAAATAAACAATCCTAGCTGCATCTAATGTTTGGTTCTGGCAGAACACAATGACATTCAAACACAGTTTGTAATGGATTATCATTTGCAGCATCTTGCCAGCTGTTTTCTTAAGTAGAAGCTTGCTAGCTGGCACTGCAAAGAAAATGTGTCTGTAAGAGTGAGCAATCACTGCCAATGCATTTAACTCAGTAGCAACCAGTAAAAAGAGTACAATCTTCCAATAACCCTGATAAATCAGTCCCATAAAATTTGTGAATACCGCTGCAGCCTCCCTTTGTCCACAAAGAACAATGCAATGACAAGTCAAGGTTGGAGGGGGCTGTTTGCATAGAATGGACTCACTGTTCTGAGCTGAGAGAGGTCAGTGTTTCTCGCATCCAGTGGGCAGAGAAATCAAAATGATGCGCAGCGTTCTTTTCTCAACCTACACCCTGATCATCTTTACACAGTGTCTATTGAGGTCACGCCAAAAACATGAACAGATTGCTAAACATGGCAGACTTCTACGATTGGATTCATTACATTTTGTTACTTAATTCAGTATATACTTTGATGTTCTTTCATTGAGTTGCTTCGGCTTTATCCATTCCACATAAATGGGTAATTAAAGCCATGACGAACCTCTTGGCCTCTATGTTCACCTATTTGTAGTTCTTGGAAGCAGAATAAAAAAATAAATCATCTAAGAGAGATGATACTGGCAGAGAGAGACGTGTCCCAGTTTTGGCTTAAAATGCCAGCTGGATGCTGGACTGGCAAAGCTCCCATCTGGTTGATTTCTGCCATTAACAAAAAAAAAGCCCCATCATTAACAGATGCTTATGGTTTTATAAAAATTACAACAGCCAAAGTCTGGAAGCACTGACTAAGAATTAAAGGAACCCAAAATTTAAACTTCACTCACTATTTGCTCAACCACAACCAGTTCCACACATTTGTGAGTTTTTTTTTTTTCTTCTGTTGAACACAAAATATATATTTGAAAGATGTTGGAAATCGGTAGTCATTGACATCCATAGTAGGAAAACAAATAATATGGAAGTAAATGGATAACGGCTTCTAACGTTCTCCTGAAAGAAATTCAAACCGGTTTAAAGTGACTTGAGGGTGAGTAAATGATTACAATATTAATTTATGGGTGAACTATCCCTTTAATACACATAGCATTTTATATAACCAATAATTTATTTAGAGATGCACTGTGTATCACCGTTCCAGAAGAGGTCAGTGTCAGTGTTGCCAATTCCATAGTTTTCCAATGTAACTAAAATACTTTGAACTACTACACTGTTAATAAGTATTGACAGACATGATTTTACCCGAGGGGAAGCAACTGGGCTAGTTTGATTAGGAAGTGGGTGGGTTATTACGAGGACCTGGCAATCCTTCATGCCTTGCATATTCCAGCAACAACAAACAAAACATATGTATGCATTTCAAAGCAATGTCAATTTAAACTCCTAATATGGTGTTGAGCACTAATTGCATGCACAGAAAGACGGCTGTCAGACATCACATTATTTTAGTATTAAAACAAGTTCTTTCATGTCAGTGGTCAAATACGCACATGACAAAAGCACAGATAAAACCGACAAAAATCACTAATTGCTACTAATGTCTTTGAATGTAAACATTTGGGGAATAATTATGTGTATCAGTATTAGATCTGTGAAACAGTGTCTCTTAATGCTACTCAGCCAGGTCTTATTATTTACATTCGGATATTGGGACATATATGTTCAGAAGAAATCTCAGATCTACAAATTAGTCAAAAGTGTTTGAGAGAGTTTAAAAACAGTGGTTACTGATTTAGAGAATAGCTCCCTTTGAAGTGACGTTGCGGTTTGTAATTTGCTGATTTTTTCAAGCTCAAACTAAAAGAAATTATAAAAATCAAAACAGGACAGAGGAGTTCTGTATGCTTTTTGTCATTTCGTTTAGTACCTAAAAACAATTATGGTATAACTTGTAATTTGTATTGCTACTTGCCATAGTTTCAGTTTAAACTATGGACACAGATTAGCACATAATCATCACATTTCCCTCAAGTTGGTAATGAAATTTAGATTTATTGCTACCCCTATTAATGATAAAACTGTAATTCTGAGTTATATAGACAAATATATATATAAACATTAATGGTGTCACAGGAAACCAGAACACTATTTTCTTTCAATTCCAGCGACCTCAGCATTCTTTACAGAGGGCCCGGATGGGACCTAAAGGAAACAAATTTATTGCAAATCAGATTTCAGGGGATCACAGTGTCCTCAAAATTGAATTAAACTGCACTGTGAATATTTCCAGCTACCAGATAAATGCAGTACGGCTTTGCCAGATATTACGAGATCCTAAAAGCAACACAAGCTGTCAAAATAAGCCCATTAAGCTGTTTGTGATGAAAAGCTCCTACAAGAGTTTATTTCATTTTGGCAAAAACTATGAATATAGGATTTCAGAAACAATAACATATTTATATATATCTGATGCATTGGGACAAAGTTGTTGAGGCAAATGGATTACATTAGCGGGTCAGGATTTAATGGGATACAAAAGAAACCCATCAAAACTTATGCATGTTTTGTACACAGTACACAATGCATTTTGGCCAGTATGTAAATATTTTAAGACTGGAATTGCAAGTCCTGGTATTTGCTTTTTAAACGGCTGCATAACTGCATTATAAGTTGCAACAGTCACAAGACTGAAGGCAGATGTTTTATCATAAGCAAAATCTACAAATTTGACTATTTGAGGTATGTGTGTGACCATACGAAATGTGAGAATGCTGAATGGAAATGAAATGCAGTTCTTGTGAATGTAATATTTTTATCTGCAGAAGATGAGTGATATGCATACTATTATTGAAATGTGTGGGGTCAGTTAAAAAAATAAGAGCTTCTCTGAATTAAATTGATCTAACATGGCAGTAAAGACACTTAAAGATAGATCCTGTAAAAAATATATAACGGTCTCCACAAAAAATATTAACCAATATTTATTGAGAAGCAAATGCTAATATTAAATTGGTTTCTGAAGAATAACTTGAACCTGAAGACTGATAATAATAATATAAATAATAATATAAATCACTGTTAGTATTTTACTATATTTTAGATAAAATACATGCAGCCATGGTAATTATAAGAGGCATACATTTTCAATACTATACATGTATATGAATTTATATTGTTTGGATAAAAAGCGTTTAGTTTTCATAATAAAAAATGCTTCAAAATTTGAACCTGAAACAAAATCAAAATGATCAAAATTACCAATAATATGTTGTCAACAGATGCATTATAAAGTTTCACTGAACAAAACTCATTTTCTGCAATCTCCCTTCTTACAGGAAGAAGTCTTTCCTCTTCTCTGCGCTCTACGCTGCCTGCATACTCGGTGGGCGGCATGTAATGAAGCAAAGGGAGAAGTTTGAGCTGAGGAAACCTTTAGTATTATGGTCTTTAACACTTGCCGCCTTCAGGTAAATATGTCTATCAGTAAATGGGTCATAAGGTGTGCTGCAAATGTTTGAGGGTGTGCCACAGGTATTTGCCCTTTTGCTTCCAGCACCTGTTAATGGTAAAAACATATTTGCCTATTTAATGCATTACTGTGATGTCACCAATGGAAATACAAACGTAATATGTAAATTAATATATAAAGTAATAACTGACAACTAACAGGCTTGTGAATGACATATTGCGCATCACAGGCACAGACATCATAATTCAACTGCAGTGAAAGATAAACAGAAAGTAGAACCTGCGTGTCATGCTGTCAAATTTGCACAAAGTATATAGTTTGCAAGAATTAAAACTATAAGAATGGAAAGACACTTTAGATTTCTGTGATGTGCACTTTGATTTTTTAATGTGATACACTTTGCACATTACAAAGCAACACTGCAGTGAACACTGTATTTATCAAATGTTTGATGTTTTAGCAGATTAATGGTGTGCATAGGCAGAAAAACAAGCCACTTCCTCATTTCAAGTAACTTCATAAAGACCTGCATTTATGGTACATACAGTTGAGGTCAAAATTATGAGCCCTCCTGTGATTTAGTTTTTCTTTGTTTTTCAAATATTTCCCAAATGATGTTTAACAGAGCAAGGAATTTTTCACAGTATTTCCTATAATATTTTTTCTTCTGGAGAAAGTCTTATTTGTTTTATTTCAGCTACAATAAAAGCAGTTTAATTTTTTTTTTAAACCATTTGAAGTTTAATATTATTGACCCCCTAAAGCAATATTTTTGTCTACAGAACAAACCATTGTTATATATTGACTTGCCCTAATTACCCTAACTTGCCCAATTAACCTAGTTAAGCCCTTAAATTGCACTTTAAGCTGAATACTAGTATCTTGAAATATATCTAGTAAAATATTATGTACTGTCATCACGGTAAAGATGAAAGAAATCAGTTATTAGAAATAAGTTATTAAAACTATTATGTTTAGAAATGTATTGAAAAAAAACTTATTTCCGTTATACAGAAATTGGGGAAAAAAGTATACAGGGGGGCTAATAACTCAGGAGGGCTAATAATTCTGACTTCAACTGTAAGAGGCCTGCATATATTATTTTGTATAAAGTTCGCACATTCACATGACATCTTACTTCCCAGCTAGCAGGAAACATTCTCAGAATTTTGGCAAGGTTCTCTCAAAGTTATGAGCAAACATTCTTCAAGCAGTGTTAAAGAGGTCATAAACTGCATAACAAAACTATCTGTGGTTCACTTCTAACATTACCTATATTTTTACTTAAAAAAATTTAAATAATAATAACAACAATTTAGAAGAAGTAGGCTACATTTTCTATTATTGTGACCTTTTTAAAATACTCTGTTGCTATTATTGGGTAACAGTTTAAAAAATATATATATTTCAGTCTTTAAAAAGCAGGCAAAAAACTAAAAATCAGTGTCTTATTTCTTATTTTCAGTGTCTTAATTATCTCACAGAATTTGCGACAGGCCATACACATATGGCTGTTTTGATGCTGTATTCTCTGCACCTACCGAGTCAGACCAGGACCACAGCTCATGAGGGTGGCATGAATGAAATATTGCTGAATGAAAGTGAAATTGAATACATCACCATTGAATAGAATGGTGATGTAATGATGTTAATCAATCTATGCACTATAACAATTTAAAAATGGGAACATGAAAGGAAAATCCTAAAAGTAACACATAAGCACCTTAATCATATTATTGCCTTATTCAGATGAGGTCCGTGTAAACCTAGTCATTATCTACAATTTTTTGAGTAGCTTGTCAGTGAACTATGACTCTGTGTAAATGTTGCTCCATCAGAAAGCAGGTAAGATTGGAGAATTACAGCTGATTACAGAGCCGGCTTTACTGCCAAAATGTTGATTAATTTGATTAATTATTCTGCCCTACGTTTTTGCATATTGGTTTATAAAAAAGCAGTTTTTGGAGCAAGAGTTATGAGTTCTTGTAAGTTTCAGATGTTTTTATAATACAATAACCTCTTAAATGTCATAAGATCAAATTTTATATCTGAATTCATGAAGAATGTCTTTAATAGTATTTAATAAAATTCTCCAATTCTTTGCTCACTGAAATTTTTTTGTCTGTGACAAGTTATAACTTCTGTATTTGTATAACCCCCAAAAAATAATAAATCAAAAAGTACATAACATTTCTAAAAAAAAAAAACATTTAGTACTATGAATAAAACATTTGAAAAAATATGGACATTCAGAAATAACATTTTCATAAATTATTAAGAATTCAGAACATTAGCAAAATGTTCTAGAGCATGTATTTGTTAGCTTGGTTGTGGTAAATAACATAACATATCACACTCTTCTGTGTGGACATATAGTGCAATAGTGCCTGTAGCAAGACGATGACATGGACTGCCTTGGATTTCCAGGATTTTCACATGATCCAGCCATTGGCAGCTATCATAAGAAACCTAAAACTGCAACCTGAGTGCTAAGTAACTGTGCAGCCACACAAGGCAAATGCCAATAAATAAATCTGCCCAATATGAATAATGAATTATCTTAATTAGCAGTGGTATGCCCTCAGTTATAACAGTATAATGAAGTATAACAACTATTTAAAAGGTCAATTGTATCTGAATTGAAATGTTTATTGTTTTCTTCAGTATATTTGGTGCCATCAGAACTGGAGGCTACATGGTGAACATCTTAATGACCAAAGGCCTAAAGCAGTCGGTGTGTGATCAGAGTTTCTACAACGGGCCAGTCAGCAAGTTCTGGGCTTATGCTTTTGTCCTCAGCAAAGCACCTGAACTAGGTGAGTCTATGGTAGTCATCATTTGAAGTGGATCAAAACATTTTAAAGTTGTCCTAAACTATTCAAAATAAAAATGCAGAGAAACTAAAAACTTGTATAAGAGAGTAAAATCTAATTAAATGAATACTTAACAAATCTGATTAAATATTTCAGTAGTAACCAGGTTAGCATTTTTGTTGTAAAGTTACTCACAGTAGGATGTGGTATATACACTATATTTATAAATAAAATTCCCCAAAACCTCGTCTTGATTTAAAACAACACAGAAAAAAATGTATTCAGTGCTCTACTATCTAGCCTGCTCCACTGACAAAGCACTACAGAGAAGCCTAGTGTTCATCTGCATGAATATAATTGGCTGTGAAAGCGTAACAGAATGTGTTAGCATGAACCTTGCAGCATAACCCCAAGTCTGGAAAGCTGGGATAGTGGTTATATTTTCCACCTGCCTGGGCCTATTGTGTTTGCCATGTCCTGGCAGTTAGTGGTCTACCAGGCCTATTGTTGAGACAAAAAGAGGACAATGTGAGGACCCTCCACATGCCTCCTAAGGCCAGGAGGCATAAAGAGACACACCCACATATATAGACTTTTAACAAGCTGAAAACATCCACATCTGATACTAACTAATGGAAAGGTTAAACTGAGCAAAAGTGCTGAAAAAAAGAAAATATTTTTAATAATTGCAAAAGATTTTAATTTCATCCAAAAATGGACAAATGTTATTATTCCACATGGCTTTGATGAATAAAGCATACTTTCCATTATATATGGTCAAGACAAGAGAACAAAATATCTACTTATTGTGAAACTGGCACAAAGTAACAGTTCTAAAATAATAAACAAACTTTCTGCAACCAGGTAAGTCTTTCTGATTGACAAAATCAATTACTTGCACATCGGTTCATGCAGATGAAACACATTAACAAACACTGTCATGTTGCTTTTTGAGGCTGACACCTGATGTTGAGGGAACACAAATGTATTATAAATAAATAAATAAATAAATAAATAAATATATTTGACCTAGAAATTCTATTTTATACTGAAAGGATTGCCAAACCTTGCCTCAGTTAGATATTCAACATATCTAAACCATAAAAGTACCTTTCTCATCTCACCTTATCTCATTTACATTTAGTACATTTACTACCTTTACCTCAACTCACTACATCATATCAATGACGTACATACCATATTAAAAATGCTACACTACCATGATGTTCAAAACTCAAACACCATTTCTGAGGCCCTGTCTCCACCTGGCATTTTTTTTAAAATTATTTTTATAATATTTTTAAATATGAATTTTTATAAAAATTATTATTTACTATTTACTCATCTTCAAGTGGTTCCATACCTTGAGTTCCATTTTTCAGTTAAACACAAAATATGATATTTTGAAGAATGTTAGAAACCTGTAACCACTGACTTCCATTGTAAGAAAAACAAATGCAATGAAAATCAATGGTTACAGGTTTCTAATATTTTTCAAAAACAAGTTTGTGACAAGTGAAGGGAGAGTAAATGATAACAGAATTTTCAGTTTTGCCTGAACTATCCCATTATTGCATTTTCAGTTTTTTAATCACAAGTGCTCAGTCGAGATGCATTACCATTTCCACCTGTTGAATGCATTTAAAGGTGTCTCTTGTGACCAAATGTCAGATGAGTTCAGATCTCATCAAGACCCTTCACCAAATCCTTCATTTTTTCACTAAACAACTGTAAAATCTACTCTCTCAATTTTCCACCTTAATCTCTCTCTCTCTCTCTTACAATCCTGTGTTGTTATGCTTTCAGGTGACACACTGTTCATCGTGTTACGCAAGCAGAAGCTGATCTTCCTGCACTGGTATCATCACATCACAGTGTTGCTCTACTCCTGGTACTCCTACAAAGACATGGTGGCCGGTGGGGGCTGGTTCATGACCATGAACTATCTGGTTCATGCCGTCATGTATTCCTACTATGCTCTTCGGGCAGCCGGCTTTAAAATCTCTCGCAAGTTTGCCATGTTCATCACCCTGACGCAGATCACCCAGATGGTGATGGGCTGCGTTGTCAACTACCTGGTGTATTCATGGATGCAGCAAGGCCAAGAGTGCCCGTCCCATGTGCAGAACATTGTGTGGTCATCCCTCATGTACCTCAGCTACTTTGTGCTGTTCTGCCAGTTCTTCTTCGAAGCCTACATCACCAAGAGGAAATCCAACGCAGCCAAGAAAAGCCAATAAATGAGAAAATGATTTTACACTAGGAGAGGTGGGGGAAAAACAAAGTGAACCAATGAATGGATAGCAGATGGATGAGCCTTTGTGGTTAGGGCTTATGGACTTGCAGAAGAAAGAAGCGAAGACCATGAGGGGCTACTATCAAAGCTTGTGCATACTGTACTACTAACGTGTAGAGATAAACCTCCACACCAGTAGGGGGCTCTATTGAGCTGCACTGAGAAATCAATATGATTATATCAGTTGAAGAAAAAAAAAAAAAAAGTGTCTTTATGTGATGTTTATGTGCCCAATGCGATTCTCTGTGTTAAAAAAAATGTATAGATTAAAAAAGGGATGAAAGATAAATTTAAGGTGAAGTTGAAATGGCGGACTGGGACATTTTGAAAAAATAAGAAAGAAAAAAAAAAAATCAAAGAAAAATTATATGGATCAAATTATTATTGTGTGATTATGTCCAAACATTAAATGTTACTGTTGCATTTTTATTTTTATTGATTAGACACTAGAGTGTTTACGGTAGTTTTCTATGAAAGCCATGTCAATGGATGACTGGTCATTGTTGAGCTAAAAATGCCACAGTGTGTTCTGTGTTCGGCATCGCAGCACCAAAATTCTCTCAGGTCTTAGAGTTTTCCATGTGATGTTCATATCATTTTAGAAAAAAAATGAAAACAAAAAGGGCAAAGTGGTTAATTTAGTCAAAAAGGCCTGACATGTTAATGCCGTTGGATGCACAAAAAAAGGGAATGAAAATGAGATCAATGAAGGACATTTGGGTCAAATGATCATCAGACCACCTGAGGCTCTTGTAGAGTATGAATCATCTGTCCTCTCCGAATCTGTGGTTGTTTTGACCTCTGAAAGGCATGGCCTTCTACCCATGGCTTAAGGTCATCATTATCATCTATTCCAAAGACAGACGGCATCAAGAGTCTAGCCCTGTCTAACAGACCATGAAGTCAAGCATACTTACATAAAATGTCAATATTCACTGTAACAAATCTGAATAATCTCTGTCACTGAATGGTGTCCATTGTGCTCTTGTGCATTTGCACTGTATACATGTAAAGCACCTATAGACGATTTTAACAAAGAGCCAAGAGTGCTGAAATAATAATGTCTCTGCATTTTTTATTCTATTTTACCTTATTTACTTTGTAAAGACTTTCTTGTGTGAGAAATTCTGTGTCTAGTGCTCTCAACTCTGCAGGAAGTATCTGTACGTCACTGTTGCAGTGAACAGGCTCAGCGACATGCCAGATGGGAGCACTATTGCCTCAGCAACAATGACATAAGACATAAGTTCAGACTGTCCTGGTTTCTAAAGCCATACTGCCCAGCATGTTGTATACGTGCTTACTGTAGAAGCAATTGTGTGAGAAATAGTGACAGACATTAAGCCAAAAGGCATCTAAACCTTAAGGAAAGTACTATAAAATGGCATCAATCGGACCTGTAGGAATTTGATTAATAATAATAATGCCATTTTTCACTATAAATCTGTTGAGAGCATAACTACATGTGCCTCTTGCCAGTTTGCAGTAATTAAACTTGAAGTCAGTTTGACTGCTAAAGTTCTAAAAGCTCAAACCTCCAAATGGACCAAAAAACCTCATTCGCATTGCATTACCATTTTCTGTTGGTATTGGTTTACTGCTCACAGCACATAAATCGTGCATATCTCTGAAAGCTTCCACAGCACTTGTAAACACAGTTAAACAGACAGTAACAACGCCGCTGATTATACCTTTTCAATTTTTTTCAGTAGTGTGCATCATTTGGAAGTGCATGCTAAATGGATTTGTTTTTGCACAAAAAATGGGGTCCTCTTATCAAGTACACAAAACATCACAAACTAAACTCTTTTAGTCCAACAGTGTTTAAGGTCAAAGAAGACATTGTTAACAGGCAGCCAAAAATGACCACAGGCTGGAATTATGCAAATTAGTTACAAATCTACGCAGGTCTGTCTAGAAATAAGACGATAGATTTCTTTCTTTTGAGAGGCAATAACTTCATTAATTGTGAACTTTGAATTTGTTTATAAACTGCAGACCGTTTACATTGACAACAGCTACAGTATATTACAGAATACAATACAATACTCCAATACAATACAATAATATCGCTTTAAAAATAATCAAGGTATTTTAAGATAGTGGTTCTCAACAAGGGATCTCTGGCTCCAAAGACGGCCTCGGCAAACTTTAAAAGGGCACCAAAGTTGTTTAACCAGATATATTAACTAACATCACTTTATGATTTATTTAAATAACTACTAATGTACCAGATATGCTGTTTTAACCTCTACACAAAAGTTAAAAACTGCTGATTTTAGCTTGAATAAAAACCAAAAAATTATAGGCCAGTACAACAATTGAATAGTAATACAATACATTTAAAAAATCCGTTTTACCCATGTCACAGAAAGCCACACATCAGAAACCATTCAAGTAATGCAGAAAGAAGGAGGGTATTCTGGTAAACTAATAAGATGTATTTACACAGCCAATTTAAGGTTGCTCTGTGCTTGCTCAAAATTCTGTGTAAAGACGCATTGCAGCATAAAAGCCACATTAAATTTTTCCTCTGATCTGCCTTAGCCTTTAGAATAATAGTACACAGTTGAATTGCTGTGTAGTGCTTTTATGGCACCTCTGAGAAGCATTTAACAATCTGTGCAAAGACCATTAAATGCCACATCAGAAGCACCATTTAATGCCACCTGTGTATGAAACGTGCATCAGTCCAGATGTAGAAAGATGTGGAACTAAATGCCACTTTAGTTCTATGAGTCAACATAGTGAAATAGGATTTTCTAAATAATTGTTCTACATGAGTGATCAAAAATCAGGTCCTTTACAGTTTTACCTTACATACTGATTCTAAAACAAGAAAAACTGGTGATAGAGCAACAGAAAATGGCTGACATGAAAGTTTATCTTTTCAGGACTGTTTACACTCATTCAACTTATCGTCACAGGCCCACAGGAGAAAAATGAGAATTACTTATTGAGCACCAAGCAACAAAAACATGCAAGATGTTAAACCTGTACAGTCATTGTATACATTTTCTTATTCAACACTCTCTAAAGCAGTTTCCTTTGGGGATATATATTTCATTATCTTGTTTGCATTACAGTCATGTGTGCAGCAATACACTTGATTTGATTCACTCACTGCCGTATGGAGAAATGCCACAAAAAGCCTTAGGTCAGATGTGCCATGCTCTGTCTAGCTCACAAAAATATCAGTTATCATTTTGAAAGGTCAAAGACTCCGCAGACGGTAGAGCATGTCAGCTGGGACTGCTACGGGTTTAAAACTACTGCTTCCAGAAATCCACGCATATGTATTAATAAATTACTGGAATGAATGAAAATGTATGAGACCAACCAGTGTGAGTATTATGCACCTGGTAGATTAGTTCAGGATGGAATAAATAGTGTATAATAGTTCTGTTAACAACTTAGTAAGTAGGTAAAGCAGCAGACATTATTCCCAAATAACAGATTTGAAAGTATTTTGCTTTATTGCCACATGATATGGCCTCAAGATTAATTTAGACAGTGACATGCGATTAGGTTACAATTTTCTAGATATGTTTTTAATACTTTCAACTACCATTAATATTTGGCAGTCTGACCAAATAATGTTTTTAAAATTCCAGCTGAAATTATGCCTGGCTGAAACACACAGGAAATGGTAAGTCATAATAACCACATTGCATTATGGGAAAGATAACTCAGAGTTTTTGTTGTGTACAAAAGTACTTGGTTGCATCCAAAATCAAACTCACTTGAGTAGGTAGTTACTTATTTTGAATCAATACTTTCTTCGCAAGCACAAAAAACTAGGCTATATAGCCTAATATAAATGTGCTTATAGTATGGATGTCATCTTGACGCATTGTATTTGACATGTTGTCATACTGGTACTTTTTTTTACTTCAGACATTTTTTCACCAACTATTTAAGTAGGTTAGAATGCAATTACAGATGCAGTCCTAATTTTTGGCAATTGTAGCATGCAATGCACTACATAATAGTATGTACTGCAGCAACAGAACAAATAATTTTACTAAATACTCTGGTAAATCTTATAACTATAAAAATCGAAGATAAAAAAAAATTCAGGGTTGCACGGTGGCGCAGTGTGTAGGGTAGGCTAAATTGTCCATAGTGTATGTGTGTGAATGGGTGTGTATGGATGTTTCCCAGTGATGGGTTGCAGCTGGAAAGGCATCCGCTGCGTAAAACATATGCTGGATAAGTTGGCAGTTCATTCCACTGTGGCGACCCCAGATTAATAAATGGACTGAATGAAAAACAAATCCATATATTCATACAGGTAAAACAGCAAACTCAGGAAACTAAACTGCCTCTTATACATGCTCAAATAATTATTTATACCAAGCTGGTTATAGTATGGGTTGGGGAAAGTTACTTTTAAAAGTAATATATTACAATGTTACATTACAGTTTAAAAAGTAACTAAATGTGGTACTTAGTTACTTTTTTAAGGACATTCATTTTGTATTAATGAATAACATTCATTTTGTGTTACTTTTACATCTGGGCTGGGCTTGCTTGGTAGAAAAAAAATATATTCAATACTACTAATAATAAAAAAATGTACAGCATGAAATGTGAAGTAAAGCACATCTGTACAGTTGAGGGTGCAACACAAACAAACCTTTCTGGACTACACAAAGAATATGATGCATTTTTATTGATTTTAAGGGATAATGAATCTGTTTTTGTGCAGGTGAGTAAATACATGTTCACATTTAAGCTAGAAGTACAGTGTAGTCTCATGCTTGCTCATCATACATGACATCTGCACTTGCTCCTGAATTCTCTAAACAGGGGTACAGGGAACCTGTCAGTCAACAAATGAGACGTTTCTGGCTTTACTTTTTTTTTTTTAATTACTCAGACATTTTTTGGGAAATTACAAAATAATGTGTTAAACTTAAAAGTTACTTGAATAAAGTAATCTGATTACATACATCTGATTACACTAACCCCAACATTAGTTATAAACAATGTACCCTGAAAAGACTCCACATCAAAATAGGATTTTTAACAGGAGGCCACACAAAAAGCCTTTGCCCAAACAATTCCCTGCATCATCAATAAATCAGCTACAAGCTGCACAACATAAACGTCAATCTTTGCCAGCAAATTGCATCACTCGTGTTGTGTACAATTGTATGTTTTGGTGTAAAAAAAACACGCTTAGTAAACGTCCTTTAAGTTCAGTGTCACTTCGTGAAAGACGTCACATGAGTAAATAATAAATGCAACGAATAAATGAATAAATGTTTCAAATACTGTATCTTACCTGTTCCACATGCTCGTCGATGCTCAACGAGGACAGTATAAACACCTGCGTTCTCGAGGTTGCAGTCTCCGCTAATTGCTGTTTGACATCGCCACCTGCTGGACAGGTGAAACTCACGCAAGCTTAATTTGAAAGTGCTTTTCATCACTGCTTTGCTGGATTGATCCATTTATGATATACCAAACGGTTATGAAGACAAGCCTAGACACAAATGCATCAATTAATCTAAAAATAAAAGTTAAATGGGCCTGTTACTGTACAGCCTATATTAATTATAAGAACAATTAATATAAAAATCAAATGTCGTCACTATTGATTTTTTTAAACACATCTTATACAGTATATGTTTTCATTGTAGCCTATATTTGTTTTAATTTCAAGGAGTTATCAGTATTGCTACATGTAGGCCTAATAAATGTGCATTATCCTACATAATGAGTTGACATCATCACCTAACAAGACTTAATTATATAGTTTTGTTCAGAAATACCTTTAAATGGGTCATGAAATAACATTACCAGTGATTTATATCACGTGAACTTAAGACTTGGGCGATTTTTAGTTAGCTTTAGCGTAGGCTATGCCACTTTTCCATTTAATGACCCCGTTAAATTAGTTGGCTAGTTGTATTAAGTATAAAGCATGTCTCCTAATGAGGGCAGACGTGTTATGATCACATGACCAGTTCAATTATCGTTACTTGATTTTTCAGTAACATTATTTTATTTGCTACATCGTTTTTATAGACCATTTCAATGTGACAGTGTCACTGGCCCATGAACATTTCCTGCTTGCTACCAAACTATTTAATAACAGTAACAAGAGGTAATTTAATCATATCTTAATGTTAAAGCAGCTGCCATGACATTATTTATTAATATATGGACCTTTTTGGAGTCTTGGAAACTATGGACATTCAAAATATAATACAGGAAATACATTAGGACCATTGTTATCGTTTACATCCCTCAAAATGGTCTTATAGTCAAGACGTCTGCGTTCGCAAAACGTTGTCATAAATTAAAGGATTCAAAACATTGAAGGTAACAATGACTACCACATACCTGAGAAATTATGTTGTTTTCCTTTTCAGGTTTTTCAAGTGTTTTCTTTTGCTTCACTACAATTTACGTTTACAGAAAACTCAAGCGCCTGCTGCCCTTAAGAGATTCGAAACAGTCGCTTATGACTGCACATGCGCATTGGTTGGCCGAAACCAAAATAGAAGCAATTTAATAAAGGACGTATGAAGCATGCTATTTATTTCGTTACTAAATTGAAATATTATTTAAATATGAGTGCAGCAAGCAGCAAGATTCAGGATTTACAATTGCTGTAGGCCTACTTACATGATAAGGTGAGAAACAGTAGCTACCTCAGCAGCTTGGTTGTCTAGGCCTATGTCCCACACAAAGCCTTGAATATTATAAATATTAAAACTATTTTAACAATAGAATAAATATTTTAAAGTACTGGGCGGCACGGTGGCTCAGTGGTTAGCACTGTCGCCTCACAGCAAGAAGATCGCTGGTTCGAGTCCCGGCTGGGCCAGTTGGCATTTCTGTGTGGAGTTTGCATGTTCTCCCCATGTTCGCGTGGGTTTCTCCGGGTGCTCCGGTTTCCCCCACAGTCCAAAGACATGCGCTATAGGTGAATTGGAGTAACTAAATTGGCCGTAGTGAATGAGTGTATGGGTGTTTCCCAGTAATGGGTTGAGGCTGGAAGGGCATCCGCTGCATAAAACATATGCTGGAATAGTTGGCGGTTCATTTCTCTGTGGTGACCCCTGATAAATAAGGGACTAAGCCGAAGGAAAATGATTGAATTTTAAAGTACTATAGATTAGTTCTCCTAATTTATAGTATTCATAAAACACAGCAAAAATAACCTGCATAAATTACTCTTTCTGCCATATAGGCAATATTTAAACTCCACCTAACCCACAAATTAACCATGATTTTGCAACCCTAACCATATTTTAACCATGGTGTTTGTAGTAAAACTGTGGTCATACAAATGTAAGGCATTTGATCGTAATTTACAACTGTTTTAAATATGATATATGAATATGAGATGTAGCCTACATATTACTTATTTACAGTATATGGTAGACTATAGTACATTCTCCATGTTGTCATTACGCCCACGAGTCAGTTGCTTCACTTCTCTTCCAAAAAAACTTCTCTTTCAATTTTAACTGTGAATGAATATCTATGTAATGCATAGATACCATAATAATGCATACTATTATTTACATAATGTTAACATTGCTAGTTGTTAGTATAAGATCAAATAGTTGGTATATCATATCAACCATTAAAACAATGATTTAAAAAAAAATAACTTTTTTTTTTCTTAACCGTTCAAAACATACATTATATGGTGCAGGAATGACATTACGAGCCAGAAGAATAATTTGCCATTATCTTGAAATTTTCCTTATGGGGTTTTATAATTGGATTTTTCAGTTTATATCATTGTTTACCAAAAACGTAAATTTTCTTATAAATGAAAAATCTTAACTCAGAGCAAATCATTCTGACGTCATTTATACACCACACTACCGCATTTCCTATAAGCCATTAAAAAGTTCAAACACAACATGGCATCTATCCTGAGTCTCCAGCTCACTGCAGTGCTTTCTGATCTGACAGCTCTATTAGGAGACTGACGAGCATCCTTGTCGATAGAATTGAGCCTTAAGCGCATGTGCCTGTGCCCAAATTCATGCATTATCCCTTGCGCTAAATCTACTCAAAGCCTAGCAAAGCAGCACAGCTCTGGGCAGGTCACAGGCCACAAGGGCGCTGCGCTGACCTGGAGGATCAACAACAAAGCCTTTGAGTGGGCATCTAATGCCTTATTTAGTCTCCTCATCTGTGCACCTTTTGGAATCTCCACAGACCAACTGCTCCCTGTCTAATGGGAGAGGAAAGTATGAGGGGGAAAAAATTTAACGCAGAAAGCGAGACACTGATCCGTTGTCACAGGCCAAGCGCAAACACCTTTGTTCACACACTTTTCCTCTTTACTCTGTCTCTCTCTGTCGCCTTCTTTCTCTTTCACTCTCAGGTGGATTAGCTCTCTCATCCTTTGATCCCCCCATTTTAATTCTCTACAGCTGAGAGAGGGAGTGTGGCCAGATTGTTTCAGATCCTAATTCACATATTGTCAGTCGGAAAAAGTGGGGAAATGTGGGTCTTTGCAGGACATACTGAAATTGTAGTCTTAGGAGGGATAGTTCAAACAAAAAGAGAAGAAATGCATTGTTGTGTTATATACAATTTTGGGTACATTTCATGTACAAATATTCGATCAGCATCATATTTTCTGTTATTTTCTTCTGTAGTGGAGACATATTATTGTATATTTTATCTAAATAACCTAATATATTTATGATTTCAACTATATAACCAATGTGAGATTTATAATCAAGAAAATACCATGTCAGATTGGTGGAATTGTCAGTTATCATTGATAGATAGATAGATAGATAGATAGATAGATAGATAGATAGATAGAT
>CAIGQV010016735.1:13222325-13273130 GCA_903798115.1 Danio jaintianensis | reverse complement strand
TATCTATCTATCTATCTATCTATCTATCTATCTATCTATCTATCTATAGGCTTGTGAACAATCATCCTTTAAAATATTTGACATTTTAATTCATTCATAATTAACCAGTTGAACAAGATTTTGTCAAGCCAAATGTATCATTATAACTTGGTAAACTTACTTATAACTCAGATTTAAATTGTGCATCCTTTGCGCAACCTCCAATCAAGTTTCATTCAAATTCAGGACAATTTCATTTCAATACTTTAGGTGTCCACACTGTTGGTCATGTGGAATACATATGATTTGTTTACACATAAAATATTGTATATTAATGCAGCAGATCATGTATTATTTACTCTTAATATCTTAACAGAGGCTGCACGGTGGTGCAGTGGGTAGCACGTTCGCCTCACAGCAAGAAGGTCGCTGGTTCGAGCCTCGGCTGGGTCAGTTGGCGTTTCTGTGTGGAGTTTGCATGTTCTCCCTGTGTTGGCGTGGGTTTCCTCCGGGTGCTCCGGTTTCCCCCACAGTCCAAACACATGCGCTATAGGTGAATTGGGTAGGCTAAATTGTCCGTAGTGTATGTGTGTGAATGAGTGTGTGTGGATGTTTCCCAGTGATGGGTTGCAGCTGGAAGGGCATCCGCTGCGTAAAACATATGCTGGATAAGTTGGCGGTTCATTTCGCTGTGGCGACCCCAGATTAATAAAGGGACTAAGCCGAAAAGAAAATGAATGAATGAACCTTTTAACAGAAATGTTTAAGTGTGTTATTAACATATTAGCTCTGCTGTTAGCTTTGTTAAAACTCTCACCCGTAGCAGAAGGTGATGCAGGCAGCGATGGAGAGAATGGTAATGAGGAGCACAATACACACTGCTATAACCATATTCCTCCTCTTCTCCTCTTCAGCCTGCTGCAACTCCCACCATTCAAGATCACTGAACTGACAGCGCTCCCCCATGTAACCTAGCACACAGCTGCATCACACACACACACACAGAGCATCATTAAATGCAATATTCATCATAACTGTCAGGGGACAAAGAGATCCGAACTGAAGAATAAAATTGCACTGAGGAATATGATTAACGTGTGTCCTTTTTGTCAAGGGCAAACGTTCAATAAAAAGCTAAATGATTCTCAGTACAAGACTGCCATCTACTGCTTATTTCAGAAAGCCATATTTTTAAAATCAGCTTTAGAGCTTGAGGGAAATGTGGAAAATGCACAAACAATGATTATGAGGATTGGTCTGATGTTTCTGCATGACAAAAACTCTAGGAGTAAACACTTGCTTGCAGGCGTAAGACTCCATCTCAGGAAAATAGAAGCAGACTCCGTCATACAGACAGTACGAGTCATGTGTGGAGGGGCAGCTCTGCACGCCATTATTGTGTTGCCATGTTGAAGTGACATCAGGTGGACTAGCAGTACTCGGCCACAAGGAGGAGCCATTAAACTCTGCTGAAACAGGAAACAGAGCATGAAAATCAGGTCACTGTTATGTTGCATCATACAGTACTGCTAAATGTTAGTGCATTTACTGTTAGTGTGTTCATATTAGTGCATTTAATCTTGCATAGATTCAGATTAGCAGATCGCATCAAGTTTAAACCGGAATAATTACAAAGATAACTTGAATGCTATAATGCTTATTACAGTTTTTCTCAGTCGCTTTGGTACATTTCTCAGATCAGAATTGAAATTTGCAAAACAGTAAGTGCATTTCTCAAAACAACGCGTACAAATAGCAAAACACCACGGATTACCAGCAAAAGCCAGTCTCTTGCTCAAAATCCTTAGTTCTTCTCTCAAAACTACATTTCTGTGTCAATGAATGTATCAGTGCTGTCAGAATGACAAATCCTTGAGTCATTGTGTGTGGATAAGACAGTCAAATTACTTAGTCATGTTGTCAATATAACTGTGTTCTGGAGAGGTGTTCTGATGTAAACTATGGCTTTTTTTTTGCTGTTTGTACTGTAATTTGTTGACAGATCATGGCATTGTGATACAGAAAGGAAAAGAAAGCACTGCATAGCACAAAGAAAAACAAAACAAAAGTAGAAATGTGAACATAGGACAATCTGCTTTGAGATGCAATTTTTCAAGAATTCAAAGTCAAGAATTACCTGGATGAAGTTTACTAATTGTAGACAGATTTAGAAAAAAGGTCTAATGGAAATGTATTGAAAAATGCATTATGACAAAATATTACGACAACTTGTTCAGCCATTTTGCATGAAACAGTTTTTCTCAGTCGCTTTAGTACATTTCTCAGATCAGAATTGAAATTCTCAAAATTATCTGTTCAATCTTCACATCATTGTGGCACTTGTGCAAATCAAAAAAGCTGTTTCTCATTCCTTTGAACAAGTTGCAAATGCTTCTGTACATCCATGCAAATGATTATGTGCAATTCTCTGCTGTTTCCTACATTATCATTTGCTTATGTCATGTTGATCAAAATGTATTATTTTGGTCTCTGTTGAATTGTCTCACCCCCCACAACATTTAATCGTTTGTTCATGGCATTTCAAGTCTTTACATGCAAAATGGCTGAACAAGTTGTCATAATATTTTGTCATAATGCCTTTTTCTCTACTTTCCATTAGACTTTTTTTCTAAATCTGCCTACAATTGGTAAATTTCTCCCACGTGAATCTTGACTTTTTCTAATGAAGGTGCATCTCAAAGGAGATTGTCCCGTGTTCACATTTCTACTTTTGTTTAGTTTTTTTTTGCGCTATGCAGTGCTGTCTTTTCTTTTTTGTATCACAATGACATGATCTGTCAACAAATTACAGTACAAACAGCACAAAAAAAAATCCATAGTTTACATCAGAAGACTCCTTCAGAGTACACTGTTAAATTGACAACATGACTAAGTAATTTCACTGTCTTATCCACACACAATGACACAAGGACTTGTCATTCTGACGCCACTGACACGTTCATTGACACAAAAACTTAGTTTTGAGAGAAGAACTAAGGATTTTGAGCAAGAGACTGGGTTTTGCAGGTAATCCATGGTGTTTTGCTATTTGTCCGTTTTGTTTTGAGAAATGCACTTACTGTTTTGTAAATTTCAATTCTGATCTGAGAAATGTACCAAAGCGACTGAGAAAAACTGTAAGACTTATGCCATGAACAAGTGATTAAATGTTGTGGGGGGTGAGACTATTCAAAAAGAGACCAAAATAATACAATAATACACAAAATCATTTTTCACTTTTTCAAAGGAATGAGAAATGGCTTTTTTGATGTGCACAAGTGACACAATGATCTGAAGATTAAACAGGTAGTTTTGAGAATTTCAATTCTGATCTGAGAAATGTACCAAAGTGACTGAGAAAAACTGTAAGAAGGTGGTGTTTCAGTTTAATTAATAAATCTTACCCTGACAGCTGAAACCAGTGCCTGTGAAGCCAGATCGGCATCTACACTGATATTCTCCTACTGCATTCAAACACTCAGCGTTTACATCGCAGTCATGCAAATCTAGTCGACACTCATCTATATCTGCAACAATACAAACATACAATATATATTTCATTTTCGCTGAATTTATCTTAAACTTGAAATGACTAAATCTAAAACACATTTTTAACTAGTCAGGCATTTTAAAAATAACTAGTAAAACTAATAAAATGAAAATAATATGGCAAAAATAAAGTTGAAATTCAAAATGGACAACAAAAATATGAAAAAGTAAATTAAAAGCCACAAAAAAACTGTATAATATTGAGGAATATTAGTACAATTTAAATAAAATGTTCTATTTTACTATATTTTAAAATGTTGCTTATTCATAGAATGGAAAAGCATTTATTTCAATAAAATAAAATAAAATGAAATAAAATAAAATAAAATAAAATAAAATGGTTGTTCTGCAGTGTCAATTAAAAGCAAGGAAAGAAATCAATACTGCTAGCAGCAACGGGAACTAGGGCTGCACAATATATCGTTTCAGCATCAATATCACAATGTGATCATTCGCAATAGTCACATCGCAGACCAGCAAACAATTTTGTGTTTAATAGACGTCTAATAGACATCTAAACGTAGACAGCTTGGCTAAAACAAGGCTTAACTTGGGCTGTCAGTGAAAATCTAATAGACATCTAAGAAAAGCCCAAAACTAGACTAGTTGTCAAATAGACAGATTAGACAGACTTTATATGTGTAGTCATTAATTTCTGTTTATTTGATGACTAGTCTAGTTTTGGCCTATTCTTAGACGTCTATTAGATTTTCACTGACAGCCCAAATTTAGCCTTGTTTTAGCCAAGACGACTATGTTTAGATGTCTATTAGACATCTTTTAAAAACAAAAAATGCTTGTTTTGCTTGCCAGTGTTGAGTCTGGATTATGATTGAACATTTGTAAGTGTTTTTTTAGGTCTGTGATTTGTATGAGGATTTTAAAAGCATTCGGGCATAAGAAATTGTAACGTTTGTAACTTTAATAATGATTATTTTTATTGAATTGTTTATACAACAAAGACTATGCCATATTATTTGACATTTGATTATTCAATTGCTGTATACCTGAATACAGTTAGACTGTTAAACAATAAAACATTGTTTATTTAATTTGTACATATTGTATTTTTCTATGCTTATAGATTGTTTATTATATTTTATGCAGATGCACTTCCTTACAGAATCTTCCAAATCAGTCTAAAATGATCAATTCTTTCCAAACAGAGATATTCAAGTCATCTGGTGAAATTGTATTCATAGTGCAGTATATATCGCGGAATAACAAAATATCGCAATGATCAATTTTTCCAATATGGTGCAGCCCTACTAACTAGTTTTGTAAAATGGTGTTTAAATGAATGTGTTTTGTCATACCTACACAGTGATGACCATCTCCACTGAATCCGTTTTTGCACTGGCAGAAATATCCGCCCGCTGTGTTCACACATTCAGCCTCAGAAACACTACAATCTGCCAGGCCTGTTTTGCATTCATCAACGTCTGTGTAAACACATACACACACACAAACACGCACATATTGTCAATACTGTATGCACTCATGCAAACAAGCCCAAATTTACATAAAGGCCGATCAATGAATCCAATAACAGGCGCATACTGCACCCACACACATATCAATACCCATACACTTAAATTCAGTTTCACACATACATCACAAACCAACTGCTTGAGTCTATGCGAAATCAAAACCATCTGACATCTAGTGCAAACACACACAGCCATGCACATAAAGGCCTCAAGAGTACACACTCAAGTCCTCAACACAGATCCATGTGGCCATCTTGAACACAACCTGTCTGGGATGGCTGGGACCTCCACCACTAACAAGAAGGATGTTGATGCTGATTGGACAGCAGTTCTACCTCTTCATTTGTTTGGCCAGATTAAAAATGGTCCCCCAACTGAGCCTGTTTTTTCCATTTCCATCAGTTGGTGAAGCTTCATCTACTTACCACTCTCGCTTTTGGCATTCAGATTTTCTTTTTTTTTTGGGCCACACTTCACAATAAGGTTCCATTATATACTGTATTTACTAACATGAACTAAGAACTGAGAATGTACAATACTACACCATTTATTAATGGTAGTTAACGTTAATTTCAACCTTAACAAATATATTATTAAAATTCAAAGTTGTCCTAGTTAACATTAGTACGTACACTGTGAGTTTTGTTCATTGTTTGTTCATATTAGCAAATACATTAACATTATCCTGTGAAACTAAAATAAAATATTTTAAATGTTAGTTTCAGTCTGTTAGTTTTCTATTAGGATATCTATTAGCTAGTTCTGTTAGGATATCTATTAGCTAGTGTGCTCCAAAACAATGACAAAATTCACGTTTAGAAAATATAAAACTCATATAAACATCCACAGCTTGCAGTTTGCCACTTCAAGACACTCCTCATTTGCTTTTCATTTGATGCACTTGATCTTTCACTGGCAGAGCTGTGATAAAAAAACGAAACACTATTGGCTGTTTTTTTAAAAGGGGAGGAGCTACTCTATGTCCCACCCTCTCTTCATTTTTCAGTTGAGAAAAAGCACATTTCAACGCATTTAATGGGACCTTTAACATTAACAAATGGAACCTTGTTGTTTTTCTGGTTGTTCACAGTATTTTCTGAATTATTAAATGATAAAAGGAGATATAACAACCTTTGACCTTAGTTAGTATCTAAAAAAATGAAACAAGGAATTTTGAACCTGACTTCAATCAATGTAAACATTTTTGTACTAGAAATATATGCAAATTAGTATATATATGCTTGATTATTACGCCAGACTAGTTCCTAGTCATATTGGCATAGAAAATAGCAAATTTTCATTTACATTTCAACTTTTCAACTTATCACACGATGTAACTACAGAAATGTCAAGCTTTAAACAGAGAAATGATCCAAACTTTTGAACTTTTTGAGCGAGATGCTAATGGTTTCAATTAATGCTAAGCTAAGCGACAGGTGTTCCCACCAGACTGTTTAGCTTTGTTTAACTCTAGGTGACTTCTAAAATGAGGCTATTTCCAAAAAGTGGAGTGTTCCTTATATGATAATGCATAATTTACATATCTATTGCCTTTCTCTCTAAAGCTGCTCTGCTATTTGTTGCCAGTAGAGCTGCACTACAGTGAATCACATCCTTCAACAATGACATTCATATTGAACGGACTAGAACAAAACCAGCATTCTGTGGAACCGAGGTGACGTTTACAGTAGTGTTTTCATCAAGCATACATTTTGTTACGATTACGCCTGGCCTCCACACTACTCTCAACCCGTGAAAACGTGCTATAGAAATCAAAATGACTTGATTTGACTTGACACTTACCCACACATAACTCCCCATCGCCAATGAAACCCCTCACACAATGACACACAGCCCGGCCCTCCTGCAGAAAACACTGAGCGTTCACAACACAGCTGAGAGAGAAGCAGTCATCCTGGTCTGAATGAAACAAAAATCACAATTTAGCATTCTGACCCTTCAATCTGAACAATTACAGTATTCTGTGGTTAAAAATGTTCTATAAGTAACACTGCATAGCTTATCCAGCTGTTAGATTAGGGTTAGTGTAAGTTGTTATATACTTGGTACGTTACTTATTATCAGTGGAATGTCTGTTGGTGATGCAGTGTTAACAGATATTAACTAGATAGTGTACTAATACTTTAAAGACTGCTAGTGGACATGTAGTTGCAAAGTTACTTTTAGCCAACCGATTATCTAAAGCAGTGTTTCCCAACCCTGTTCCTGGAAGCACACCAACAGTACATATTTTGGATGTCTCCCTTATCTGACCCATTAACTTCAGGTTTTGGAGTCTCTTCTTATGTTCTGATGAGTTGATTTAGGTGTGTTTGATTAGGGAGAGGTTGAAAACGTGCACTGTTGGTGTAACTTCAGAAACAGGGTTGGGAAACACTGGTCTGAAGGGACAAAAAGTGTTACCAAAAAATGGTAAGATTTCAAAATATTGTATCAATAATTTAGGGGATTATGGATTCTACAAGGTGGAATATATGGACAGAATTGCAGAATTCAGTGAGTTTTATTTGTATATTGTAGAATGTCACTGATTTTGTTAAATTTGGTGGTGTATACCTAATGGAACTACAATGTAGTATTAGTGAATATAAAAAAGTTTACATAATTACAATTTAAATGTAAATGCACATTGTTCTTATGGAGCATATATTTTTCTTTTTTACATTAGAAATAAAATGAGAAATAAATATATAATCTATGATAAAAAGAGATTGTTGTAGATGTTGTTGTACCTGAAACCATCTTCTCTGTGTAAAGCATGGCCAGCGGTGTGCTCTCATCATTCAGGGTTTTGTTTCTCAGACCATCATTTGATTCACCATCACTGGACTCTGTGCGGAAAAATTGTGTGTTTCGAAGCATTAATGTGAAAAGCAGATGTTTATAATTGTGTTTTAGCTTCATTCTCATTACACCGACCACTGAATGATGTATTAATCATCAGGCATCCTTTGCCATCAGCTGAAAGAATGTGATTGGTGTGACAGGAGCAGTGAGGGAGTCCCAGTCTGCTCTCACACACTTGAGCACATCCTCCATTTCCATTCAGACAAACATCTGCTTCTAGGAGAAAGAAACATGCAGTGCACTGCAGTCAAGTCATTCCTGTTGGGCTTGAGGATTCTGAGCTTCTATAGATAAAAACATTAGTAAAACACAAAGATGATAGGATAATAATGGGATGCAGCATCTGTACCTGGTTTGGCAAGAGGATGCACAACAACCAAAGCAGCTGGTTGAATGGAGTCAACAAGTAAACGCTCAGGGTTTCGTTCAGCTCTCATGTCCAGCCGGAAGATCAGACGATTCTCCAGGTCACTGACCCAGAGCACATTCTCAAATACTGCCATGTCAAATGGACGACCTGAGACAAATTTACACACGCAGCACATATTAAACACAGTTTAATACACACGTTAAATCGTATAACATTTCCATGCATGCATACAGTATATTTTTGTGTACTGAAATTGTGTGTGTGTGGTCCTGGTATTCATCACACTGTGGGGAACAACTGTCCCCACAAGTATAGAAATACGAGTCATTTTTCCCCATGAGGGGAATTTCTTTATTTATTTTTTTGGTCCCCATAAGGAAAACAGCTTATAATTCATACAGAATAAATTTTTGAAAATGTAAAACTGCAGAATATTTTCTGTGAGAGTTGAGTTTAGGGGTAAGAGGACAGAATATACAGTTTGTTCAATATAAAACTCATTATGTCTATGGGAAGTCCCCATGAAAGATGAAAACCCAACATGTGTGTGAGTGTGTACTGGTTTTGGTGGTTTACAAGGATAGAAATGTGTATAATGGCATGGGTATGACCTAGTTGTACTCTATTAAGTTGGTGTGTGAGGACATGCCTTGTGTCCTCTCAATTCAAGGCTGTTTAAAATCATAATAATTAACGGCAGAACTGCACGATATTGGAAAAATCTGACAGTGCGATGTTTGCAATATGAATACAATTTCACCAGGTGACTTAAATAGCTCTATTTTGTAAGAATTTAGGTACAGAAATTGAATAATCAAATGTAAAATAACACTGCATAGTCTTCATGCACAGATGCACACTTTGCTATATCGATGCTAAAACAATATATTGTGCAGCCCTACTTAACGGTGTCTTTTAGCATTAAAAATGTGCCATATGTTTCCTGTAAGGGTTGGGTTTAGAGTTAGGGGTGGAGTAGTGGAGGGCCATATAATAAACGGTTTTTACTATATAAAATACATTATGCCTATGGAGAGTTCTCATAAACCACCAATACCAATATGTCTGTGTGTGGGTGGGTTTTGACAGAGAAGCCTCACCTACTTGGTTCTGGCTTATTATACGGCGATGAGAACCATCCAGGTTGGCTGATTCAATCACGCTTGTGCTCAGGTCACACCAGTAGAGACGCTGAGAGCCGTGATCCACAGCCAGTCCATTGGGAGACACCAGACCGGTGCTGACCACTGCTTCACGCAGGTCTCTGTCCAGACCTGACCGCTCCACTGCAGGACGATCACCCATATCTGTCCAATATATCTTCCTCCAAACACACAGAGGAGAACTTCATGATTACATGACAAGATCCATGATATTTCATTGTATATATGTGAACAGAGCTGCTTGAAATGACATGTTAAATAATTAAATACTATATTTTACATTTATATTTAGTCATTTAGCAGATGCTTTTATGTAAATTGACTTACAAATGAGGAAGACATCAAGCAATTCATCATAAAAAAGTATCTCCAGAATATACATCACACTATTTAGCATTTAAAAAGAGCAGCAACAAAAGTTACTTATGCAATTCATAAATTCCAGAAATAGCAAAGGACCCTTTTTACTAGATGCGATTTGGTTGAGTGAATTAGGGCTGTGTGACATGGCCAATAAATTGTATATCTCTATTTTCTTTTCTGAACTGAGATACATATGGTATATACAGTAAATATATATCATCATTTATTATGTAAAAAATATATATTTTTGTTTTATATTATAATTATTTTTACATTCTGCCCAATGCTGTCAAGTGAAACAAATTTTGTGGATGTTAACCATAGAAGCTGTGCTACACATTATGTGCAAAAAAAACATGAAAAACTAAAAAATAATGCTTTTTGTTCACTGGACTGGATCAACAAAAAAAAACTTATCTAGGTGCCAGGTCAAAAAACATTTGACTGGATTGCTCTCATGTTGTCAAATGTGTTTCAACAGCCAAAAAGGATGAAAATGGACAAAAGAGAGATCAACTGAAAGCCTCACAATACCAGGTGTTTACTGGGCTTTGGATTTGTGCCAAATAAGAGAGAAACATGATTTAAGTATTTCAGTTATAAATATGATTTACTGTAAAAGCCACAATATTTTTGTCAGCTTGTTCATTCATTCATTCATTTTCTTTTCAGCTTAGTCCCTTTAATAATCTGAGGTCGCCACAGCAGAATGAACCGCCAACTTATCCAGCATATGTTTTACACAGCAGATGCCCTTCCAGCTGCAACCCATCACTGGGAAACACCCATACACTCTCATTCACACACATACACTACGGACAATTTAGCTTACCCAATTCACCTATAGCGCATGTCTTTGGACTTGTGGGGGAAACCGGAGCACCCGGAGGAAACCCACGCGAACACGGGGAGAACATGCAAACTCCACACAGAAATGCCAACTGACCCAGCTGAGGCTCGAACCAGCAAACTTCTTGCTGTGAGGCGACAGCGCTACCCACTGCGTATATACTTTTTTTTTCTTTTCTTTTCACCTTTATTTGGATAGGAAAAAAAAGTCTTACTGTGCCTGAGGATGAAGAGCGATGCCTCTGGGTTTCTGGATGTTTTCATTAATAAAGATCTCTCTGTCTAAACCATTTAAACTGCTGCAGGAAATAGAGGACAAACTGAAACACAGAATGTTGAATTCAGTTCTGGAAATAAGTTAAAGTTTTGAGGAATGTGTGTGTGGCTCACCCGCTGTCAGTCCAGTAGAGTTTGCGGTGGATCCAGTCCACAGCCAGAGCCTCAGGAGAGTCCAGTCCAGTGGAGAAGAGCAGCTCTCTGAATCCTCCATCCAGTGAAGCTTTCTCAATGTGCTTCAGGTCTTTATCTGCAAAATATACCTAAACACACAAACAAACACACACCAACATCACCATTATTTGATTACAATTTCAAATAAAAAAGGAAACCACGTAACAAAAATAAGAATATGTTAAAAGATTTTCCCAGTGATGGGTTGCAGCTGGAAGGGCATCCGCTGCGTAAAACATATGCTGGATAAGTTGGAGGTTCATTCCGCTGTGGCAACCCCTGATTAATAAAGGGACTAAGCCGAAAAGAAAATGAATGAATGTTAAAAGATAAAGTAATAAAATAAAACATTTTTATAAAACCATTTGTTCTGATTTGTAAAGATCTGTAATTCTTAATCTATCATGTTTTGCAATTTGTAAAGCAAAATGTATCGAAAATTAAACGACATAGAAATTAATTAAATTTAAAAAATACAAAAGATATTCATTAAAAATCAACCTAAAATCTTTGATTTCTTAAAACATTTATTTATGTTTTTGTCCTACTTTTGCAGCATTAATGGGTGCACATATATGTTATATATATATATAGTTGCAATCAGAATTATTAAACCCCCTGAATTATAGCCCCCCTGGTTTATTATTATTTTTTAATTAAAAACTGCTTTTATTCTAGCCAAAATAAAACAAATAAGACTTTCTCCAGAAGAAAAAAATTATCAGACATACTGTGAAAACTTTCCTTGCTCTGTTAAACATCATTTGGGAAATATTTAAAAAAGAAAAAAAATCAAAGGGGGTTTAATAATTCTGACTGCAACTGTATATATATATATATATATATACTGTTTATTTGTGTGTATCCATGTACATGTATTTATTGAAATATAAAGTTTTGAATTTCCTACATTATTTACATCTATTTTTATTGTATTATTTTGGCATTGATTGGAGATATTACGTGTATATTTATTAAATTACTTCTATATCTCCATGTGCATTTACCAGCGTATATATTTTTGGTCACACTTTATTTTGATGGTCCGTTTGTTGAATTTAAGTTACATCGCATCTACATGCCAACTAATTCTCATTAGATTATAAGTAGACTGTTAGGTTGGGGTTAGGGTTGGGGTTAGGGTTAGTGTAAGTTGACATGTACTTGCAAAGTTTCTTATAGTCAGTTAAATGTCTGTTGAAGGAGCAGTATCAACAGATATTAAGCAGACAGTCTACTAATACTCAAATGGACCATCAAAAAAAAGTGTTACCATAATATTTCCCGAAAATATCCTTTTTGTTTTTACTTGTTATGGATTTATTCATTACTTTTGCACATTCTGTCCTTCACACTCATTAAGCTTGATACAGAGAAATCGTTAATGCAACAGAATTTCCCTGATATATACAGTGCAAAATGTTCATGGAAATTAAAGTACAAACGTATCCTCCTGCTCGTGTACCTTTTGCCCACTTGATGGTAGCAGATACACTTTTAAACATTATCAACATGAGCCACTGAACACCCATGTCCTTACATCATGTGCTATTTACATCCTTTGTCCACTAGATGGCAGTTTTAATCACATCATAATAACTACTGCTGTCAATCCATAAACTCTTTCAGCCATGTACAGTATGTGATAGTGCATTTGTGGTCTTTTACCTGTTTCTGCACTGGATCATAGTCCACAGCTATAATATTGCCTCCTGGTTCCTCCAGCAGTTTTTTGCTCAGTTTGCCATCCATGTTAATCTTTCTTAAATCCACTATATTGGCAAACAACAGGTCCGCTGGAGGTCCTGCTCAAAATAAAGAGATTCCAAACGTTCTAGGTCACTGCAAGCAAATGCACTTAAATACTGATTACCTACATGCTTAACCCAATACTCTAGCTGACCAAATGTGGGAGACAGACTGGCACCCTGGCAGAAGAGCCAACACAATGAAAATAAAGACGCACCGGCTAGAAATCAGAACTGGACGTTTTTGGTTTTAAATTGGTTGACCTGTGTCTGGATTAGCACACATACAGTACACTGCAATATTATACTACACAAAAAAAGAAAAGTGAGCATTAACAGAGGCCAGAGATTAGCTATAATGTTCATATACGACCAAATATAAACATTTTCTATATAATATATTTGAACATAAAACGTATTTGAAATTCCAGTTGTTATTTTTGCAATATCTCGAAATATATGTTGCAAATATGACATTTTATATATGTAAAATCAAAATGTGAACTTGTAAATCAAATATATAATTTGCATATATTTCTATGTATCAGATTTATATATGAGCTTAAGACTGGCAGTGACAGGAGATTTGAAAGATTTAACGAATATCGGCCTTTGCTTATTTCATACTTCGGCACATCTGTGACATTTTCAACACTGAAAAGAAAGATGACTTGTGTTTAGGCAGTTTTATTGGGTTACTTTTATCAGTGAAAAATTCGATCTAAAGTTATCTAAAATGCCTAGACTTAATTTACATAGTCTCCATTCAATTTAATTGTCCATTTGCTGATTTGATCTCATGTGTGGATTATTTAGTTGTATTGTGGCATCCATAATTATCAGCTATGATGGACAGAACAGCTCAAACTGTTCCTGATGCATAAAGTTCTGGAAGAAAATCCAAAATTTTGCTACCTGAGGTTTTTACAAGGCATCTATAAAAATCTCTTCAGAAAGTATTTATGGTATTTTTTTGATCCTCCATTTAATGCATGTTAAATACCAGCACAGCTCCAAGATTTACAAGCATTAACCAAGGAAACACTACTATTCCTGCTGTTTTGTTGGCAGCGAGTGAATTTGCTTTATTGTTCAGCCTGTATACTGTTTTTGCTTTGTGCAGGCATGCTTTATGTGGCGTGATAGGGCTGCGCGACATTTTGTTTTTCTGCTAAATATATTACAATATGAACACAATTTCACCAGATGACTTCAATAGCTCTATTTTGAATGAATTCAATAGATTGGTCATGCATAAAATATAAATAAACTAATTAAAAGTAGTAAGTAAGCAAGCAAAAAAGTAAGTCATGGTTAGGATTAAAAGCATAGATAATACAATAGGGCCAGAATAAAAGTGAAAAACTGAGCTTTATGCTTTTCTGGGGAGTCTAACAGTATTCAGATACAAAATTAATAATTAAGAGTAAAATAATCATGTACTGATTTCATTGTATAAATAATCAATAAAATAAATCTTTATTTAAAGTTAATTTCTTGTACTTGAATGCTTTAGACTCTCCTGTGCCTGAATGCTTACAGTCACAGGCCTTGAAAACACAGAGAGATAATACACTTTCAATTGATTATGGTTAAACTCTTCAGTGAATCCACAAGTTTCATGTGTTCTGAACTGTGGCTCTTGCTCAACTATAATTCCAACATATAAAATCAACATTGCACACCCTGCGATGTGACCATTGCAGACTCGCACATTGCAATATCGATGCTGAAACGATATATTGTGCAGCCCTATGGCATAATTGCACAAAGCTAAAGTCAGATCATCAAGATTTCACATTACTTTGAAACTGTACAGTGTAATTTAGGCCCAAACTAATGTATGTGGTAAATCAGTGCAGGAAGTTCAGTCCATGATAAAGTAAATATATACTTTATACAAATTTTTTAGCTATATAAAAAAATAATAAAGCAACATTGAACAATCCACTGGCTAAAAATCTGCAATTGCAATCGGTAATGAAAAATCAAGATCTCTAAAAGTACATTTGTTGAACTCACCAGTGGCAGCGCAGTGTTTTCCATCAGGCTGTATCTGGTATCCAGGCTGGCACTCACAAACCCAGCGGCCTGGATATAAAGTCACACACATCTGACTGCAGCCGCCACGATCTCCAGACAAACAGCCTGAAACAGAGAAATTATGTTGAGGAAACTGTCATGTCTCTCTGTATGTGGATTTCATCGTATTTTATCATATAAAAAAAAAAACACACAGACCTGTACAAGATTGGCCATCAGGATTGAGTAGGGATCCTTCAGGACACACACATATATCTCCTTGTGCTGTGTGAACACATGCATGATCACAATCCACAGCTTTACCCACACAAGGCTTGTTCTCTGTAGACACACACAGATAAAAGGTAAGAGAAGGCATTTGTTCTGACACAAACCAACTCATCCAAATGTATTATGTTGTAGTTTATCTCCTATTTTTAACACCCCTTGAAGCAGTTTTTGCCATATTTTATAATTTGACAATTTAAACAAAAACACGTATTTACTTAATTAGATATTTCACCCAAAAATGAAAATTCTGTCATCATTTACTCACTCTTCACTTATCACAAACTAGTTTGAGTTTAATTTTTCTGTTGAAAAATGTTTGTGAGAATTAAATTAAATTAAATTAAATTAAATTAAATTAAATTCATTCATTTTCTTTTCAGCTAAGTGCCTTTATTAATCAGGGATCGCCACAGCGGAATAAACCGCCAACTTATCCAGCATTTTTCACAATATATTTTTTGCCATGATGGTTTTCCAAAATATACTTTAGAATACATTTTATATACATAATATATACAGTCAATTATTCATACCCTGGCAAATTCTGACTTTCTGAGTTTTTGTTCAAATGTATATAAAAGCTGACAATTTTTTTTTTTTTTCCACAACGATGGCTCTTGTACATTGTCTTATCATCTTTTGGGAGAAGTCTGCGTCATTTTCAGGTCAAAAAAAAAACTTGCTCTTTGAATAAAAGTAACTTTAAGTCAGAATTTGCCAGGGGTATGAATAATTTTGGGCTTGACTGTATATATTTTCATGCAATATAAAATGTGAATTAGTAATACTGTATGAATTTGTCCCCAAATATTAAAAACAGTATTTAACAATATCTCAATGACAACTGAACAACATTTCCGTTTTAGCTGAACTGTCACGACATACAGGGTCAGTATCCTCCTTAAACCAAGCATTAACAGGATGGTATGGTCATTTCAGGAGATTGTGAAATGCTGGCTGAACAGCCTGATGCCGGATGACCAGATAACGCAAACAGGTCTAAAGTCTAAAGCGAATGGCCTCAATCTTTCATTTCCAAACCCCCTGTCCTCACATGATCAATAGTCACCTCAGTTTTTCCATGAACACCTCTATCTCGTGGCCATGCGCCTGTTAGACAGTCCTTATTCTGACACCCAATAATCCCAAATCCAATCATCCTATATTTACAAAACACTAGCACTGAAATCAATTAAGACTGTCTACAACAGGTTTATTCAGATGGATAACAGCAACAAAAGTGTTTCGATTTACATCAAATAAATTACACTACATAAAGCAGATATGCATATAGACTTAAATCCAGACACCTCCAAAAAAGAAGTGTTTTTATCCTGAAATGTGAATGCTTCCATCACCAGTGTTGATGATTGGGTTTGAAGAAGCCATATGGTGGTACTCAAGCTTCTTAACGGGACACTCTCTACAATCCTGTTATGATGTCAGGACTATAATCCCACCCTCAGAGGTGAAAATGCACAAGGGGTCCCGGAGTGAAGCATTAGTTAGGATTACATCACATTTTGCTCACATAATCTATCTTAAAAGAATAATTTTTCTTATGTAGATTTAATTTTTTTTTGTGTATTAAAATATGGAAAGTGGCTTTGTGTAAGAATTGTATGCATTATTCGCATTATTGTTAGAAATATAATAAATAATATGTGTAATGAAACTTTAAAAAAGAGACCTTTTTCAACATTCCCAGGTTATCTATGGAAGGCTGTAGACTTGTAAAATTGATTAAATAAATCTCTGATGTCCATAGTGTGTGTATGTGAAGTTTCAGCTCAAAATACCCAACAAATAGAGTTTTATAACTAATAAACTCCACTTTTAGGTGATACAAAATTGATTCAAATTTTGGTGACTGTCGTTTTAAATTCAAATTAGATGCGGAGGGCGGAGCTACAAATGCTTATGTGTCAGCATAGTGGCAGATTAAAAAACAAGACTAACATCCTATGCTAATGAGGGAGAGATTGTCAGTAATTGTCAGGTGGGGCTTTCACACTCTGATGACATGAACAAAGGGAGAATCTCAATCAAAGTGTTTCTGCAGACTGTTTTTATCAAGTGTGATTATAAAAATAAAATCAATACATTTTTACCATTAGAAGCTGGTTGTATTCACACACTGTTGCCACACAACTGTGTTTAAACCACTTATAAAAGAACCACTTGAACGTGAGGAAATTCTTATCTTCCTTGCAACTCCAAACACTCAACACAATTTCTCAATCCAACTGGGATCATCTACTATCACCACTATGTAATTCAGTAAGGAATCTTGGGGTGATCCTGGATAGTCATCTGTCCAGGAGCCTCCGGTCGGTAAGTGAGTCCCACCTTGTGGTACCATCGTAGAGAGGCTATAAGTCACATTCCAAAACCTTGTAATTATACAAAGAAACTGTATAGAGAATAAGGTGCTAGAGTAAGGGTGAGTGTTGTTTTTATTATAGAGAAAGAAGAGTGTTTCTACAGGTGTTTTGTCAAGCCCACTCACTTGTGTGAGGCACACTTAATGAATGCTTTAGGAGCAGGTGAAGGTTAGAGAGTGCAGTGCCAGTGGCTGTTCGGTTAATGATATGAATAAAATTTTTGATAAATTATGGAATTTAAGAATCTATAAACATAAAAATGGAAAAAAAATTCTTTGATTCTTTTCAAAAGAAATTTGTTCTTTTTCTCTATAAAAACATAGAGGAAAAATGGAGCTGTATTAAATCTACATGTAGCCTCTTTATTTATTTATTATTTTTTATTATTATTACCAAATTTTTTTATTCATTCATTCATTCATTTTCCTTCAGCTTAGCCGCAACCCAGCACTGGGAAACACCCATACACTCTCACATTCTCACACACACACTCATACACTAAGGCCAATTTTGTTTTTACCCAGTTCACCTTTACTGCATGTCTTTGGACTGTGGGGGAAGCCAGAGCACCCGGAGGAAACAGACGCAAACACGGGGAGAGCATGCAAACTCCACACAGAAATGCCAACTGGCCCAGCCGGGACTCGAACCAGCGACCTTCTTGCTGTGAGCAACAGTGCTAACCAATGAGCCACCATGCCGCCCACTATTATCTAATAATTGAACATAAATAAAAGGCTATAGCACAATTTATTTTAGGGTTATCTGTCTTCCGTTCTTCTTATTTCCCCATCACGAATCATTTTGACAGTCAGAAAACATGACGACAAACTTGATTGCGTGTGTGTGTGTGTGTGTCTGCAGGTGTGAGAACTGTTGTGAGGGTTAATCTAGCTGTTGCTTTGCTCTTGACCTGCTTAGCCAGGCAAAGCTGCTGACTAAATATGTTCCTTATTACTGATGTCACCTCATTATCTTATCGCGCTGTGCTGTCTGCCTCTGCCTCACAGCACAATTACACCACAAACAAAGAGTCTGTCTGTCTCTTTCTAGCCCTTTTTGTCTTTAAAGAGGACATTTATGCCCTTGTTCATAAGATTTTAAATAAATCTCCGAGGTCCCCAGAATGTGTCTGTGAAGTTTCAGATTAAAATATACCACAGGCCATTTATTATAGCTTGTTAAGTTTACCCCTAGTTGGGAGTTTTGTGTGTGGCCCTTTAAATGCAAATGAGCTGGTTACTAAAAGGGGGCAGAGACTTTTTTCAAATAGTAATATTTGTGACAGATAAAGACATATTATTCTGAGATTTAAAGAAATAAATTATATTTATATGCATTCTAGTCTATACTAGTCTTATATACTATTATGTAAATATTATTCCTTTGCAATCTCCAAATTTCTGTACAAGTAATACTGAGCTGCTTTTTGTTCTGTATTTTCACTATATATCAGATTGGTCCATTAAAAAGTCTGATGTAACCTAAAATGATAAAAAATGCAGAGCACACATTTTCTGTCATGTTTAGTCCAGGTTAAAATGAAACAAATGTTTGAAAGTAAGTACTAAGTCATCGTTGTTTTTGACAGCTATTTAAAGTCAATCAAAATGTACAATGTTTATTTTGATAGCTCGCATTGTTATTCTTAAAGTGAATAATTAAAAAAACAAAAAAACACCATTTGTAGTATACTGGGGTCTTAATTTTACTGCGCTTACCCAAGTCTTCAGTGGCATGAATGTAAGGAGTCTTTTATGTTCATTGGTTCATTAAACAACAGAACATTTATTATGTTTTGTTGTCTTGCACAGACATTTTAAATCTCCAGCTGCTACAGCGAGTAAACAGAAATGTCAGATCTGTGTGTGTAAATGTGTAAATAAAGGACTACTAATATATAATAAGATCCCCTTCCTACATTATTAGTGGAGAGAAATCTACACAGCTCATTTTCCCTCATGCTTGCAGAGAAAGGCTTACCAAAACAATGTTACTGGGTTGTCCTTTTTATTTGTTTCTTGGTTGATAGATGCAGGAACCCAATTACAGCACTTAAACATGAAAAAAGTTATATATGATATGTCCCCCTTTATAATGATTTATCTCTCTCGCTGACCCATGACTTCTGTTTGTATGCCGAAGCTCTAGTGTTTCATAATTCATCCCATTTTCTTCAGTCCTACCTTGACAGGTCTTTAAATCGGGCAGTAACAGGTAACCCTCAGGACAGGTGCAGAAGTAAGAGCCCGGAACGTTCTCGCATCCCAGAGAGCAGCCGTGATTCCATAGGGAACATTCGTTGATATCTAAAATACATTGAGAGGTTTGAACAAATGAATATGAAAGCTATGGATTTCTACACTAACACTGTAATTCATAAGAGAAACTGAGACTGTACCTTCACAGACATTTCCATGTTTACTGAGGGTAAATCCGTCCTTGCAGCGGCAGAGACCAGTGTCAGTGTGACTGGAGCACACTTTCACACACTCTCCTGTGTGTCGACTGCAGCCTGAACAACAACAAACAGCATCTCATCCATGCACAATCCTCTGATGCGCAATAATGTTGATCTTTGTTTCATATTTAAGATAATTGACTTTATTATTACATTATTACAGTTTGGCACAATCTGATCATGGAGAGAAGGGTGAAATGTTTAGATAAATAAATAATAATTGTAGTAAATTGTTAGAATAATTGTTCGATTATGTTTTCTAAGGGGGGCAGTCGTGGCCTGGTGGTTAGAGTGTTGGACTCGTGATCCGAAGGTTGCTGGTTCGATACTCGGTACCAGCGGGAATTGGGGGTGGGGGGAGTGAATGACCAGCACTCTCCACCACCCTCAATACCACGACTGAGGTGAGTCCCTTGAGCAAGGCACCGTTCCCCCCAACTGCTCCCCGGGCGCCGCAGCATGGCTGCCCACTGCTCCGGGTGTGTGTTCACGGTATGTGTGTGTTCACTAACTGTGTGTGTGCACTTGGATGGGTTAAATGCAGAGCACAAATTCCAAGTATGGGACACCATACTTGGCCACACTACACTTCACTTCACTTCACTTCACTTCACTTCAAATACCATCAAAATCAAAATCAATCAAATTTAGATATTTTGAATATAAATGCTCAGTTTAGTGAAGCAATTAATCATAGTTTTCATTACAATACATTAGGAAGCTACAAAGTATTGTTTTAAATTAAGTTGGTGGTTCATTCCGCTGTGGCGACCCCTGATGAATAAAGGGACTAAGCCGAAGGAAAATTGATAAATTTTTATTTATCAGTGAATATTGATTATTACCTTTTTAATGTAGAATTTAAATGTGTAGTTGTAATTAAAACAGGATTTTTTTTATGTTTGTTTACATATTTTGGATGTAAATACTTAATTGCAATTTTTATTATGTAATATACATTTAAGTTTTGTTTGTTTGTTTGTTTGTTTGTTTATTGCCACATCAACAACTTATGGCTATACATTTATATTTTTTGTATATAAATAATTCATAAATAATTCAGGTAAATATTAAATTATATTTTGCTTAGATTTTTGACTAATTACTTTAGAATATTTTATAACATTATATAAGATAACTTTAATAATTTAATTGCAATCAATATAAAATAGTTAATATATAATCTATTTTATAGATACTATATTAGCAGATAGTGGAGGTTTAATAAAAACATGATCAGTGAAGATTTACATTGCTGTTATTTAATGCTCATTTTGAGTTAATAATTACATGAATGGGACAGTTTAATTATAGATAGAAAGGGGGTGAAATAATAGCAGCACCATAAATAACGGTAACAAATAATTAAAAATACCGATTCAACTGTTTTGTTTAGATGAATGCAAATACTCCAGCATATTTTATGAAGGCAATTATTTATACATAATCGTATCACTAACCTGGAGTGAATGGAGTTGGAGTTTCCACCACCGGCTGACTGATTGGATGTACCACTTTTACATCAGCAGGGGAACGTGGCATCCTTTGAGAACTGACATTCTTCCATCGACCCCCTGTGTACTTGTTTACTCGCATTATTGTTTTTGAGTCCGACAGATACAAATAATCCAAGAAAATTGTCATTCTCAGAGATTGAGATCTAGAAGTAGAACACAGAGGACTTTTTAACTACAAAAACACCTCCTACTTCACATTTAAAGCATAATTAATGCCAAGAAAAATAATAAATAGTATAGATATAAAACAAGCACAAAATTGCCTAAAATTGATTATATCCGTAGATGTTGGATATTTAATTGAGAGTTATTTTTACATTAAGATTAGCATTATTTAACACTCAAAATAAATATTACATGCATGACCGTAATACTTGATTCTGATTGGTCAAGCATCACATTCTAAATTCTAAACATTTTTGCATAATGTCTGCGAAACTTGTTAAGAACATTACTGATGTATGAAGACAACAATTTCTTAGATGGATAACCAATTTTCTTGTTGTTACCGTCACTCTTCCTTTATATAACAAAATAATGTTAGCCTTAGATGAATTATAGATCTCAGTTAAACCTGAATTGCTGATTAAAGACGTTGATAATGTTTCCATCATAGTTGCAGGAGCCCATAGCAGTGTGTCCTCCTTGGCCTTGCTGAACCCAGAAGAGTCTCCTGTCCTGGTGGTCAACAGCCAGAACCTTGAGTCTGTCCGCTACTTTCAGCACTGTGCTCATCTTTTCACCTGTCATGTCTGATCGCTGGATGCTGGGAGTCTCCCCATCTGACAACCAGAAAATATATCTGGAAAAAAGTTGTATACATCATTTTTATTCATCTCTGTTACCTTAAAATTACTCGTCAACATTTTAAAGTATTAATTTAGAGAAATTTGGTTTATATTTCCATGCACAACAATGGAATCAAAACAAATGTAAAAAAGAAGATTAACTATAATATTTTAAATATAGAGATATACATTATTGTGTATTAAATATAATACATATTAAATATAAACATATAGATATGTATGTTTTGTGTGTGTGTGTGTGCGTGTGTGTGTGTGCATGTGCGTGTGTGTGATGATGAAGTATGTATATACATCCAGATAATAGAAATGGATTTATTTGAAATAGAAAACACATTGTAATATTATAAATATCTGTACTGTCATTTCTGTACATTTTTATTTCAATATTTTTCGCTGAATAAGTAAATAAGTAAAATGAGCCCATTAATACTGACCAAAATTTTAAAACTGACCACAGATGTTTGCTTTCTATTTCAGAAAAATACATATGTAAATCAGTGAATCTGTTTTTCGCACTGTACATTACAATTTTGAGTTTAATTATTTAACATTGCAAAAATGTTAGCTCTGTTTATTTCTTTCAACATATTTATTTTATTGTTGTATTTACATTTATTTTATATTAATTATAATATATAAGCTAAATGGTTCATTTTACAATATAAATATTGTAATATTCATTCATTCATTTTCTTTTCGGCTTAGTCCCTTTATTAATCAGGGGTCGCCACAGCGGAATGAACCGCCAACTTATCCAGCATATGTTTTACACAGCGGACGCCCTTCCAGCTGCAACCCTTCACTGGGAAACACCCATACACTCTCATTCACACACATACACTACGGACAATTTAGCTTACTCAATTCACCTATAGCGCATGTCTTTGGACTTGTGGGGGAAACCGGAGCACCAGGAGGAAACACTGGGAGAACATGCAAACTCCACACAGAAATACCAACTGACCCAGCCGAGGCTCGAACCAGCGACCTTCTTGCTGTGAGGCGACCACCGCGCCACCCTAAATATTGTAATATTTACTGAAAAATATTTTCTATCCACATTCCTCAAGGAATATATCTTAACATTATTTATACTGAAACTGAACTGGCTGTTGTTTAAACTCAAGCTTGATTTTCTCTTCACAGACCAGTCCTCAGAAAGATAAGTCAGGAAAGTGTTCATCTCTATCATGCTGTTTGAGACACTTGGTCAGATCTACACCTATGTGCCAGCCATGTTCGAAGAATGTGACCATCTGAAAGCTCCAGTATTTATAGCTAGAGAGTAAACTAGGAGTGGAGCAACACAGTCATGAGAAGAACTGTGAAAATGACAAAGCCTTTAGTCATCCTGATTCTCCCCTACACTCAACAAACTGAGAGAACAGAGTAAAAAATGTCAAACATGTTGTTGCGGGTTACACGTCTGACCTACTGCACCACAGGCCATGTCTCAATGTGATGACAACTCTTTTTTTATTGCCAGCATTGAAGTCCATGTACTTTGATGTAGGCATATCTATTATAACCTTTTTCTAAATTTTTAAATCTTCTATAAATACCTTTTTAAAAATTATATTTTAATCAAAACCACGCCTAGAAAATCAGAGAAAGTGGTCTTCTATTATTACTATTTATTTATTTTCAGTTCCAAATTTAATAAAGGCTTGCAATTTTCCCTTTTTCTCAAAGATTTTAATTACGCTTACCTTTCATTTGGATCAACAACAACACCTCTGGGCTGAGACAGATTTCTCAAGACAATCTTGTCGTTCCTGCCATCTGTGTCCATTCTCTGGATCGTCCCTTCATCTGCATTGCTCCAGAGGACTGAGTTTTCAATCCAGTCCACAGCCAGACCCGTGATTCCCTTCACTGAGGAGAGAAGCTTCTGGAAGAAGGACAAACAAACTGTATTGAGGGGCTCTAGACTTTAAATAAAGCTCTTTTTTAACACATTATACGATATTACCTTGCAGATATACCTATCCCACATGAGAAAACTTTTTTTGAAAGAAAGGGCGTGGTCTTAAAATTAAGCATAAACGAAGCAAACGAAAAACCAGCAGGGGTCACCAAACTTCATTAAATAACAAATATATTGAATAAGTTTTTTTATGGAAAGCACTACACACCAGCTATATAGCCTAATGTTACATGCATAAGTAAATAAGCACCTGTCTTCGTGTTCCGTCCAGTCCTGCCCTGCTGATTTGCCCTGTATGTGTGTCCGCCCAAAACATCGTCCACTCACTTAAGTGAAAGTCCAACAATATGGACTTTCCCGCCCTGGAAACGATTCTTCTCCGGTCCCCTCCTTCGAGGTTCATTCTCTGAATGCCATTTCCGAGGCCAAGTAATAGGTATGGCTCAGGTTCTTTAAAAAGACAAAAATAATCTCTGACAAAAAAAAAAAACTAAATTCAAATCAAACAGACGAAATAACTTAAATTAAACTGCATGACGGTGTATAATAAAAATATAGCTGAGCTGACTAATAAGAAATAATTAGACCATAAAAACACGGTATACAAAAGCAGAACATGCTTACAGATAGTATTTTTTCTGGAATACAATTTCTGTCAGCAGTCACAAAGTCCTTTAAATTGTGGGGCATGGTTAAAAAAGGCTTGATTGGTTGGTTGGTAGAAATGTTGTTTCGGAAAATAAAACGTAAAATTAGACTTGATAAAAAATTGTTTTGACAATGATTAAAAAGAAAAATATATATATTATTATAAATATATATATTAAAAATATATATTATTATTATTATTATTGTTGTTGTTAATGTTGTTCTTAATATAATGATTATGTAATAGTATCTATAATTATTATATTACCATACTAATTATAGCTTACCATATTTTCTCTAGAGAGAATTAGTATTAATCTATTTGTTTAGTTTATTTTTTATTATTTAGATTTTGCTTTGTGTTTTTGTTATATTGAATACATATTATGACTTCTACTTTAATTTTAAAGTTATTACAAAGGTTCAATATTCATAAACATTGTGTGTATGTGTGTTTGTGTTGCGTGTCAGTGCAATAAACAGATTTCAGCAGAAATGTTATACTTATTAAATTTCCATTCTGAAGTATTAAATATTTAACTGAATCTCACACTTTCTTTCTGTAAAAATGTCAATTATCTCATTACATATAAGAGAAGAAGAAGAAATAATGTGCAATACATTGTTTTGAGGAAGAAAGCTTCACGCTGATTTTATTGCAGTGGCTGTATTCACTAAATGAAATCAAATAGCATTAACATGAAACCTCCATGAAACCTGATGGTGTGACCCTAAACCAATGCTGTTTGATAAACGAGGCCTGTCAGCTAACAAATGCATTCCTCCAAGCTCATAAAATTGCTAATTATTTTCCCTTTCTGCCCTACCCATGTTATCAGCTATAATGTCACTGGGAACGTGAATTGGTGTGGCTTTGTGACGGGTCTTTTCATGCTTTAACGGGGAGAGACTCACGCATCCATCTCACAGAGGCCTGGAGAACTAAAGCAACTGTATCCTAGCAACGCACACACACCATTGTGAAGCATTACACAAACACACAGACGCTGCTTGGATGAGATGAGGAAAAATAATGAAAAATACGGTGATGGACGATCAACAGACACTAATTAACAGCAGCATTTATGAGTATGTTACAGTAATATATGATAACATTTTTTTGTTTTATAAAGGGAGTTGTTATTCATATTCAGAATACACTGTCATGTAATAGATATGTAAGAGATTTATATTCATCTGCATATCCAGTAAATGTTATGGTTATGATTCATGAAGGGAGGGTCAAATTCTTTTTCTTACATGCAGAACTAATGAGTCCAAAATAGTTCCTATAATTATTTGTCTCTAAATAAGATTTTATCTCTTAATAGACATCTAATGACCATCTTTTTAAATAGCAATTTGCCCTAAACGCATTCAAAGTTCATGTTCTCATCATCATCATATTGTTATTGCATGACTTTGGGGAAGCAGTGTTTTATTTAGCCTTTTCCGTACGTTAAATTGAACAGTGAATGTGACCACTGAGCCTGCAATGAGTATGCACATTTTGAAAAGTTTTGCAAACCTTCTCTTTTCATAATTCTTTAATCTCATTCAAGGTTTTTGAGCTTATAGATTTAACATGCTATCTCATTTTTGGATTTTGACAGTTCCCTGTGCAATTCTGCGTTTTTGTGACAGTTTTATTGTGTGTGTGTTCTGGTTTATGTGGTTTACAAGTGTACAATTAAAAATGTAAGATGGCTTATGAGGACATGCCCTTTCCTCGTAATTCAAAATGCTTAAAAATAGTACTATAATACTTAATAGGGTCTGTGGACATTTAGATTTTGCCACAGGTTGGGTTTAGTGGTAGAGGTAGGGAAAGGCCATACAATAAACATTTTTTTTTTTACAGCCTACAATACATTTCACTTATGGAGATTCATACAGACATGGACAAATGTGTTGGTACCCTTACTATAAAGAAAGAAATATTAGAGTGCTCACTGAAATAACTTGAGACTGAAAAAAATAATGATTAATAATGAAAATCAGAAGCATTAAAAAAGGCAAACTAATAAAACTGGCTGGTAAAAAATTAAAGGGTACCAACAATTTTGTTCACGTCTGTATGTCTTTGTTTGCGTGTGTGTGTTTTACACTTACTGAATGTGTTCTTAAAACCTTAAAAGTTTGCACTAAACTCACAAGAATAGTCTTGAGTACATACGTTAAAGTATATTTCCCCTAAATAAACTCTTAAAGAAGAGTTTATTTAGGGGAAAATATTATGGTAAAGTGTTTGTCATTTTAACAAAGGTCTCTTCAAAATGTCATACTTCAGTAGGTTTTGGTTCATTTAAATACACAAATAAATAAAGTACATAACACTTGGGTTGGTCAAAAAAGCACTCTTTAAATTCAGTGCATTTTTATCCAATTGTAAATAACGTGCAGTTGTGTTCCAAAAATAACAATCAGTTTGCAATTAAGTATATTCTTAAAGGGCTAGTTCATCCAAGAACTGAAAAATCTGTCATTTGCTCATCCTTCACTTCCAAACCTGTTAGACTTTCTTTCTCCTGTTGAACACAAAAGAAGATATTTTGAAGAAAGCTGGAAAACCGGTAACCATCGACTTCCATAGTAATTGTTTTTCATACTATGGATGTCAATGATTCTACAGCTTTCTTCAAAATATCTTCTTTTGTGTTCAACAGAATAAAGAAACTTTGAAACCACTTGAGGGTGAGTAAATAGTAAGTAGATTTTTTGGTGTGAACTGCCCCTTTAATTACATTTCAAAGTACGCATTTCTGTATAAAGTACTTCTTTTAAAAGTATATGCTAAAGTGTTGTGTAGGTTTTTGGTTCATTATATTTGCAATCAACCAATAAAAGAAGGCCTAGCTTTGATGGCAATTAAAATTATGATAGCAATTAAATAAATAAAAAATGTGCAAAAATGTATGCTATTTTTAAAAGGTAAGGATTTCACCAAGTAGGATATCAACATTCCAATCAGCCAATCATATTTAAGTGATAGATTTACAGTTTATTTTAAGTTTATGCTTATAGTTATACTTAAAAAAAATGCTGCTTGTTCAAACTACTTATTTAAAAGAAGTTCAAACAACACAATTCGTACGTTTTTTGGGGGGACAATTTAATTGTTTTATGTTAAGTATACTTAAATTTGTAAAAACGATTATGTTAACTTAATCAGTTTGTGTTGTGACAACATGAAGGAATTGTGTGGAACCCAGCATTTTTTTTTACAGTGGGCTTATGTGCTTCTATCATTGATATACAACTATTAATCCCCCTTGATTTTGGGAATAATTTACAGTTAGGTTTAGGGATTGAGTTTAGGTATGGATTTACATTTTCGAACAGGAATGATGTTCCAGGATTAACATACATTCATTCATTTTCCTTCGGCTTAGTCCCTTTATTCATCAGGGGTCACCACAGCGGAATGAACCGCCAACTTATCCATCATATGTTTTACACAGCGGATGCCCTTCCAGCTGCAACCCAGTACTGGGAAAGGATTAACATAGTACATGAAATGAAATCCAGAATCGCATCCTACTTAGCAAAATCACACCCCTAAACACATTTAACATAACAATCCTCAACATTTCTAAACACCTCACATGCACTTACCCACACAGGTGTAGTTTCCAGCAGCCCAGGCTCGTCCACCCCAACATAAAGCCTCCTCAGCAGGGCCTGAAGCTCGGAGGGGGTCCATACTCACCATCCACGACCACAATCCAAAAGTGAGCGCTATCGTCCTCCAGCTCATAATCCTATCTCAATGTCCACAGGCCTCTCCTCTTAGGTATTTCCTCGATCGCTGCACCACACCATACAACCATAACCCCCAAACATCTTACACACGCCACTCCAGCTGAATGAAAACCAGGGTGAAAAGACTCCAAAAAAAAGAAGCAGAAAAAAAAGAGGTGTCCTTTTGGTTTTGGTTCAGACCCACACACACACACACACACACGCACACACAGAGAAAGTCTCAATCTCTCCTCTCCTTCTGCTCTCTAGCTGTTTTGGAAGCAAAGTATGAAATTCCTGACAGTCCCATGGTAAATTTGACACATGGTGAGAGCTCAAAAACGAGCTTTCCCTGGTGTAGGACTTTAAGGCTGAACAAAAACTACACTTTAGCAATTTAAAAAAGTCACTCTGAGTTCAACCTCCTGGTGTTTCTATGTCTCTTTAGGTTTTTAGGTTTGTGTGTGTGTGTGCGCTGTTCATGAGTAATGGGACGTTCCCTCACACAGAAGCTATTAAACTAGTGTTGTTGTGTCTGCATAGTCTCTGTGAGTGAATGGGGATGGCGATGAAGGTGGGGCTTGTAATGTTTGCTATTAACCCCGCCGAACGCCGAATCTTATTATGCCAATGACTGTCATATTGTGGCAAGAATTAGAGGTATTGGTCTGGGAAAAATGCAGCAGTGCTGGGACAATTGATTCAGTGTTGGTGGAGGAAATGCGGCACAATGTCAGCTCTGATACACACTCACAGGATACGACGCCACACTCCACTAAGTGAATGAGCTGATATTTAAAGTTGATATACAAGTTGAAATATATATGGAAGCTGTTCCTTTATGGCATAATTGCAACTTTTATTGCTCTCAGAATTTGGGGTTTGTATCTTGGAATTCTGACTTGGTTATCAGAATTCTAAGTTAGAATTGATTTATAAATTCTCAAATGTGAGTTTAAAAGTCATACAATCAAAAAAAGTTTGCTGTTTGTTCAAATTACTTATTTAAAATGAGCCGAAACAACACAAATCTTTAGGTTCCACTTAAATTAGTAAAAACTAATTCCTACATCAAATTACTACATCCTTCCTTAACTTAATTCCTTAAATCAATTGTGGAACCCAGCATTTTTTACAGTGTAATTGCATTTTTTTCTTTTTATGTCAGAATTGCAAGACATAAACTCTAAGTCTGTCCTTTCAGTTTAAAGCTTGTATCTCACAATTTTGATTTGAACTCAATTGTGAGTTTATATCTTGCAAAGAAAGAAATAAATGGATGATATAAACTCAGATTTTTAAGAAATAAAATTGTAAAGAAAAAAAAACGTTAACCCTGCATTTACAAAAAAAACATTCTGAGGGAAACTACTGAAATATGTAAACTCAGAATATATATAAATGTTTTTCTTGATAATTCCAAGTTTATACATATTTTTTTATTGTGAATTTATATTTTACTATTCTGATTTATGTTTTTATTGTTATAAATGTCTTTTTCCTGTTACAGAAATGATCTTCTACTGAGAAAAAAGATGTTATATTGCATTTCTGATTTTAAGATAGCAAGAGATTAATCTGCATAATAAAAAAATGACACTAGGTTCAAAGGTTTAGGGTCAGGTTTGGTATTAGAACATATAAGTGGGAATATGTTCATTTCAGTGACATGCACGGCACACACAGAAATATAACACAGAAAACACACATGCTCACACTAACTATGCTCACACTATTGTTCACTAACTATGCTCACACCAGTGCACAGAAATATAAAATTAAACATGTTAAGATAGAGAGATAGAAAGATAGAAATACAGTGTATATACAATTTGAGAAGAGGAAAGAAAACACCTGTTGCATTTAATATATAGTCAATGAGGGCTTGTTGCAAAAATATCATCAAATTGAACAAAAATGACCCAAATTCAAATTAACTACACTATTAATGCTAACGCAATTTGTACTTTTTTTTTTTTTACAGTCCTGAACCAGTATTTTTATATGTATTTCGCTATTCGACATTAAGAATAATATTAAAATATTAATGTTAGACCTTCAATTTCTTTCCTAATGAGAAAAAAAAAAACATTTTAGGTAATAAAAATGTTTAATAACATTTATCATCAATCTAAATAATACTATTTCATCATACATTGGCATACATTCATTTTTGTACACTGCATTTCACAAAAAGAAAAAAAGAAATACAGAACTGTGTGAGATTGGGTGAAGAATATGGCTTTTAAAAAATAAATAAATAAAAAGAGAATACAATGTGGGCTCAAGATGTGTCTTTGTAAGGCAATGAGTTTGATTGCACACCAAGTGCTAATCGTTTATAACTGATTTTACCACAGCCTGACTAACACCAAGTGTGGAAAGGATAACACACAAAGCCAATGGTCAATACATTAGCACAGATACTCAGATCTAGAGCTGTCACTTTTGTATGTCATCTGCGAGTCAATGCTTGAACGCGAACACAGTAACATCCTCTCCGACTCTTGAGTCTGTCTTCGTGCCCACAGATCATTGGCCTGCCCGTTTAGAGTCCTCTGCTTCATGGTGAGCGTCTCAAACTTCACGTAGGTCTCTTTGGAAAGGTCTTCATCTGGTCCGTTATTCCTGCTGCTGTTTCCTTTGCAATAGAGACACAAAATCTTGTAAAGCAACACCACGATGAGAGGCACAGCGATGGCGCATGCAATCCCACTAGCGATCATCAAGACTTTATTCTGCCCTTCTTCTCCAACAATTTCCAAAGTACTGAAATCCACACACTGCTCTTTCCCAGAACTCTTAGCAAGCAAACACACCGTGTAGACCTGGTTAGCCATCAAATACTCCAAAAGCAGCTTCCCTTGACCGACTTCTGTATCCACCGTCTCCTTTTCGTCTTTGGCATCATATGGGAAGTAAACCACCGTTAGCGGGGTGTCGCTTGGCAAACCTTCGGCGCTCCACAATAAGACCGCTGTAACAGTGGTCTCCTCTACTACTTCGATATCTCTGATGTCCGATTTCTTTATTGAGCCCTTCCCGTTGTTCTTGCTTTGCTGGACTTTAGCAGGTTTGTCTCCGGCAGGTGGGGATCTCTGGACTCCTCCACCCGGGATCGGACTCTTCCTGGTTGTTAGTGGTGGCATTGTGGTCATGACGGGTCTGGTTGTGATTGTGGGGCTTAAGGAGGTAAACAATGGCATCTTAGTGGGTGTGAAAGTGGTCGTGGGCTGGTCGTCGGGCTGCTTGGTGATGTTTATGGGTGGGGATGGTGTCGTGGGCTGAACCCCGTCCACAGACAGGGTGATGTAGGCCTCTGCGTTGCCTGCAACGTTCTTGGCTTTGCAACGGTAGTCGCCTGCATCTTTAAACACGATGCTGTGCAAGCTGAGGATGGACCAGCGAACGCCTTCGCCTGGAGATTCCTGCACAACTATACGGAGACATGAAATGGTGAGAAAATACAATAATAAGAAAAAGGCTAAAAGATGCCAGTGTGACATCAAAATTTACAATGCTTATTTTGCTAGCGCACATTATTATTCTTTAGGTGAACAATTAATCCATGCAAGTTAATCTACAAAAAAAAAGATCTGACCATTTGGTTCCACGTTTGGAGTGGTGGTTCTTCTCTGTTGACGTCAGCTTGACGGCTTCAGCCACAATATTTTTAACCACACCGATCTTACAGTTACTAGGGAATGCTACTAGGGAATGATGCGCAAAAAGAAAGCCCCGCCCCTACTCAATATTTCAGTTGGAAGTATTATAACACTAGGGATAAACCAATATTACAGTCTGTGTGAACTGGAAGTTGCTGCAGACTTTTATTCCAGTATGATGATGTATTTCCAACTGAAAGAGAATATTGAGTTGGGAGCGGGTTTAATTTTTGCACTCCTCCTCTGATCTTTCAATCACAATACAGTAACGGATGGAGGGGCGTGGCTAAACATATCTAGCCCAAGCTGTCAAACTGACATCATCAGTAAAGGTCTACCATTCCAGAGCAGATCGAAAGCAAATAGATAGATTTTGATTAAAGATTACCAAATCAAACGTTTTTGCTTGTTTGTTTTTTCTTCAGTGGATTAACTTGCATTGATTCATTGATCACCTTAAAAATAGTTCACCCAAACATGAAAAGTCTGTCATCATTTACCCACGCTTGACATGTTACAAAACAGTTGGATTTTATTTTTTTTTGTTCTATTGTAGGCTACACAAAAGTAGATATATTGAAGAATGCTGGAAACCATTAACCATTGACTTCCTCAGTATTTGTTTCTACTGTTGTCAGTGGTTACTGGTTTTCAACATTCTTCAAAATACAAACAAGTGAAGGGTGAGTAAATAATCACAGAATTTTTGGATGAACTACCCCTTTTAAGACTAACTATGTGCACTAGTAAAATAAATATTGTAAAAACAATTTGAATGCAGACTTTAAATGCTGATTACTGAATATTGACACATTGCATTGAAATCGATATACTGCTATATTTTGCATGCAGCAGATTAACACTTCAGAAGAGTTTACTGTACCTGAACTGCAATTTGTAAATGGTTTTGGTTAAAGAAAGATTCAAATTTCTATCAGTTAGGTTATAAAAGAAAAATAAATTCCCAGCTGTATTTGTTTGTGTTTTGTGTTCGGCTCAGAAAAATTCAAGATTTGTATTTATCAACTTTTTAATATAAAGAGTTATCTGTAACAGACAAGGTTTGGGAGATGCATATAAACAATTAAATATCAAATATGAATACCGCAGTTAAAAAAAAAGACTTTTAAAGCGTGTTGTGTGTTTATAATTCCTTAACAGTAAAAAATTCACCAGTCTGACTTTGTCCAGCATGTATACATGTAAAAGGGAAAGTTCATCCCAAAATAAAAATGTAACGTTCATTTTTTCACTCTCAGATATTTCCAGTTGTAAGTGACTTTTTCCTTCAGTACAGGCAAAACAAATGTAATAATGTTGTAAATACAGTTCAGTTTGTTGCACAGACTGATCAAGCTTATAAGACCCCAATGAATCATGAGGGGGAGTCACAGATATTAATTTTATTTTACCTGTAAGTGCCTGTATCTGTTGACTTGCTTTTAAAGCATCAGCAAGGACCACAGTTTCAACCAAAATATGCTCTACTTGCAAAACAAGCCACCTACTGTACATATATTTTGGATGCATTAAGGAGGAGTGGCGGTTCATTCCGCTGTGGCAACCCCTGATGAATAAAGGGACTAAGCCGAAGGAAAATGAATGAAGGAGGAGTACCATTAACAGGAAATTACTGCCCCCTTTTTTTTACTAAAATAAAAAACTGCCCCTTTAATTGGTCCCCAGCAACTACATGCTCAAACACAGATGTGAAAAAATAGTTTAGCATTTTAAATATTACACTGAATTATGTAATTGATGCATGGAATTATGTAATTTTCAGACAACTGAAATCTGTGAGAGGTGACGCGGTGGCGCAGTGGGTAGCACGTTCGCCTCACAGCAAGAAGGTCGCTGGTTCGAGCCTCGGCTGGGTCAGTTGGCATTTCTGTGTGGAGTTTGCATGTTCTCCCCGTGTTCGCGTGGGTTTCCTCCGGGTGCTCCGGTTTCCCCCACAAGTCCAAAGACATGCGGTATAGGTGAATTGGGTAAGCTAAAATTGTCCTTAGTGTATGTGTGTGAATGGGTGTGTATGGATGTTTCCCAGTGATGGGTTGCGGCTGGAAGGGCATCCGCTGCGTAAAACATATGCTGGATAAGTTGGCGGTTCATCCCGCTGTGGCGACCCCAGATTAATAAAGGGACTAAGCCGAAAAGAAAATGAATGAATGAAATCTGTGATTCAAATACACAAAAAAGGCCATATAAAACACTAACATACATAATGAATGAATGCATTTATATAGTGCTTTTATTGTGTTTTGCCATACACCCAAAGAGCTTTACAATCATATTAAGTGGTCTCTCCTCATCACCACCAGTGTGCAGCATCCACCTCAACCTCCACTAATGGCCCATACCTGTGTTGTTGACCACAGATCCATCAGCTCTGGTCCACAGTAGGGTTGGCGTAGGGAAACCATTGACGTCACAGCGCAGAAGCACATTACTTCCCAGCGGTGAAGTGATCTTTGTGGCTGAAGTCATGACAGTCGGCTTCACGCACTGATCCAGTTCAGCCCGCTGGAACAGAACTCCAGATAAATGCTCTGGACCACTGCACGTCAAGACCTGATCCATCAGCACCACCGGTATGCTGGACATCTTCGACAGCTCGATCAGCTTGGAAATCCGGCAGTCACAGTACCAGGGATTGTCCTGCAGGCCTGCAAACATCAACATATTTCATTAGAATTTGCTTTTGAAAGCCTTATGTCAAGCACAGAACATATAAAAAGTGGTTTAATTTTTTTTCTGAGCCAAAAATAATAACTGTCATAAGTTTTGACCATGATTTACAGAGACTCCTACTAAAATGTCATTCATTTAAAATCTTTATACTTTTCCACTGTCTCTTAAAACAGGCATTTTCATTCTTTTAGATCAGGGGTGCCCAAACTGGAGGTTTTGTTTCAACCCCAATTAGACACACCTGAACTAGCTGGTCAAGCTCTTTCTAGGTATACTTCCAAGCAGGTGTGTTAAAAGAAGTTGGAGCTAAATTATGCAGGACACCGGCCCTCCAGGACCGAGTTTGGGCACCCCTGTTTTAGATGCTAAACCAAAATATGATCATCCATCTGTAATGGCCACATATATATATGTGGTATATATATATATATATATATATATATATATATATATATATGTGGCCATTACAGATGGATATATATATACACACATACATACTAAAATGTAAAAGGCATCTTTTTTATTATTGCATAAAGACTTTGAAAAAACTGAATCATCCAAAATATTAATTTTAATAATTTTTTATAAAATTAATAAATTTTTTCCCCAGACTCTATAGTGCGGTATGTATGTATGTTTTATTTATTTATTTACTTATAAGCACAACTGTATTATTTATTTACATTCATTTTATTTTAATAAAAAAATATATGGGGCAGCACGGTGGCGCAGTGGGTAGCACAATCGCCTCACAGCAAGAAGGTCACTGGTTCGAGCCCCGGCTGGGTCAGTTGGCATTTCTGTGTGGAGTTTGCATGTTCTCCCTGTGTTCGCGTGGGTTTCCTCCGGGTGCTCCTGTTTCCCCCACAAGTCCAAAAACATGTGGTATAGGTGAATTAGGTAAGCTAAATTGTCCGTATGTGTGTGAATGAGTGTGTGGGTGTTTCCCAGTGATGGGTTGCAGCTGGAAGGGCATCCACTGCGTAAAACATATGCTGGATAAGTTGGCGGTTCATTCCGCTGTGACGACCACAGATTAATAAAGGGACTAAGCCGAAAAGAAAATGAATGAATGAATGAAAAAAATTTATGTGTTTGCTTAAATTAGTATTAATTTTAATCATATATTTAATCAAACTGTCATTTATTTTAATCAAATAATACAAATAATAGTAGATTATTTGTAGATCCAAATAATACACTTTTGAATCAATCTTGTATAATTATATTATCTTAATCCAATATTTATTTATTTATTTGCTTTTTTTTTTTTAATAAAATGTGATGATTTATTTTTGTTATTTTTACATTTTATAATAATAATAATAATAATAATAATTACATTTTAAGGGTTTTTTCTGAACCCCTCATCTTTGACCCATTTATTTATCAACTGTAAGGCCTACAAACATTCATATCCCTTTGCTTTTAACACTTTCCCACCAAACTTTCAACCAAGACTATAAAGTAAACACATTCACATGTTTGATTCCCCAGGAATGCATAAACTAATAAACTGCAAACCTTCAATGAAATGTAAGTCACTTTAAATAAAAGAATCTGCCAGATTCATTCATGTACATGCACTTCACTCAATGTACATATCAAACTGAAATAAAGACCTCAGGATTTCAAATTCAGCTCTATCCTGTAAACCAGTTTACTCCCATCAAATCAGAGAGTTGTAAATCTTGACATAAATTCTAAAGCCAGGATGTCTTGTCTGTATTGCATGCAACAGTGTTGGACATTAACACCACAGTCCAGCCATAATTCTGTCTACGGCAGGATGAAGATCGGTTAACTGTAAACTAGGAATTAAACGCTCCACTGATGCAACTCAACAGCTGGATGGAGGCACCTGTTAATATCCTGATAATACTGGCTCAGATTCTGCATTTGGGCTCATCTTTACACTTGTATAGCACCTGGTGAAAGTATAAAACACGCAGTTCAATTTCTGCAGTATCATGAGCAGATGCGCTATTGCACTGAATGAGGAAAAACTATAGCAACAAATCAAAACGATTAATACATATACACACATATGCGCACACACTCAGTTACTCAGCTTCTCTGTAACCTTCTTTAGAGTTGAAAGTAGAATAATTTAGCAAATTATATTTGTATAACACAAAAATGCAATTATTCTGCTTCTCTGAATTGATTTAAACAGAACTGTGGAATTTATGTACAGTATTTAAGGCAAGTATATTATTAGTAACTTTAATTAAATGACCTAAAAATGAAAAGTAATCCCTCACTTTACTTTTTCGACGTAGAAGTGATTTAATTAACCAGCTACTTTGTAACTAATTACACCTAACTCTCTGTGTGTGTACTCGTTTTGGTGTTTTACAAGTACAGATTTTTGTATAATGGCATGGGTATGACCTAGTTATACTTGTTATTCTATTATGGTGGTTTATGAGGACATGTCTGATGTCCTTGTAATTCAAAACATTTGGGTTGGGTTTAGGGCCATATAATTACAGTTTTTTACAGTATAAAATATATTACGCCTATGGAGTGTTCCTGTAAACCACCAATACTAACATGCCTGTGTGTATGTTTATGTTTATATATATATATATATATATATACACAATGTACTGGACAAGCAGTATGGAAAATAAATGGAAGATTTAGCAGTGGGCGCCATCAACATAATACATTCAGCATGACCCTCAAAGTGCATTATGGATATTCTCTAGCCACTGAGTGTACGTCGGTTGGACATTTAAAATTGTGCTGCATTATGGGATTGAAAGAGTGAACTCGATTAAATCCACTACGATTTCAGACACCACTTCAATTGGTGGTCCCCTTAAATAATGCCACTTCACAGTGTTTTTGAACAAATCGTTTCAATGAACAATTCAAACGACTCATTCATAAAGTCTGTTGTTTCCATAATTTTGACCTGCAGAAAGAATTGGTGTAAAATCCACTTTCAAGTGATCAGTGCTGTAGTCTAAAACTCATTTAATATTAATTTTTGAACGAGAAGACTTTATATTATATTGTCACCTCTAAAAATCATATACATTCAACAGATGCCAAAAAAATGTATGACATTATTAACTTTCTCTTGAGCAGGGATCTGGTAGTAAACACATGAATCATCCTCTTCCCAGATGAGCACTTCAAAGAAACTCAAATCTAAGAGCCTCACTCACAGAAAGCCCCATTAGAAGATTAGCTTGTACTTAACTTGGGAGAGCCCGTGAAGACACAGGCTAGATTTAGATTTATTTAAAGATCACGCTTGGACTTACTATAAAAAGAAGAGCGGGATATTCTTGACTATTTCTCGACTATTCTTGTATCTATCAAGGCTCTTTGCGTGTAAGGCTTTTAAGAATAATCAATCCTTGTGAAAAACGAAGTAAACTTTAGTTTAAGTTTAAAAGGAGTACTACAGAAATAAAATAATTTTTTATAGATATTTATAGGTATAGTTTACTCAAAAAATGTAAAAGATTTCAAACATTTATGCATTTCATATGAAATTTAGGCAATATTCTGAAAAAAATGGTGATGCTATGGAAATCAATGGCTATCATATCTTCTGTTGAGTTGAAGAGAAGAAACTCAAATGTATCAAATTCGATGATGACAGAATCTATTTAACTGCATATTCCAGTTACACAAAGGCACTTGTAATTATGGACATTTAAAACAGATTAAATTTAGATGTAATATTGAATAATAGTTTGAATTATAATCAAGTACTTAACATGTACTTTAGTATGTCAGTCAACTCATCAAAATAAGGGTATTTCTTAAAGAATTAGTACCCCCCCACCCAAACAAATTATTAATAACTCACCTTCATGTTGTTCCAAACACCTGAGACCTTCATTCATCTTCTGAACACAAGTTAAGATATTTTAGATGAAATCTGAGAGCTCACTTACCCTCCATAGGGTCGTGTGATTAAAAGTCCAAAAAAGAACCCAAAAACATTGGATGTGACTTCAGGGGTTTAACTGTAATTATACAAAGTTCTAAGAATAATTTTGTGTGCCAAATAAAATGTAAAAACAGGTTTGTTTGTAAATGTCTTTCACATCAGCTCTGAATGCACGTTTACAACAGGCAATTCAATGCTTGCATGTTGCGCTGCTGACTATAATGGCAATAAGTCACATTGCCCTTAGTAAATGAACAGCCTGACTAGAAAGAGAAAACATTGATTGTTTTTACAGTTTTTTGGAGCACAAAAGTGTTCTTGGAGATTTGTGTGATTAGTGTTGAACCACTGAAGTCACATGCAATGTTTTGCCAATGTTTTTTGTTCCTTTTCTGGACATTTAATGACATGACCATTGCTGTATACAAAGGGTCAGAGAGCTCTCGGAATTCCCCTAAAATATCTTAATTTGTGTTCAGAAATCACATGGAATGTTTTGACAATGTTTTGGTTTCTTTTGTAGACTTTGAACATCTCGTTATCGTTGCTGTCTATGGAGGGTCAGAGACCTCTCCGATTTCATCTTAAAAATCTTAATTTGTTCTGAAGATGAATGGTCTGAGGGTATAGGAATGACATGAGGGTGAAAAATTAATAACATAATTTTCATTTTTGAGTGAACTACACAAAAAAAAAAAACTTTTGCTGCGTATTCAAACTACCTATTTAAAATTAGTTGAAACAACACAATTCCTTAACTTTTTCAGTTTTATGTTTAAACCACTTAAATATGTAAAAACGATTAAGTTAACTTAATTGATTAGTGTTGGGACAAAGTGTAGGAATTGTGTGGAACCCAGAAAATTTTAAAGTGCAATCCTTTAAGATTAAAATATATTGATATTGATTTAACTACTGAGTTCTTTCTGCTGTAGTTTTTGTCAAAGTAAGTTAACGCAATTTAAAATATTAAAACACCTCTCACAATGTCATAATTCATTCATTCATTTTCTTTTCATCTTATTCCCTCTATTAATCTGGGGCCGCCACAGCGGAATGCACCGTCAACTTATCCAGCGGACGCCCTTCCAGCTGCAACCCATCACTGGGAAACACCCATAAACTCCCATTCACACACATACACACTACGGACAATTTAGCTTACTCAATTCACCTATAGCGCATGTCTTTGGACTTGTGGGGGAAACCGGAGCACCCGGAGGAAACCCACATGAACACGGGGAGAACATGCAAACTCCACACAGAAATGCCAACTGACCCAGCCGAGGCTTGAACCAGCGAACTTCTTGCTGTGAGGCGACAGCGCTACCCACTGTGCCACTGCGCCGCCCACAATGTCATAATTCAACATTAAAAACATATTTAAATTTATTTGGGGGCAGTTGTGGCCTAATGGTTAGGGAGTTGGACTCGATCCCGTGTACCGGTCCTGGCAGGAATTGAATATGGTGGAGTGAGTGAAACCACACTCTCTCTCCATCTTTGATACCCAACTGAGGTGCCCTTGAGCAAGCAAAAATTAAGGCCTAATCCCTAGTTGCTCCCCGGGTGCTGAAAGCAATGCTCCGGGTGTATGTTTACTGTGCGTGTGCGCGTGTGTGTGCTCTCACTTCTCACTCATGTGTGTACTTGGATGGGTCAAAAGCACTACTTTTTTCAAGTAGTTAACCATACTTGACTAATCATTGAACTTCACTATAATTCACCCTTGTCAATATACTCACTCTATGGCCATAAATATAACTGCAGATGATTCTAGATGTCTTCATCATTGCAATATAATGACTACCAGCACTTTAAGAGTAAAAAACATTTAAAAAAGAAAATGCTCATGGCTCTTGACAAGATTTCAGCCAAAATCCTTCTTTTACAGTAGATACTACTCTAATGCATAACCTTGGATGGCCTGAACATGTACAAAAGAAAATGTACAATTTTGGATGAACTATTCCTTTAAGATCTTCAATCATCATTGTTTACCCACCAAGAACAGTCTTCTGTGAATCGTTGGCACTGGGCTGGATGCCTGAAAACGGAGGCCAGATGTCCACCAGGTCTGACGGGAGAGTAGTTAGTTTGTTGCTAGAAATGTCTAGGTAGGTGATGTTAAGCAGGTAGGGTGCTGCCTCCACAGGAACACTAGTCAAGCGATTGTTATGCAGGTCCAAAGTCTTCAGACTGGGCATCTCTTTCAGGGACTCCCAGGGGAAAGCAACAATCATGTTCCCATCCAACCGGAGCTCATGGAGAACTTTCAGATTGTAGAAACTGCCCGGATCCACAGAGGTGATTGAGTTGTAGGTTATCCACAGGTAGCGTAGCTCGGACAGGTAGTAGAAGGCCTCGGTGGGCACTCGACGCACTGCTGTCTTCTCCACCCGCAGCTTCACCGTGTCCACAGGAACGTTGACGGGGATGTCAGACATGTCAGGGTCATTGCATAAAACAGACCTGCAGCAGATTTTCAGAGAACAGGTTTACCATTTTAACTAATTATTATTATTATTTATATCTTATTGCATTTTAACTTTACACTCGAATAATACAGAAGTAAAAAACATTCTCAGTATTTTACATCAATATTTATAACTTCTCTTCTTATTTTAACTAATTTTGAGTGCCAGTTTGAGCGTACTGAAAAACAATATTAAAAGAAATTGGTGTAACTCAATTTAATTATGACACACATTTCCACTCATTTGAATTGTGTTATTTCAAAAGGAACCCAAGAGCTACACTGTAAAAATGCTGGGTTCCCCCAATTCATTCATGTTGTTCCAACACAAATCTTTTAAGTTAGCTTAATCGTTTTTACAAATTTAAACGGATTCAACATAAAACAATTAAATTGCCACCAAAAAACTTAAGAATTGTGTTGTTTCAACTCATTTTAAATAAGTAGTTTGAACAAGCAGTGTAAAAAGTGTAAATTCTTGAAGCCTTTCTACAACTAGGTGAAGATTAAACTCTAACAAGTCTTTCTCTTAACTTAAAAACCCCTTTAAATTATTTTTATACTTTTATATCAATATTTTCCCCTCTAAATGCAATCCTATTCTAAGCATTCTGGGAACAACACATCCAATACCGAGGTAGTTACACGAACACAACTCCATTATTTTTTCTCAACACAAAATGATTATGTAACTTATTTTTATTAATATTATTATTTTACACATTTAAGTGGATTGAAAATAAAACTAATTATTCTAAAACTATTTTAGAATTGTGTTGTTTCAGCTCTTTTTAAACAAGTAGTTTGTCAGCGCACTGAGTACTTTTGGTTGTCTATGTGAGGAATGTCAGTCTCTGAAACAACAATTAAAATGAAGGGATTTGTTTGTTTGTTTTTTACATGTTTAATTTACGCTTGCACTATGATTCAATTACTAAATGTTTAAAAATGGCTTCCTCTAGTGTGTATGTTCACACTCTGGAGCTAAGCTCTAAAGATAAACACATGCTAATACCCCACGTGATAGTTTTAAATCTATTTTTTATTAGAGTTGTTGACTTCTAAGCTAATTCATTTATTTTAAAGTATGTTTTATTTAAAATGTTATTATTTTATAGAGAATATAAAACTATTAATATAACACATTATGTAAAGTAGTCCATAGGAAAAAAGGTAAAACTTCACAATAAGATTTCATTATTTAACTACATTAGTAACTATGTTTCTTCAAAAATACTTCTAGAACTATTATTGTTCGTAGTAATAATACTGTGCACTTTTTGTACATTATTTAAAGGTCAAGAATCTGTTAGCATTAGTTAATGCACTGTGAACTAACATGAAAGTTATTGCATTTGTATTAACTAACATTAACAGAAATGAACAAAAGTTATTAATGCTTTAAATACAATAGATAATATTTTTCATTTGATCATTTCATTTTAAAATGCTGTAATAAATTACTCATTGTAAGTGCATAAAAATGCTATAATTAATGTTAACAAATGAAACATAATTGTAAAGAGTTAATGGAAATAAATAAATGCATCTGCACAAGATTATTAGCCAAGAACATGTTTATATAAGCCTTTTGCTAAAAATTATATAACTTAAGTATCAAGACACATGTATAATTAAAACCACCAGCCTACAATATGAAATGTAGTCTACAAATTCTTATTTTTGAACAACATCTTATCTAGTTATTTTGTTTAATATTTATTGGGGGAAAATATTAGGCTATTTTACTGTATTGTATCTATATATGGGCTATATATGTAGCTCTATATTTTTTAAATATTGTTTAGCTCTGGCATTTCTACTATTTTATTCCTGGATTTCTACAATGTATCTAAATTCCTAAACCTTTTTTTTTTTTTTTTTATTGTATTAATATTATTAACATTCGAAGTTTTACTGCCTATTTGTTCGTATTTATTTAATTTTTATTCCATGTGTTGTTATTGTTGTGGAATAGTGTGTTTACTGTACCTGCTGCCAGTGCCGTCGCTGCGGCCGTGGTAGACACACGTGCACTGGGAAGGGCAGAAAGGTTGTGCCACACTCCAGCAGCCCAGCAGAACCTGCGCCACCAGCAGACGATACATCCTTCAGTCAGCCGAAGCACAGCCACGGATCCTCGCACTCACACACATCAGACCGCACTCGAACATCAGTGGACAAAAAAACCTTTATCAGTCCTGGACGAGAACGAAGAAACGCAAGAAAAGCGCGTTCCGGCAGGCATCACCTCTAGCATGCTAACAGGTGAGAGGAAAGGGACGCGGGAAGCTGAGGAGCGCGGGGACCGGGAGGGGGAACCGAGATTAGAAAGAGGATTTCTCAAGGCTGAGTAGGTCACTAAAGTTGAACAGGGTGGGATGGGAAGTGTGTATGAGTTTATTTGTGTGTGTGTGTGCGCGAGTGAGTTGGAGGAGGAGGAGGATAAGCTCTGCAGGCACACGCTAATCGGCTAATGACAAGAAGAAGTTTCTCTCGGCATCATCACGTGACCGCTGTTAGACACTTTTCCATCCTGTGCGGAACGGATTGTTATGGCAAGCCGTATGGAATGCCGAATCTGACTAAATTAGAAATATATGAATAAATAGTTAAAAGTACAAAGATTTTAAAAAATGTCAACATTTGAAGTTGGATCAAAACCTTTCATTTATTCAAGTTGTCCTAAAACTATAAACAACCTTATGATACTTTTGTCTTATGATACTTTTGAAAAAAAACGTGTTTGATCCACTTCAAATGTGTAAATATATATATATTCATTCATTCATTTTCTTTTCGGCTTAGTCCCTTTATTAATCTGGGGCGTATCACAGCGTAATGAACCACCAACTTATCCAGCATATATTTTATGCAGCGGATGCCCTTCCAGCTGCAACCCATCAATGGGAAACACCCATACACTCACATTCACACACATACACTATGGGCAATTTAGCTTACCCAATTCACCTATAGCACATGTCTTTGGACTTGTGGTGGAAACCGGAGCTACAGCCAATTTAGTTTATTTAATTCACCTATACCGCATGTCTTTGGACTGTGGGGGAAACCCACACGAACACGGGGAGAACATGCAAACTCCACACAGAAATGCCAACTGACCCATCTGGGACTTGAACCAGCGACCTTCTTGCTGTGAGGCGACAGTGCTAACCACTGAGCCATCGTGTCACCATGTATTTTTTATCATTTTTACATTTATTTCCTTATTTATTTTCTTATATTTCTACATTTATTTATATTCACAATTCTGACATACTATTCGGCTCTCTGCTTCAGACAGCCATAGTCACAGTAAATACGTTGAGAGGCATCCACAGGGCCCCTCATGAAGGGCAGGGCCCCAGGCGGCCACCTGTTTTGCTCGTTGGATGGCCGCTACTGGATACAAGCAGTTGACACCAAACTGTCACTTATTCAATAGTGATGGAAATTAAACAGCTCACATAATGTATAAGCTATTTATAATTGTCCCTCCCCTTGTGTGCATCAAGTGAAGACATACCGGTGTGTATGCCAAAGAGCTGATCATGATTTACTGATAGCAGACCAAACACTTTTGTCTGTCTCACAGAGAGATCTCAGAAAAAACTGAGAGGTGGAGAGCATACTGACCACCTAACATCAATGTGCGAATAAAATACAGTAGCAACTGATTAATGTACAGTTGTAAATAAACAGTTTTCCTGCATGTTTGTATAGGCTTAGTATTATGCAGCTTCCCTAAAAAAAGGAAATATGCATAATCAATAACAAAATTAGAAATGTTTCCACCTTTATGTTGTATATACACCTGGTTCACATTCATTTACCCTAAACGCAATAGTTTTTTCATCAGTAGCCTATTTTTTTCCTTCAATAAGTCAACAGGGGTTCTGGAGTTTTATGAAGATACATGTTAGACTTTATAATATAACCCCCAAAAATGTAATGAATAATTTAAAGGCCACATTGTATTTCTAAATCAGGAGTTTTCAGTCTTTCAGATGCCACAGACCCTTAAATAATAACATTGTGGGGACCCCATCCTAAAATGTAATAATCATCTATTTTTATCGTTTAAACACCCAATTTATACTGTGAACAGAAATATGAATAATAGCAGTAATAATATAAATATATCTAAAATATAATTAGGAATTATTTTATATATAAATTATTTTACTGCACATTACAGTACACAATTTATTTATTTGTAAATTTATTTATTTATACAATTACAATTTATTTATAATAATTGTATATAATAAGATTATTTGAATCTGTTTTTAATCTGCTTATTTATTTTTATTTTAGGTTATATTAATCATGTATATTTTTATAATTATTATAATTATTTAGATTTTTTAATGATTTTCCCCAACCCTGGTTGGAAAACCCCATATCTAAATTTATATTGGCATCACACGATGACTCACATGTTTAACACTTACACGTTTAAAAATACAGCTTGATTTCTATTACAAAAAAGAAAGAAACATAAAATCTAATTAATTGTAATGGGATTTACATATCAGTTCCAGTTTTAAGCATAGATAAAACTGAAGCCATGTGGATAATTACAAGGCCTATAAATCAAGTCTGTTTCTGTGGTCCAAAGAGAGATGTTCTGTAGTAGATTGCCTCCATGTGGTTCAAAAGAAAAGAACAGACCTGTAGATACATTCTAGTGTCAAAAGTTTGGGATCAGTAAAAAAAAAAAAAAAGAAGCTTTTATTTTTTTTATTGTTCCACAAGGATACATACAGTTGATCCGATTCTTTTTTTATTTTTATTAGTTCTTTTGAACTTTCTATTCATCAAATAATCTTGAAAAAATATAATAAAATAAATTAATTATTAAAATAAAATAATTAGCATGCTGAAATTATTTCTGAAGCATCATATGACACTGAAGATGATGGTTGTTTTGCCATACAGAAATAAATGACATAATTAAATATATATATTAAAACATAAAACAGCTCTTTTTACTTGTTACTTTCGTAAACCCATTTTGTTCTTTCACTAAAGTGAACCGCTGTAAAAATTTTAGCGTGTATGAAGTGAAGTGAATAACATCAACATCATGCTACACAGACCATTAAGAACAACAACCACCGTTGAGTATTTATTAACAAGTACACCAGTGTAGTTTTTTTATGCAAGCAGTTTGTCCCTACAGATCAGAAAAGCCACTGTCAAGCGGTTGGCACATTTATGTACAAAACAAATTAATGGTACAGCTTGCTACTAAGCATTCTTTAGTGAGAGTACAAAAAAGACTAGTATATGAGGACAGAGAGAGTGAGCCAGAGTAAGAGATAGATAGAGAGAGAGAGGTGAGGGTTCAGAGAAAGCATTGAAGTCGGGGGCTCAACAAGCAATAGTAATAGAAAGGTGAGAGGAGGAGTTAGAGAGATCACCACAAAGTAAACAGGCACAAATCAAACACTACCATCGAAGAGTAGGAGTTTCAGCGCAATGTTTTTTTCAGCGTAGGATTCAAATTACTGCACGTTATGAGGAAGGGGATGACCCAGCAAGACAGTCGCGTAGAACAAACTCATAAAAAGATGAAATGAAAACTGTTTTTCTTGTTTGTTTTTTTTCTTCTTTTGATTTTTTTTCTCCATTATTATTATTATTATCATCATTATAATTTTTTTTTGATCCAGTAAAAACGATTACCATTGAATGCATGACCATGCCACAAATAACACTTAGGTTCACAGTCTTTACCTAACATTACAGGGGTCTGACTTGACAAAGCCGGCGCCCCGATGCACTTACACCAAGAAAGAGCTCACAAAATGGTCAAATAAGTGCACAAAACTAGCTCTTAGAAACACTGACAGAACATGACTTGCCAGGCATTAAAAGAATGAGAAGACATCTCCATCGTCTGATATAATAATGACTTGTTAGCAAGACAACGAGTAACTGTCATCGAGATAATAGTAGTATAAGCTCTTTAAATATTCCTTTTCATCCTCACATTTCCCCCTTTGGAAAGAAAAAAGTCCAGTGATCTGTTCACGAAAGCCTGGCTTTCGCTTCTTCTCTGTCTTTTTTTTCTTAGGTTTTAAGAAGAAGACCCTCCCTCTGCCCCCCCACCCCCACCCCACCCTATCCTGTCATGGAATGTGTATTTTTATTTTTTTAATCCATTACGAATTCACCTGAAGTTTTTAAGTGCTAACGTACAGTACATACATTTACAGAATGACTATGTACAAAAGCTGGAAATAAAACGCGTCAAATAAAAAAAACAAACCCTGTGTCTATATCTATTTGTGTAGGAAAATAAAAAAGAGGGGGTCATAATGCTGTAGGCTTGTGCTTGTGTCGCTTGCTTCCAGTAAAGGGAGAGTCGCATTGTTTGCCGAAGAGAGAGGGGGTCGTTGACACTATAGTAGGATTTCATTAAATAAACAGCGCAATTTCGCAGCAATTCGTAACTGTTTTACTTTACTGGCTAATTCTTACGATGCCAATTTGTATGTTTTAATCCAATTTGGTTATGCCCCTAATGGGTTAGTAGTTATGAGTGAGCGTTATTTGGAAAAAATCGTACCTTTAAAGACTATAGACATTGTACAAATTAGCCACTTTTTTGGCAGTACGTAAAATAGTTACGTTTTCCTATGAGATCGGGCTGGATTAAATACTTAAAGCCCAAAGAATACTTCAGCCATTTTCCAGTCTAAATGATGTATTTTTTATTATCAGGCGACTTTCAGTTTACATCTTAAGTGCTATAACATACATGCTATTCCAAAGATTTGTGTTTGGTTAGGCTTTGATAATGCTGTCATAAAAATGCATAATTCCAAGTCTGTGGACGTGTGAACAGCTCAGCATAGAATGTCATAGTCTTGAAATTATGGTAATATTGAGATGACGTCAATGCAGCTAATACTTTGAAAGACGGAACAGAATGCAGAAAAAGGCTTAATCCCAAAGTATACTTCACTTTTTATATGTACACGAACGATGGTCTGAGTACAGCGAATGTGACTGCTCACATGTGCTTTGAATTGTTTTTGCACTACTTAGTTTGTCCACAAGGTGTCAACATTGAACTGGGCCGTTGTTTCACGGTCAGAAAAGAAAAACAACAACAAACTACTGAAGGCGGAATAAACAACTCACGCCAACATCTACATGTGCTTGCGATAGGGGATATACATAATAAACAACACCAGCAAACTACTAAGACTGCAAAAACAATAGACGCTGGTGTTGACAAGTGTGGAATTTAAAGATACACACTAATTTAAGTGCGTTCAAATGCATTTTTACCAGTGATAAAGCATCTGTGTTTGGACGCACTTTCAAATGGAGTATACTTTGAAAAACAGCAATTTTGCATTGAATCACATTTGTAAAAAAACAAACTTGTATACTTTGGACTTTAATATCCATCTAAAAGTAGTAAGAAAGTTGCTCTCCCTCTCAGAGCAGTTACAATGCCACCTACTGGGACTATGCGTGTCTGAAACAGCACGGCAAGCAAATAATAACCATTCTGTCATCTTGTAATCATCTTGATAAGCTATGCAATGACATCTGTAGAAAAATAATAAATAAACACTTTATGGTACATCTGCTATATCTTAATTTTGTTTTTTGTCTTTTCTGCCTCAGTTTTTTGAGTTTTCTTTTACCAAAATAATGCAGAATGAGCAAGCCATCTGCTGGTATCAGGCTCTATACCTTTTGATGATTAAAAAAAGAATGATAGAAAGAGAGTGAGAGAGAGAAAGAAAGAGAGAGAATTATTTATTTTATTTTTACCAAAATTTCTTTTTTTCATGCTTTTAAGTCCTTAATAATGAGACAGACACACATGAAAAATGTGCTTTTTTCACCCCAATAACCGACCCTCTACATAAGAATGATTGATGTATTGATGCTTAAAAAGAGTTTAAAAAGAAATATTTTGAAAAAATTGCAATATGTAGTGGAACCGAACCTGCACAGATTCTTAAAAAAAAATGAAACACAACAATGTGAAAAAACTACAACACTACTTCTATCACTAATAATAATAATAATAATAATAATAATGTTTGTGCGAGAGGTAATGGGTTGGCCATGGGGTTGGTCATACGACACACCACCTGGACTTTACCAGTGCCAAAACTCCCTCAACAGGAAGTGACAGCACTGAGGGTCCTCTCGCCTCGCTGCTGCTTCCTGTCTTATGTGTAGGCATTGAGCCGTTCCTTGGAGCGTGTGGAGTGGATGTCATGCAGCTCCTGCTCCTCCTTGGACTTGCAGTCCTCGTATTTCTGCATTTTACATGCATCCTTCACATAGGCCCAGTTGGCAGACAAAACCATCAGGTAGTGGATCTGAAAAACAAAAACAGTATCATATTAATTAGTATGAAGTAATCAGTTGCATTCATGTTATTGCAGTACAATTCTTCTTATAAAACACACTCATAAAACATATTTTTTAATTATAATTATTCACATATAGGCAGGGTGCAAATTATACACTGGCAATCAACTTTTTTGGTAATGTTAGTTTTTGTAATACATGCTTCAGTGAATTAAATTTATGTATTTTTAATATATTGATAAGATGTATTTGAGTTTTCAGTGTTTTGAGGGATATTTAGTGTATTCTGATCTACAGTATCCTCTGATTCGCTATTTCAGAGTTTACTGTAGGTCAAATTATGCATCTAATTTGACAACTTTTAGGTTTTATGTAGATACAAACACCTATTTTATGAGAAAAGTGTCGTGTGAACACTTACGATGTCTATCGGTACATCTGCCGGTTTCAGACTGATGAATGAATATTTTCCTGCATAAACTGATTGACGCGATTATGCATTCACAATGGTATGAACCGTTATAGGGGTGGACAAATGTAGATTTACATGATCTGTTATCTTAATTATTAATATTATTACTTAAGATGCAGAACAGAGAAAACTATTTCTCACTATTAAAGGGCTGAACCCCCCCATACATCTTGTATGGGCTTGTAAAGGGCTGAACCCCACATACAACCCCCCAACCCCCCTGTAATTTGCACCCTGCATATCGGACTGCATTAAATTAAGAAAATAAATTATTGTTAACCTAAAAGTAGGCCATTGAGTGCCTGTCCACTTTCTCAGCAGTTCTGGTTCTGTAAGTATTTCTCACATTATTTTTCCCAATGGGGATTTAATTTACCATCTTTGATTTAATGCAAATTAGTAAATGTAAAATGGCACAGACGAACAAAGGTACAACATTTAATGAGGGAAAGAGCTACAATCCCATAAAGCATTACAAATGGCAATCAAATTAAAAATGACAGAAATATAAAACTATTAATTTGCACAAAGAAGCAATATATTTCAAGTTTGGTGACAGACAGACAGACAGACAGACAGACAGACAGACAGACAGACAGAC
>CAIGQV010016735.1:13190684-13222315 GCA_903798115.1 Danio jaintianensis | reverse complement strand
AGATAGATAGATAGATAGATAGATAGATAGATAGATAGACAGATGATGTTCTCATAGGTGTATTTGGAGTAAGAGAGACAGATCTCGGTGTGTTCACAGCAGACAGTGATGACGCATGTTTGTCACTCTATTATTAGCAGTGACACCAGCAGGAGGCAGCAGTGTGAAGCAGCCAGACTCCTCAGACAAGCCTCTGCTGCCCACTGCAAAAATACATGAAAACACCTTCATCAACGCCTATTCTACGTTTCATTGTGTAACTCAGCGTAGGGTTTACGTGTGTGTGTGTGTGTGTGTGTGTGTGTGTGTGTGTGTGTGTATATGGGGGGATCTAACACTGCATGAAATCAAAGGAAATTAATGACAGATGATAATAATGTCTTGATGATAATCATCTTTTGCTAAATGCTATACATCCATAAAAAATAGGTCATGAGTAAACTCTCATTGCCTGCGTGAAAGCACACACTATGTGTTTTTTTTTTTTACTACACTTTATTTCGTGGTCTATTGAAATTCTTGAATCTGATTGGCTGGAAGGAGTACAATTAAAGCAGCTCCAGTCAGTTTTGACCAAAGTTCGAAGTAAATACACCACCCTAAAACATTAGTAGCCATTAGAACTGTAACAATATTCAAACCGAACCAGAAAAAATGTGATACGGTATGAATCATAGTGCACGAAAGTACTTCTAGGGTTAGGGTTACTGTATTTGAAAACCCTTTGTGTATTTGAAGAAGAATTTAAACCTTAATCGAACATTCCAAATGTACTGTATGGTGAAGCGTTTATTTCTGACTAGTCTGCTGTTGAGGTATTTCATTTTAGTTTACCCAGATCAACTGACTGCACTAAAAATGAATAATAATAATAAATCATTTAAAGCCAGTGTATTTCTGACTAGTCTGCTGTTGAGGTATTTAACTTGAGTTAACCCAAATCAACTGACTGCACTAAAAATGAAAAATAATAAATAATAATAATCATTTTTTAAGCCAGTGTATTAAGTTAATATAGTTATTACATTTAATTATTGTTGATTATTGTTATTGTTATTATGAAGGTAAAAGTGAATCTAGTGTTCCTTTACTTCGGTGTGAAATCAAAATCAAAATTGTTTATTTTGCTAGCGCAGATTGTTATTCTTTAGCTGAACAATTATCCGCGCAAGTTCAGCCACGCCCCTCTATCTTTAGTTTGCTATAAGAAAAGGAAAGATGTGCAAAAGGAAAGTCCCGCCCCCTACTCAATATTCCATTTCAGTTGGAGCTACATCAACATACTGAAATAAGTAAATGCTAATAGCGAGAATTTAAAGGGACAGAAAAGACAGTTTCATAACCATAAATGATGAATGCTCTGTCTGGATCAAACGCAGATTTGATCCATGCTTTTGTGATTAAAATCCAAAATCAGCGAGTGTTTTAAATGCGATTGTGATATTTCAACAATTAATCATGCAGCTCTACTTCAATGCTCCATTATGCGAATGAGATGTAAATTATGCATGATCATTTAAATAGGGCCACACCCAATTTTTTTTTTCTCCTGACAAAAGAAAGGCTCGAGTCTGAGGACACATTGTGTTTAACAAGTTAAATTTGCTCTTTCCACAGCAGGGGATGGAAAAGCTCTTTCTATAATTTGCCACATCATCCCAGACTAACATCCACATTCTCTTTTTCAGAAAATGGTTCCTCGCAAATTACTGAGCGCTGCTTGTACAAGCTCTAGGGCCTTTCTTCTCCCAGTTTCCATGACTACAAAACGACATGCCCAGCGTCTCTCAGTGTGTGTGTGTGTATGTGTGTGTCTGAGAGAGAGGGAAGAGAGAAGGGAGGGAGGAAAAGGAAAACAAGCTCAAAGATAAAAGGATGATGTTAAATAACAACAGAAGGAAAGCCAATGAGAAAGAGTCGACAACGCCCCTAATGCTCAATTTTTCTCCCCCCTAGAATGCCCTGGGAGAGCAGTGACAGTGATTCATGATTTTAACCCTGATTCACATGAAGGAGCTGAAGCAGGTGATGTCATTAATTCAGCTCACATCTTCATCTTTGTCACACAAATAAACACACTGTTGCTAGCTTCAGAAGTGGGAAATTCAAATGTTTGGGACTTTTGTAAACATGATTTAAAATTTTTTGAAAATATATATAGTATATATATTTTAAAGACCTGCATTAATTTTAAAATGTGTGCATTATAGATTGCATAAGACAAATAAGCAAGGATCTGAATAATTTGTTGTAACAAATTTAATTTAAAAAAAGAGACCACTTAGAATTTTCAGTTTTTCTAGATTTACAATTTATACTTGTGTTTGAGTTCATTTAAATGTAGTTTTTTTTATTCTGTAAGCTACTGATGATTTCTTCCAAATATAAAATAAAAAATGTTGTCATTTACAAAAAATGTTAGCATTAAAATTACAAAAACAGTTTGCGAAATTCAATTATTATTAGACAAAAACAATACCCAGTTTAGGAAAGTTTATGAAACTCATTTCCAATCACAACAAATGAAAACATTTGTTATTCTAAAAAAAAAAAAAACTCTAAATGATAATATTCAATATTTGGAATAATGTTAGATCTTTATTGAATAAAACAAATATGAACATTTTACTCAAAGACATGATTAAAAAATCCAGAGACATTGCAAGTGCCATATGTGCTGATTCTTCTTTTGCATGTCAGTTTAATATTGTACTATATTATATTGTGCATATACTTCATTTACTTTAGCATTTATTTATCATTAAAACCCATGGTACAGTGTTAATGTTTTTACATAATTCAAATATTTACATAATTGACACACTTTTTAAGTTATAGCTTCTTTAATGTGAAGTTCTGGAGCATAAAGACCTGGAATTGTACTCTAGCATTACTCAAGTTCATTTCAGAAGTTCAAAACAGCTTGCCAAAGTCAAGCTTCTGGAAAGTAAACATGAGACTTTTAAATCATTGTCAGTTCATTTCTTCTATTCAGTCTGCCCAAGAGTAAAAACAGAACCAGTTCTGTCTTATAGCAGAAACTACAGTGTAATTCTAAGTAAGAGCAACAATGACACTGTTTTTCATCTTTAATATTGCAAGGCTGCTTCCTTCAAATAAATACAACAGTATAAATGAGCATGATGTGTCTTGACCAGTGCCAAATTTCCAAAACATCCAGATCGCTATTATCAGATGCCACCGAGGTCATTTTAGTTTATGTTTATTATGTTACTGAGAGGAAAATATGTAGCACATATTCACATATTCATCTAAGTGCTGCTCTCAGCAGTGTGTCACAGCACAGGCATAAAAAAAAACAAAAAACAACTTTGCTGCTAATATACTGGGTCTATAATTGTACAGTAGGTAGTAGTCAAACTCACCATGGCAATGACTGCTGCTCCGGCTCCAGCCAACGCACACACAAACAGATGGAAGGTCATGTCCAGCTTTCAGAAAAAAAAAGTCAAAGAAAAATTAATCTTGGGTTGCTTTTTTTATTGAGGAAAGGATCTGTATAATCACTTGAAAACATTGGTCTTCTGTGAATCTAGTTTTCTTCTGTACAGATGTGCCGATATTCATAGTGAATATTGTGATAACCAACATGCATGATATTATCTTGAGCACTTCAAAATATTAGTGAATTAATATTTAGTATTTAAATTTTAGAGTACTTTTAGGATAAATATATATTTTTATTTTATTTATTTATTTTCAAGTATATGTAAAACAAATTATATTGTACAAACATTAACAGACTTTTTACTTGACTAAAAGCAAAGAAAGAAAGAAACAATATAAGATAAAAAGATTTATATATATATATATACTAAGTGCTCAGCATATATAAGTACACCCCTCACAAATCTATCTTTTAAATTCATATTTTTAATAGGAAGCTATACAATATTATATTTGTGCATATACATTAGATTAGTCAGTACTGAAGCCAAATCTGAAGTTTATCTAACAAAATAACTTATGATAACAGTCCAAAAACCAGTACACCCAAATTGATATGTTATAGAAAAATATTAAATACAAATTTAAAAAAGAGGAAAAATCAAGAGAAGCAAAAAATTTGTAAAATTTAGTTGAAATTTTGTAGGTTGTAATTTTTAGCTTGAATTTAATTGTATTATCTTTCAATTTCTAAATATGTTTGGTTACTAAAATATTATTTTAATAAATATATCTGTTTAATAAATCTGTTTTGTTTAAATGCACCAAAATACATTGCCTATATTCACTGAGAAATGGATAAAAATATTCATTTTCCAAATGGGGTGTACTCAATTATGCTGATCACTGTATATATATATATAATTACAATAATAATAATAATAATAATAAACAACTTAAAGCATGCAACTAAGAAATGGAAGGTAGATACACCAGAAAAGGTCACCAATTTTTTTCAAAAGTCCTTGGTGATCCTCTGACACTGAACAGTGTTTTCTCAAGAGTGCAGTAGAAAATAATTTTGTTGATCCAATATTTTGTACATGGAGAGTGAGATGATTTCCAGTTAAAATAGGATATATTTTTCAATACAAACATTTTCAAATTTTTTTCATAGATATTGATTTGTAAACATAAGTTAATTAATTAAACGGTCACACTGTACAATAAGGTTCCATTACTTCATGTTAGTTAAAGTATTTACTAACATAAACTAAAAATGAACAATACTCTTTGAGCATTTATTAATAATAGTTCAACACTGACTGATGCATTAAAAAAATACAAAGTTAACATTAGTTTTAACAACAGTTTTCTAACAACAACTTACCTAATGTTAACAAAGATGAATAAATACTGTAATAATTGTAATGTTATTTGTTCGTTCATATTAGTAAATAGATTAACTAAAATATAAATAAATTAAACTTTAAATTACTACATTATGTGATGTTAATTTCTTAGTTAAGGTTTAGTAATTAATAATAATTCCTTACATTTATATAGCGCATTTCTATACACTCAAAGCGCTTTACACATTAGGGGAATCTCCTCATCCACCACCAGTGTGCAGCATCCACCTGGATGACGCGACGGCAGCCATATTGCGCCAGACCGCACACCACACACCAGCTGATTGGTGGAGAGGAGACAGAGTGATGAAGCCAATTATGATATGGGGATGGTTAGGAGGCCATGATGGACAGAGGCCTGTGGGCAAATTTGGCCAGGATGCCGGGGTTAAACCCCTACTCTTTTTCGAAGGACATCCTGGGATTTTTAATGACCACAGAGAGTCAGGACCTCGGTTTAACGTCTCATCCGAAAGACGGCGCTCACTGAGCAGTATAGAGTCCCCATCAATGTACTGCGGCGTTAGGACCCACACAGACCACAGGTTGAGCGCCCCCTGCTGGTCTCACTAACACCACTTCCGGCAGCAACCTAGCTTTCCCATGTGGTCTCCCATCCAGGTACTGACCGGGCGCAGCCCTGCTTAGCTTCAGTGGGCAACCATGTGAGAACTCATTACAATCAAAATGTGCATCTGTTTTATTTAATGGAGCTAATAATTAATCAAATGTAAATCTAACATTGACATAACTTCTGTAACAAACATTGCAGTTTGGTACTGCTGATGTAAATGTTTTAAGTAACATGCGTTTACTCTGAACATTTATGTCCAATAACGCAAAAAAAAAAGTAGTTTGTTTTGATATTATACATAAAAAGTGTGCTAAATATTGCATAAATATACTAAATGCAAAATGTATGTTAAATAAGTGTTAAATGTTTTTTGCAGCTTATTTCAAATTGGTGATAATACCATATATTGTGCTAAAAGCTTCAGCAGGCATTTCAACAACAACAAAAAAAAGATGAAAATGTAATATCGTCATATGATTACGTTATGTTGTTTGCTCACCTCATTCGATTCACACATTTTGAAGAAGTTTTCTGATCCTACGCATAAAGTCTTTTCCTCTCCGATGGGCACAACACCTAAAATAAAAATAAATAAATAGTCTGTCATTCCTCAGGAGCATTCATAGTATATGAGATTATAGGAACGCAAGGCTACTGGTAAGAATGAATCTAATTACAGCAACAAAAAACGCATCGCCGGAATTTCTTTCCACGCACACATCTGATCACAACTAAACATCTGGCAGTAAAAAAACTCTCTGATTTTGTAACATACCAAACTGGCGCGGGTCAAGACATAAACTCGCTCCCTGCAGAACAGTGGTGTTTTGGCAAATGGTCCAGATGTTGAAATATATGAAGACAGGCAAAGAGGTGAATGCTGTCACGCCGAGCCAAGCCAACATGAAGATGTACGTCAGCATGATGAACTGCAGAAATCCAAATAGTAAAAGATGCACAAGAATGAAATGAGAATATCATTTACAATACAGTAGACTTAAATTTAAGGCACAATTATAGGCATAAAGAAATGACTGTATTTGCTTCTCATGATGACTTAAATGTAAAGTACATGCATAAATATTTATAATACAGTATCATGTTATGATGTATACTTTGCAAATGATTTAAATTGAAACAAATTTAATTAAGTACATGAATTCAAATAAGGTTAATTCTAGTAATTCTCAGATTAAATGTTCTCATTAATTTAATGCAATGATATATTAATTAAATATAAAATATCAATATTGTAAAAATTTAACATGGAAACATTCAAATCCATCAAGTTCCATATTCATTCATTAATTAGAAGTTGCTGAGCGCATACAAAAGTAAATTATATTTGTATTATACAATTATTCTACATATAATATTCTTCCAAAATTCCAAAATTGAATAGATTTTGAAAATATTATGAGGTTTAACATTTCATTTTTTCCACCATAAAAGTTAATTCAAGTCAAAGAATACTTGTCAGATCCCCTTTTCTCTAACACAAATCTGTAACACAAACTCACTGTGCAGAGTTTAGCCATTAGTGCTATAAATTAATTACAATAGCTGCAACCACACAATATCTTTCATGTTTCCCCTGGCACAGACGAGAGGAGAATAACTCCCAGAGTTCACTCTGTAATCTTTTATAGCCTATAAAGCGATGCCATCTTTATGTGCGGCAGTTACTCTTAGTGGCTTTGCAGTTGCCCTTTTCTAAATTACAATGCATGAAGCTGCCAGTGATTTCTCACCCATGCACTGACGCAGCGTCCACAGGTGGTGATCTTGAAGTCCCCATACAGGTCCTTAATGGCTCCACTGGTGAAGAAGCCTTCCACCATCAGAAGAATACCATAGACGAAGAACGCTGAGGCAATGCCGTAGATCACATACTTGATGATGTCAATGCTGTCGGAGAAAAATTGAGTAAAAAAATTGTGGTATGCATGGGTCATTTATAACTACTTGCACTGTCAATACCACTTAATTATTGCAATAATAATTTTATAGTGTGCTAATTATTTTAAACAATAACCTCAGTCATTTATTGTGTATTTATGGTTTCTTTGGCTGTTGTGCTTGTTGATGCACTGCCATTTTATTTAGACTTTTGCCCCAAAATTCCCTTTGTAGTGTGGCGTCAAGTGTACAGTAGACTGTAAAAAATGTTGGGTTCCACACAATTCTTCATGTTGTCCCAACACAAATTGTTTAAGTTAAATGTATTGTTTTTAGAAATTGAAGTAGATTAAACATAAAGCAATTAAATTGTCCCCCCAAAAGCGTAAGAATTGTGTTGTTTCAACTCATTTTAAAGTAGTTTGAACAAGCAGCAAAAGTAATTTTTTGAGTGTATGTGGACTCTCACGAAGAAGTATGCTTAGAGATGAAGTCCCAAATGCACATAAACTTGGAATACTTGTGGAACATTTTTGTCATCATGGAAATTAGTTCATTGCATTTAGTTTATTTACTTAATTACGTACCTTATTAGTGACTAATGGTAAGTTTAAGTCGCATATGAACATGGTGTAATTATACACTCATGTACTCAAACATTCTTTCTGTGCCAAATTCAAAGATTACTTTTATTTTCAATGACCAGTTTAATCTTTACTAAACAAAAAAAAGTGAGAGTACCTGAGTTTTTGCTTTAGTGCCACAAAACTCAGCTTTTTTGATGCCATAAAATTCAGTAATAACAGATAACTGAGCATTCAATTCAATTAATCTTTATTTCTATAGTGCTTTTACAATGTAGATTGTGACAAAGCAGCTTAACATAGAAATTCTAGTAAATTGTTGAGAAATGCATGCTCATGCTTTATTTTTAGTTAGATTGGCCACTGTGTTAAACAGGACCCTCGGATTGTGTTTATTACTACTGTAAGTACTAAGTACTTTGTGAATAGCAATAACTGAGTAGTAACACTAAGTACTTTTTTTTAATTACAAATAATTGACTATTAAGACAATTGTGAATAATAGATAAGTGAGTACATAGTAAAGCACTACTAAAAAAAGTTCCAAGAAACAGATAACTGAGTACTAAGTAACCAATAACTGACTACTAAATAACAGGTAACTCGATACTAACAGCTAACCTACAACTCAGAATGTATTCATTAACCAGATCGCTGAGTACTTAATGGATGCCTGATATTATGTGCAGCAGTTACAATGCATGAAGCTCTGCTAGAGATTATAAGTAGTATTTTCTTACACTGTAAAAAATGCAGCATTCCACACAATTCATTCATGTTCTCCCAACACAAATTGATTAAGTTAACTTAAGTTGAACATAAAACAATTAAGTTGTCCCCAACTAATTTTTATAACTAATCTTTTACATGCCCAAACATATTTATTTCCTCTACAGTGTGGTATTTATGTATATAAAATGCATATATCTGAAGATCTACGCAAAATGGCTAGTTAAATGTGCTGCTGTCACTTACATAGTAAACACATCCAGACCATCTCCAGGTCCCCTGATCACCTCAAAGTAGTTCTGGAGGATGGTGACCGTTCCAGTGAGAGCTTCATGCCCACATCCACAGAAGAGAGCCACTCCAGCATACAGCAATATGGTGGCAATCAGTGACGGATAAGGGATTCCTCCTAGACATTTCAGACAGCACTCCATACATCCTGAGAGAAGAGAAAAAAACACACACGTCACGATACTCATCTGAAAGATAGACTTGAGGAGAACAAGATGCCTTTAATCAAGATCTTTTGTGGGTTTGTGTTTGATTCTATTGATCATAGCGAGGACTCATAACTTAATACTGAGTAAGAATGTAGTAACAGATAACAGAATACAAAAAGTACTGAGTAACAGAAAGCTGAGCACTACTGCAAGTAGCAGATACCAAAGTACTTTGTAAGTAAGAAATAACTGAGTACTAAGAAAGTACTTAGTGAGTAACTGATAACTGAGTACTAAGAAAAAACTTCATGTATCCTGAGAGGAAAGAAAATACATGTCAAGTTGCTTTTAAATTAGGATCTTTTGTGGGTTTGTGTTTGATTCTGTTGATCATATTGACTACTCATTACTGAGTACTTAGTATCAGATATGCGATAATTAGGAATGTAGTGAGTAACAGATAACAGAGTACACTGAGAAAATGTATTCATTGGATTTACTACATTTTTTTAAGGTAAGTGGTTGCAAACAATTGATATGGGCTGAATTTAAACAAACAAATTAAGTTGAACATTACTACATTTAATTTGTTTGTTTAAATTCAGCCCATATCAATTGCTTGCAACCATTTACCTTAAAAATATTTTGTAAATCCAATTAATAATTTTTTTCATTGTACTAAAAAGTACAGAGTAAAAGATAACTGAGTATTAAGTAAAAGATAGCTAAGGAAGTACTAAGTAAAGGCCTTGATATACAGTAGTCAACATTTGAAGAGGATCAAAACATTTCACCAAATTTGTCCTTAAACTATTAAACGGCCATTCTTGTCTTAGGATGATTATGAAAAATATGTTTGATCCACTTCAAATGCTGACTACTGCACTTCAAATTAAATTGAAGAATGAACTGAATTCATGTAATTTGGAACAAAAACACAGTTCATTTTGATTTTGTTTCGGCAGTTGGAAACAGCTCAACCAAGCAAACTTTCTTGGATTAGTTTGATTTGCCTCCTAAGCACCTTTGAGCTACCATTGGTCCGAGACGATTACATAATCGGTGGGCGTGTTCTAGGACTCCACCTTCTTTGACATACAACTGATTCATATCTCATATCCACTGAGCTCAGACAGGAGAATAATATCCGAAACAAAAACACCAAGATTGCAACGTGAATACATGATTGTACTGTGCGATCGCTTGGGGAGAGATTTTGAAGACTCAGAGGAGGTCACACAATATACAAGAAACGACACCACATCACGTCACATCTTTAAAAGTTCTAAATATTGTTTTCTATCAGTGCACACACACCAGTGGGGCCATTCGGTGTCTATTGGTGGTAAATAGAAACCAATGTAAAGATGTGGCAGGCCGTGGTGGCGCTTCTTTAAGGCTGTTTGCCAGATATTAATGAACTGTTCTCCTCTGAACTGTTGTGTTTAGGGGTACACATGAGAAGCATGACCACTGATCTAAATATAATGATCAGTGTGAGTGACACATTGAAACCCCGCCATTGAAAAACATTATGCCATAACTCTGCCTTTCTAAACTTCTTTTTGCCCTCAAATAAAGAATGAAAAAGAACTTTATTTGGAGTATCAGAGCTTTACAGGTTACTGAGCACTAAGCAGCAGATGACTAAGTACTGAGTAGCAGATAACTGAGTACTAAGCTAAAGATAACTCAGATAATACATCATGAGAGTAGAGAGAAAATACAGGTCAATGTTATTAAACTGAAAGATACGGTTGGGGAGATCAAGTTGCTTTTTAATCAGAATCTTTTGTGGGTTTATATTTGATTCTATTGATCATATTTGATTATGTGGTTTGGCTCTATTTCAGCGGTGTAGTTTTTAAGTTTTACCACAGCAGAATTGCTGCACAGAAAGCAAAGCTAGTGTAAGTGGTCTTCTGTGCTCTTCTTGGTGTGTAGCCTCTGCCTGACAAGACTAACAAGTACCCAGACGGTTGGAAGTAAATCCTCAGTCCATTCACCGTGAGCGCAGTGAGGTCCAGTTCATTCTGTGTGTGTGCGTGTGTGTGTGCGTGTGTCCATGTATTTGTTACTCTCCAATGGTTTGCAAAATTGTCCCCATGGCAGACTATTTAAAATTCGGCCCTTGGCAACATATATCAGAGTGAATCATAACACTGTGAATCATGAATAACAAAATGGATGGGAGGATGAGAGAATGGACTTTGACACTTAGTCATTCTGATTGAGTTTTTCCAAATGATTGCCTTCGTGTGTTTCATTTCAAAGCTTCATTACATTAGATTTCACAAATCAGCAAGCTTGGGGACCAGTGTGTGTTGTTCAGAACAAACAAACTTGTGGTTCACTTGAAGTTGATAATATTTTAAGTGTTTTTAAGTGACTTTTTAAATAGAATTTACTTAGTATCTGTTATTCACTTAATACTCAGCTATCTGTCAAAATAATTCACTGTATGACAATTATTACTGATTTATAAGGTAGGAATATTGGCAGGTGTTTTACTATAAAATAAATGCTTTAAAAGATGACATGCTAATTGTCATTTGCGGCTGAAAGGGCATATGCTGTGTAAAACATATGTTGGAATAGCTGGCAGTTCAATCCGCTGTAGTAACCCCTATTAAATAAGGGACTAAGCTGAAGGAAAATGTATGAATGCATGGTAATTGTCATCTATTTTAATATTGTTAGTTAGTACTCGGTTATCTATTACTTGGTACTCAGTTATCTGTTACTTAGCAATCGGTTAATTGTCACACACTTAGAACTTTCTTAATACTCAGTTATCTGTTAAAACAACTGGAAATCTGGCACCTATTTTCTGAATGCTTTTATTGTACAAATAATTGTGCTTTAGGAGATAACACTGTATTGAACTTTTTGATTTGACTAAAAACATAGCATTAACACTGTTTTACTATACATAATAATGCTTATTGTAAAATCAAATGTAAAATATGACATAAAAAACTAAAATGTTGTGATAATTCATACGTTACACATAATCACTGTACTATAGTATAGTAAATGTATATGCGCCATCTTTCACGTTTAAATGCATTGCCTTCTCTATCACTTACAGATAATTAATTAACTGTATGTTACTGTGTTCTGCGGAATCTTTCCAAACTGTGTTTTCTGCAGTGTGGGAAGTTTGGCATTTGTGCTTCCTGAGGAAGAACAAACTTTGATTGAGCTCACATATGTTCCCACTCAGTGTTTGTTTGCCAGTCCTTATAAAACGAGTGCAGGAACTTACATGATTTACACTGTGAGAGAGTTATGACCACGGTTTGGTTGAGACCAATGCTCCGGTTTCAGGCCTTTGAATGTGAATTATTGAATACTGTCAAACACGGCTATGGTAATGATGCTGTAATGAACCTCAGACCTGGCCTTACAGTGGCGTTGGCAAGGGATCAACCTGTTGCCATCGCAACTGCTGTGCTTTTCAATGAGTTCAAATATAGACTGTTCTTTGTAGTGTTTGATCGATCAACTGGTTTGCTTTATTTTGGATTTAAAATAGTGATTTTGCAAGCATTGGGGGAGGGGGGTTGATTGGAATCATGCAATGTTAAGTTAACTGAACATAATGTCTACAAGTAAAATGCTTTCAAACTGTGCAACATGTGCTTAACCCATTAGCTAACAATTAGCAAATTAGCTTGAAATATTCAAACCTGTTTCTGTCAGCCCTGTTTCTTTTCCATAAATCTCTGTTGACATGTGAGTAACAGGATTGACCGACTTCATTTACAGTATGTATCATTTATGTTACTTTGACTTGTAACTATGATGTATATTAAGATTATGATATAAATGACGATATAAAATGACATAAATTAGGATATATATAGATTATATGTCATATGGCTCTTCAGATTTAACTGTATTGCATTTTGGACAAAGTCCTTGTTTAAATATCTCTATAGTAAAAACTGGTCTTTTTCTTAACTAAAATGTAATCAGCGCCCAAAATTAAGTAATCTGAATGACAAATATAAGACTGTTTCAAATTTAGGATTCCCGCTGAAATACTGCTAATATACAGCATGTGAAAACTATTGCAAAGTTCTGATTAAAACCATAAAATATAGTAGTAATAATATAGTAATAATAATATTAATATAGTAATAATTCCTGTAACAGGGATGACATAAAAAGCTAAACAAAAAGTAGAAAAATAAAATAAGATATTAAATAACCTAAGGTGGCGTTTTACAATTTCATATATTTATTAAGAAAATATATATTACATTTTTTAAAGTTGAAAAGTCACTGATTTCATGGAACGATCCTTAAGTTCTTATTATAACAGCCAATAAATGTTCATATGCCTGCAGTTTAACTGAACTGCATAATGGTATTAGCATTTACACAATACAACTTGCCCTTCTGATCCTGTTATGAGATTCTTTGAGCTGTTGAAACCACTGCATGCCTGCTGGTTGGCTGAGAGTAATCACATTTTCTGAAGCCACCCCAAATTGCATTACATTACAATGCAGCCTTATATTCATGACTCAAAGGGTGTTAGACCATGATGGTAATAAAAATGCATGCAAATTGCACACTTAGTTAACACAGGATCTTGAATCTTATTTACAGCACACATTATCACTCGCTGACAAGATTCACAACACATCACATGAAGGCACATGTTGTAATATTAGGATATGACCGACATGGTTTACTAGACCAGTGAAACTACTCATTAAGAAAAAAAACAATGTTGATTCTATTTTTATATTTTTGCATATGCATTTAGATGATATATTAAGCAAATCCTTTTAAAAATCATTTATTTATATTTCTTGTTTCTTTTATGATTGCATAAAAAAAGGGGATTAGTATTTTAACATCTTTAATCATTGCATTTGCAGTTTAACATTAATCATTTGACAAGTCAATCATTTTCTGATGAACTTTAGTTTAATGCTTACACTTAACTTACGTTGCTTTAATATTTGAAATGATCATTAATAATATTTTGTCAAATAAATAATCATTCTATTAATATTAATCTTCATTTTAACAAAACTTTAACATTAACATTACATAAAAATTAAAAATAAAAACTGAACAAAACAAGAAATACTGTAATGCTAACTAACCGAAATAAAGTAAGTTTAAATTAAAGTTTGAGCAGAAATAAAATTTTTAATGACAAAAACACATGAACTTAAATAAAATCTCAAATATAAAAATCAGAATTAATAATGAACACTATAGTAATATGCATTTTTTTATATAAACTCTTAATAACCTGTCTTCCAAATTTCAAATTATTTAGATCATCTATTGGCAAAAATTACTATAAATTCTGTATAAAATATTCCACGTTTTCAGACTGTAAATAAATCAAATGCATTGGGGTTTGGTAATTGACTTCAAATGTTTAAGCCAAAAACGATGCACACAAAAGACAGAAAACCCCCAAATCATAAACAAAAGCACTATCCTGAAGGCTTCTCTAATAATAAAGCAATAGCCACTCCCACCCTGTCGCCCCCATATACCTCCCCCAATGTCGTTCGATCACCCACCCAACCCAACCCCAACGCCCATCTGTCAGTCTGACAACCACGGTGCCACTCCTGCCTCGCCTCGCCCCGCTCACCCCACCCCCAACCTCCAATTAATCCCTGCCACTGAGGGGTCACTGTGAACCACTGGTCACCCAGACGCATTTCGGAAGGGAAACGTTCTCACAGGACTCTCAAAGACTGTGCAACAAAAGGCTGTAGTTGCTAACGCTAATCCGCACCACAGAGGACAGAGAGAGAGAGAGAGAGAGAGAGAGAGAGAGAGAGAAAAGGGAGAGTAAAGGGATAAGAGATTGCGACAGATGAAAGAAATAGACAGTAGGACTCAAAGAAGAAAAAAAGATACATGTTTTAGTTATCGTGATAGCAATTAAAAAAAAACATAATTAAATTTGTTATGGTTTAAATGGTTATAATGGAAACGATATTAGTCCTTTGGGTCTCTTGGGAATTCTCCAAAATACACAAGACATTTTTTTAATGTACTGGTTTTAATGGTTAAATTTAGTGTGTAATGTTTTAATGGTATTCATAGTGGAATCCATTAGGTCGTCTATGATGGTTTCCATTGTTTTTTTTATAGCAGATTTTTTTTAACCTTTTTTACACCATAGTCATTTATAACCAGCTCAATTCGGTCTTTGTTTTAATAATATCCAAACGGATTTGAATAATTTGTCGATTTAAAGTGATTAGCATTTCATTAGCCCCGAATGCGGTTTTCTCTTCAGATGAAAAGAATTCAAATTCAATTGAACTCCATCGCATCAAGTGGCTACATGAGAGGCGATGTGTCTCAATCGCTGACCCCTCCCTTGTAGGCGAGCGGCTTTTTATCACCGGCTTCTCTGCGCATGTTTAATCAACCAGCAGGGTTGCCATGGCGACGGTGGTGGAGGTGCGGGCCCTAAGAATGGGCCGGGCCTGTGCGCTCCATGACCCACTTACAGTGCCGTGTGTCAACACATTCAGCGGCAAACAGGCTGAATGGGAGACACATTTACAAGGATTACAGGGGGGGAAAACACAGTCCAGAGCTGAACACAGTAGGAACAGCGAAGACTACATGACTTCATCCAACCTCGCTGCTAGAAGATTTGCTTGAACATCTTCCCTCAGCCGGTTAGACTTAATTGTAAATTGCAATTCAAAAATAAAAATAACAAATTCTGAGAGTTGGACAATACTGAACTATCTATTCTTTCCATCTTCAAAATTCAGATTCAGAGTGAAAATTGTTTCTAATTCAGTTTTTTTTTACTGTAAATCCTTTGTTTGCATGTACTTTTCAAACACACCAATTGTGGAGAAAACGGGATTCTCGTTAAATATTCCATCATCTGAAGAACCTGCATGTTCTCAATCTTGTCTGGCCTGTTTGAAACAATGGGGAGAACAATGGTGCACTCTGTTCACTTTCTATTAAAAGCCATGACTCAGTTTGGAGAACAATTAGTGAAACTTCAGTGTCCCTGAGAGGTTTGACCAGAGCGTAAGAACAATAGGAGTGTCCATATTCGAGGGACTCACACAAGGTTGTGTATTTGACGGAATAGGAAGGAAATGGGATTGCCAGATTGCTTGCATCCCACAGAGGTATATAATTCAATTACACTTGTTTCCATTTCAACATCCTAGTCTAAGACAATGTGGTGCTTTTTAGAGAACAAGACACCTACAGTATGTTTACAATCTTAAAAACAAAGATTTAAATAAAGAAAGAAGGAAAAAACATCTTTGGTTCTTTACACAACCTTTCAGGCAACAGTTCTTTACCATCAGTTTCTTTATATGAAGAATATTTTATTAATTGAAAGATGAATAAAGAATATTCCACTACTAAGAACATTTTGTGGAATGAAAAGTGAAGATGTGCCAAAAAAAGAACTATATTTTGAAAACTGATCCAAAAATTCAAACCCAAGCTATTAATCCTTGGGTAATGCAACTTGCATTCGGATATTAATAATAAAAGAGGAGTTTGTTACATGCTGAGATGCTAAATATAGCACAAAAGGCATAACAACATACAGTGAGGTGCAGGTATTCAGGTCACTCTCCAAATTCAGCAAGAAAATATTAACATTGATTTTTAAAAATTGCTCCTTTATGTCAGAACATGCGCAGAAAACATGGGCGCTGAATTGGCAGGCAAAACATCTATGAGGTAATGGGCAAATATCTGTCTGCCAAATCATCTGTTATGCCATCACACTCTATCATTTCATGGGATCCTATAAGAGTCTGATTCAGAACGCTCACTTTATGAACATCTCTTATCAGAATCTTATCAGTGGATGATGTTACATAGTCAATAGGGACTGATAAGAGCCCATCCAACAGACTTTACTCTGTCAACAGCGACGATGACAGATATTTGCAGGAAAAAAGCCATAAATAAAAGATGAGTGGGACGGTATCTGTGTGTGTTAACGGCCTAATGTCCTCTAATCCAATAATCATGAGAGGTAATGAAATGTCCATTCTCCCATGAGGCCGCTTAGTTCTCCACTTCATCTATTGTGCAGCGGCTGGGTCAATGCACGTCTGTGAATAAACTACATCTGATTATCGGACTCAAGAAACTTGGTTACTGTATAATTAGTAAGTATTATGCATTAGGTCACTGAATTTGGGAATTATGCATGATAACAATGTCTTTTTTTTGCTAAATTGTAAAGTACCCTTGAGGCTCCAACAGTAAAGCAAGATTCTAGTAACAGCAAAGTCATGGGTTCATTTTCCTAGAGAATTTAGGACTTATAAAAAAAGACTAAGTTTATTTTAAGTGCAAAATTGCTTTCGATAAAAGGCTGCCAAATGGATAAATAGTGATCAACTCAAATGTTATTATTCTTTTTATTACAATTCAAATGTTGTCATTACAAAATATTAAAAAGTATAATAGTTTAGTAGTAATACTAAATACATTCATTAAATATTATTAAATAAATGTATTTATTATTATTATTATTATTATATTTATAGAAAGAACATTTTTGGATTTAATAACCAAAATAAACAATATTCAATATACAATAACAATATAACAAAGAGCACTCAAAGTTATTGTGAAGTCTCAGATTCCAAAATATCTATTTGTAATTCTCACTTAAATCAAAACATTAAAAATAATAAACAAGCAAACAAAAAACATGCTAAATGAAACGTATACAGGATCACTGTCAAAAAAAACATCTATATGTTTTTTTTTTTTTATTAAAAATGTTTAATTTAAAAAACACGGGAAAAAAGCAATATAATAGATATGCAGTTTTTATCAAGAAGTGCATCAGGAGCACTTTATGGAACATTTAAATGCAAAACAGCTTAGAAATATAGAACAAAAATGATATGTGTCGATAGGCATTTGTGATTCTCAGATTAAACGAATAAATCCCACCAATGTCATACATTGCTTCAAGAAATCAAATAAACATCAAAAAGAATGATAAAACAGCAACCCCCCCAGCAGGTTGAGCATAAACCAGTGATCCTCTCATACATTTCATGTGCTAAATATCACACAAACCCACTGACAGTCTAAGCACAGCAGACCTGACATGGCTGCTATCATCACACTGCTTCAGAAGGGAGGAGGAGGAGGAGGAGGAAAAAAAAAAATCACTGAAATATAGAGAGTCGTCATAGATGGAGCGAAAGAAGGATGAAAGAGTTCCGAAGGCTGATATTTCGATTATTCCTTTAATTCAAGCTACACATAATGCAGTCAAATGCAAATATTTTCTATATACACCACAAAAGAAAGGAAAATATATACAACGATTGCAGTCCCTGCAAATGGTGGTATTATAAATGGCTTTGTGTCTTTCACATGCAAAGCAACAAACACCAGGAAAAATGAGTTGGGCGAACGATGGGTGAATATTTAAATTCCCAATGCATGCAAAAGACAGATCTCCTGTCGGGCTCAGACAGACTGACAGAAATGCGCGGCAAACAAAGACAGACCCATCAGATTGTTCACACACACGCACACACACACACACGCTCGTGCAGGATCCATCCCTTGCACACACCCCTCAACAAAATCATCGTGCAATCTAAAATCCATCAGTTTTTTATTGTTTGTGTTTTGTTTTTTTTGCATCACATTTGCTCATCTGCTATTTTCGAATCCCAAAGATGAAAAAAAATTGGGCACTGCATCACTGGATTTAGACGAAACATAAAACCATAAAAAAAATGGGGAAAAATAATCCAGCATTCCACCCATATTCAGGTACTTTTCCTAACCTCGTTTTATAATCCACATGATCAGATGCAATGAAAAGCAGCGAGGGATTAAGCACAAAGGTAAACAACACGGAGAGATGGATGGGAGGAAACAATGAAGGATGAAACAAAAAAAAGCATTTCTTTACCCTTCTGGGTCTGTCCCTCGTCCATGTCCTCCTCCATGTTGCCTTGTCCTGTGATATCGGGGGTCTCGACGGCGGTGACCAGTGTTGCGCCTGTGGGTTTAAAGTCCGCTCCTTGAACGCCTTTCTCTTGCCTGCTTTCCACAATAGAAGCTGAGGCTGGTCTCTCTCTCTCTCTTTCTCTCTCGCTCTCTTTCTCTCACTCCCTCCTCCCTCTCTTGCTCCTGCTACTACCCTGTTCCTCACAGAGAAGAGCTGCTGTCAACACACATTTTTTTCAGTTCACTTGCCTTGTGTGAGGAGGTTCAGTGTGGCATCTCAGTGCAGGCTTGTGCAAACCATTGAGTGTTAAGACATTTAGAGATATTGTCTATGTATGTGCTTATAGAATGTAACCAAGCTCAAGTGTGGGATGCAAAAAAACAACAAATCGACAACCACCCAAAACATGGGTCGGCACACTGGCTGGAAAGAGAGAGGTGGGTTTTTGGGGGAGTCGAACAGGAATATGGTATAAGCCTCCACTTTGCACCCCTGCTCTGAAAGAATGGAGAAGGCTGGTTGCATCTCTACTGCATTAAGGTTGAGATGAAAACGAGATATTCGATTATTCTGATAATTATGGTGAATATATGTTGTAAATCTGAGGCGGTGGAATGTAATGATGGCATCTAGAGTGGGTTTTTTCAGCTTGACTGCTTCAGTGCGCAACATGGATGAAATATAAATGCATGTGATGAATATAACATCATATGGTGGGTTCACGTGATTCTGTGTGTGTGTGTGTGTGCGTGTGTGTGTGATGAAACATATTCACTGTGTCATTCCACAGTATCCCACATTAATCCACAGTATTCCACATTAATCAGACACACATTATTTGTTAAAACCTGCTATTTAGTATAGAAGTGCCATTCGAGCTTCAAAATCTTAATGGTTATTGTGTTCAGTTTTGGTAAATTAACAAGTCTTTTTTTTTTTTTTAAATGGCTTCTGAGAGAAATTACCATTGTTAGCTGTTATTCTACAATAGCTTTTTTGTGGAGGAATTTTCCCCTCAGTTTCAGCTAACCTCCACATCATTAATTGCACAGACACTATAATTTTCTATAATTTAAAAATATATTTTTTTTCGATTGCTTCTTGGTGGATTGTATGATATAACCCAGTGAGAAATCCATTTTCACTTCAGAATACAGTATACAATGCGTAATATCTAAAGTGTTCAAAAATTGAAATTCCTCCTTGCATCTCCTTTGCAACCAGAAATGCATGGAATAATTAATCATCCGTAATCTAATTCTGGCAATATTGCCAATAATGAAAGAAATTGTTCATGTCAACTCAATTTTATTTGTTTTAAAATGAATAGTTTTTAATGCTAAAAATGTTTTTAATTACAATGAGTGCCTATATTAACTAAATGTAAGTAACACTGATCTTCAGTATGTAATCGATCATTTGTAAATTGGATAAATTCACAAAGCAGCCAGAAGCATTCCCATGTTTAAAACATAAAATTAAAACTGCAGTTATACTTTAGCGTAAAAAATCATGCCCAGATTTTTGATCGAAGGTGATAACAGAACACCTTTTGCATTGAAAATGACACCGCTATTGGATGAAACTTTAGCAACTGATTGGCATTTTAACAATCCATATCACCCTCAATCAGCTTCTGTAAAGATTTAATAGTATAATTAAAGACTGATTAGCCAACGCATGATTGGACACCAGGAAAAATCAAATGACTGTATTGCTACCTGTATTGTTTAGCTGAAATATAAATGACATCATGCTCCAATACACAAATCTTTCCTTTTGAAGCTAAGTTTGTGTTTCTTCCCTAGCTAAAGTCAGAGACTAGTCCAAGAGATGACACTCATATAGTTTTGAATGGGGAAAAATGCAATGGTCTAGTGAAGGAAGCCCTGCCGCCTTCTAGTAAAAGAGCCAAAAATCGATTGCTATAGACTGACCATTCTCTTGAGAGAGGAGGGGGTCCACACTTGTATGGTTTTTTAATGGCAGTTTCTGCCTTTTGAAAATTATTAAAGCAACACTCCACTTTTTTTTTTAAATAGACCCCCTAGAGTTAATAATAAGTCCCCTAGAGTTAAAGAGGTGAGTTCTTGAATCCATTCAGCTGATCTCCAGGTCTGGTGGGAGCACTTTTATCTTAGCTTAGCATTATAGATTATTGAATCGGATTTGACCATATATCTTGCTCAAAAATGACCAAAGAGTTTTGATCATTTTAAAGCTTGACTTTGCTGTAGTTACATTATGTACTAAGGCTGCATCCAAAATCGCATACTTCCATACTACATAATACCTTGTATGCCAGCAGAGTAGTATGTCTGAATTCATATTCGAAAAAAAGTATGTGAAAAGTACTCAGATGACCTACTACTTCTGGTGAGATTCTGAAGTGCGCATCCAATGTACGCTACGCTATCTTATGATGCCACACAAGAGAATTCATGAATGGGAGTGAAGTCACGCAACTGACGCAGGTAGGTCTCGTGATAATGACAAAAGGTTGATGTAGTACGTCCAAATTCTATTTGTACTACTCACATTCATACTATATAGAATGTGCTTTTCTAATGGTCATATAGTAAATTCAAATTCAAATGTAGTACATACTCAAGTAGTAGGCAATTTCAGATGCAGCCTAAGTCTTACAGAAAATAAAAAGTTGTGATTATAGATAGAAACTATACTCTCATTCTGGCTTAATAGTCAAATAACTTTCCTGCTGTACCATGGCTGCAGCAGGTAAAATGATATTATGCAGCATGACTGGCACACGCTCCCTTTGTAAGCTGGTTGTCCACTATTGGACGTTATCTACGTAGCTATTTTCAGATGCTGCATAATATCATTGTGCCTGCTACAGTCATGGTACAGCAGCAAAGTTCCTTGACTAATACGCCAAAATTACAGTATAGTTCCTAGCAATATTATCAATATTATTATTAATATTAAAAAAAGCAACTTTTCATCGTCAAAATCAGTAAAAGGTCTATTTTCATTTGCTTGCATTCATAATTACAACAGAACAATGTGTTTTAATACAATAAAGAAAACAAATGCAGTTTTTTGTCACGATTCTACACTTTAAGAAATGCTGGGTTATTTAAACCCAATTTGGGTAAAATATGGACAAACCCAAACATCGGATTAAATTTGGTTTTATGTTTTTTAAAATTAAGCCAGCAGTTGGTTTAGTCCATATTACACCCAGAATTGGGTTGAAATAATCCAGCATTTTTTAGAGTGTAATGCTCAAAAATGTATGACACAGTTGTTGCTAGATTTCATTGGTAATTCGAAATATGAAATTTAATTCAAAGTTTGGGTAACAATTTTGGAGAAATTGATGTTTTCATATTCAAAGAGATGAGCTGCACTTACATGCCTGAGAAACATTTCAAAGATGGCCCACGAGTTAAATAAATTGTCTTAAAGGGACTTTGATCAAATGGACGTGATTATGAAGGATTATGTCACATCCCTAGTTGGTAAACTGAACTCTAGCCATCCATCTGTGTCGAATCCACAGGTGCCATTGAAACTGTAAGCTATAATATCTGGGTTCGACTAACATGATTCCAGTGATCAGGCTAGGAGTGCTGACTGAACTGCATGCCATTAGACTGAAGCTCCGTGCCAAAGTGAACATCTAAATTGACTAAAATGAGTAGACACATCCCTGGTGAACGAGAGCTCAAGATGAAGTAACAATAGGGTGTGCAAGACACTTGGATCAATGCAGGTAAATAACATCAGAAATGTAAATAAGAAAGAATTAGACAGGTGATAAAATCTGGAATAATTTGATCAACACATTAAATGTAGTTCCCCTTTTCTGTAGCTATTTCCCGGAGCGAAGTGCTACAGGTATAGCACATTATTATCACAAATAATTCTCACTTTTTAGTTGTTGTTTATTAGCTTGCATGTTGTTTATTTATACTTATAAGTATAAAGTATAGAGTAATACCTCATGCTGTCATTCTACATCCTTCGTATACCATACTTAAACTCCACTACTACATCTACTACCTTACTATCAATAAGAAGTAAATTAGGAGTTTATTCAAGTAAAAGTCCTAGTTAAGAGTGATTTTGTGGTTGCATTATGTTACAGTATGTGTACTTAAAGTGTACTTACTTAAGTAATTAATAGTTTATATAAATTAACTATATTGGTTATGCGGCACGGTGGCGCAGTGGTTAGCACTGTTGCTTCACAGCAAGAAGGTAGCTGGTTCGAGTCCCGACTGGGTCAGTTGACGTTTCTGTGTGGAGTTTGCATGTTCTCCCCGTGTTGGCGTGGGTTTCCTCCGGCTGCTCCGGTTTCCCCCACAGTCCAAAGATATGCGCTATAGGTGAATTGGGTTAACTAAATTGGCCGCAGTGTACGACTGTGTGTGAATGCGAGAGTGTATGGGTGTTTCCCAGTACTGGCTTGTGGCTGGAAGGGCATCCGCTGTGTAAAACATATGATGGAATAGTTGGCGGTTCATTCCGCTGTGGCAACCCCTGATAAATAAGGGATTAAGCTGAAGGAAAATTAATGAATGAATTTATTGGTTATAGGTTTAGGGGTAGTCACAAGTTATTACCCATTTTATGGAATACTATGATAAGTACATAGGGAATGTTATGACTTCATTGACTCTCCATTGTCCCTCTGTGTGTGCATATACAGTATATAGTAAATGTAAAAACATGAAGGATGACACTGAGGTTTTTGTTTCAGATTCACTGCTTCGGTGCACAACATGGATGAAATATAGATGCACATGATGAATATAACATCATATAGTGGGCTCAAGTGATACTTGTATGTGTGTGTGGTAAAACATTCACTGCGTCATTTCAGGGGGTGACAAAAACATAAAAAGGCAGTAATTTTTGTTTTGTCAACTTTTGTTCAATTAATCAGGCACATATTTTGTTAGAACCTGCAATTTAGTATAAAAGTGCCATTCAAACTTCTAAATCATAATGATTATTTTCCTTTTTTGCATACTGGCTTTCTGAAATTAAAATATTTACCTATTAAACTATGAATAGTTTTAGTATTGTTATTATTTAATTGTAGAAATATTTTGGATTCATTAATCAGCATAAAGACATCCAATTTTGTCAATGATGGTAGATATTATTCGTCAACTCAACTGCTTTGTTACAATGAATGCAAAAAAAATGTGTGATTTATTAATAACTAGAAAATGCAAGTAAACAGCACTTTTAAAATATATTTTAATACAGCAATGCCAGGCAAACATTTTGAAATTTACCTTTAACCTAGAATAACTTTCTGTTCCAATGTAATTCAGTGTGAGTTTCTCAATCTGATCACAAGTGTTCAATGGTTAATACTGCGGAAAAACTTACTGTATGTTTTTCTCTAACCCATTCTTGAAATGTATGCTTATGATCTGCATACATTTTGGAAAATACATCAACATTTCCTAGCTAAAATGCTGATTTACTTTCTACAGACAGTGTTAAGTTCTAAAATTATTGTGAAAGCTGACCTGCTTTTTTATTTAGAATCCCTGAATGGCATTAATATTTCATTAAGGCACAGTTGTTCCTGAAAGTGTCTTAGGGGCCGCTTGCACAGAACGCATTCAGTTTTAACAACCCCTAACTCTACCCCTCAAATAAATGTGCTCTGACAATAACAATTTGCCTTGTGTGTTGATACTGCAGGCCCATGTTTAACATTCCTGCCCTGAGTACCCATATATATAGGGCTCTATTTCAGGAACAGCATCTCTGCACAGGCACAACACACCAAATGCAGACTTACAATTGACATCAATTATAATAGGATTCAATGTGTTGTGTTCTATTATCACAGACATTGTTTCTCAAGAGTTTCTCACATACACTTTTTTATATTGACTCATCTGTTTTATGCTTGACTCTAAAACATTACAAGAGTGGACCATATAAGACGGGCAGCCAAAATATGTACAAGATTGGGAAATGCTGGTTTATGTCAATGGTCCATAACTGCCCCAACTTGGTTGTAAAAATAAATAAAATTAATAAATACATAACTCAGTCAGGGTCAATGGATCAAACATGCAAATAAATTATTGCTCATTTTTTGTAGTCCGTTTAAGCATATATTTCAAGAGTCCACACTTAGTTATTGCTTGATACTAATTGCAGGTTTGGCATGCTGTCCCGGGAGAGAACCCTGAGCTTGGAGATACTTAAGCCCAGGGCTCCCGCCTGGTCATATAGCATAGAAGGGGGTCCGAGATCAAGTAGGTCTCGAGAGCTCCCCCTGGTAAAGGAGGAAAGGGGGAGATGATTCTTCAAAAACGAAGATAAGGGAAGTAAGACAAAATGGGCTATTTATTGTAGGCTTGGATTCATCTGACTGATTGGTATTTGATTTGGTGGTTTAAAGATGATTGTTGATGCAGGACCAGCCGCGATCAATCATAGTACGTGATCTCTCGAAATTAGTTTTTTAAAACTTCACTTAATGTGTCATTATTACAGAATGCTGGGTTGTTTTAGATACAATTTGGACAGACACCTCATTTTTAATATCTAGAAAATTAACATCATCATCATTACTGATGATTATACTTTAAATACTAATTAATGGGGTCATTTTGATTTTATTTATTTTATTTTATTTGGGGGGGTGGGCCAGGGGTATTTATATTGCATATTTCAGACATCTTCACTTAAAAATCTATGGCCAAATTCAATTAAAAATGCTCCAATTTTAAAAAGTCTTCAATTGAAAAATGGATAATTTAATATGTAAATATTTCTCTGTCACTCAAAGAATACATTTTCTTTCCAGAGGAATCTGTTTCTTGTGTGTTTGCACTTGGTGGTTTACAAGGACAGAAATATGTATAAAGCATGGGTTTGTCCTTGTAATTCAAAATGCTTAGAAATCACCCTTAAAGGTATTTTGCCACAGGTTTCCTTGGTTGGGATTAAGGGTAAGGGTGGTGTAGGGCCATATAATAAGCAGTTTTACTGTATAAAATACATTAAGCCTATGGAAAGTCCTCATAAACCTCATAATACCAACGTGCATATGTGAGTGTGTGTATTTTCCCAGTCTTGTTATTTGAAATTCTTATCATTTATAAAATAAGACAGACATTAATATTTAACTCAATATTGATTTTGCAATATGAATTATATCTAAATGTCTCCATACAAATGTTTATATTCAATGACATCTTTTCAGGCATTTACTGAAGGAAAATAATTTCCGATGTGATTGCCACATGTCATGGAGTCTGTGCAAAAACAAACAGCCACACCCTGATCCCTCATGATGATGATGCTTTTCTGGGAAGGTGGTGGGAGAGAGAAAGAGAGAGAGAAAAAGAGAGAGAGACAGACCACCGCCAAGTGTGCGTATGTGTGTGTTCATATGTTCATATGTGTTAATGTGTGATGCATAGGCAATGAGCATGGGTTTTTGGAGGGGAAATCCAAAGTGAATGAGCGATACTTTAACACCCAATCCCCCTTCTGGCTAATCATGTTCCTGTCTGGATTAAATGCATGAATCCAAACAGCCCTCCAATACATGCATCCTCCCTGTTTTTGCGCTGCAGGCCCAGATGAAAAAACACACAACAGATGGCATAGCGGCCTCTACAAGGGCATCTAGCCGTCTACATGCAGTTAGTTGGCACTGGAAAGCATTGCACAAAATGTGTTTCGGTGCATTGTGAATCTGAGGCGCTGCCATCTCCCGCTCGATTGTAGCTCCGGCTGACTTGTTGCCATGGAAACTCGCTTTAGATGTTGCCCGTCGAGGCGGCAGCGCAAGCACACATACATGTACTGTATGCACAGAGCACACAATGAGCAGAGAGCAGTGAACGGCATGTTTTATATGCAAGTTCAGGCAAAATCAGCCTCCACAGGGATATAGTGTGCTTCACGGCAAGGTCTTGTATCACTCTAAAGGAGTTTAATGTATGATAATGCCTGAATTACTCTACATTACAGCCAAATGTGGGGGAAAAACAACTGTGGTGCATAACGTCAAATTTCTAGCTGTAAATATAGCAGATGTTTTATATTAAATATAGCTGAACTGCACAGCACCTGTGCATTTCTGGTTTATTTCAACCCAACCATAACTACACAACAAATAAAAGTCAACTATAGTTTAAAGGGAATATCAAAGTGGTTGAAAGACAATTCATTCTATAATCTATAAAATCTATAAATAATTCAAGTCTGGTTGTCCATGAAAGACAAATGTGTGTTGATACTGTATACACAGAGATTTGAAGGCAAATGTATTTTTTATTCTTTTATTTAGCTTATGTTAAGCCTTTAAATCACTATTTAAGCTAGTATCTTGCAAAATAACTAGTAAAATACACTGTAAAAAATGCTGGGTTCCACACAATCGATTTGCATGAGTACAACATAAGAATTAAGTTAACTTATTAGTTTTTACAAACTTAAGTGGATTAAACAAAACAGGTGTTATTAAACAAATACTCAAGTATTGTGTTGTTTCAGCTCATTTTAAATAAGTAGTTTGAACAATCAGCAAACATAATTTTTTTGAATGTATTATGTGCTGACATCATGGCAAAGACAAAAAAAAAATACTTTTCAGAAATTAGTTATTAAATATTTGAAAAATAATTAATATTTTACTTTAAAGACTTTTAAGGGCTGATCATTTTGCCTTCAACTGTACACTGCATATTTATTTATTTATTTATATACTATTGGTGGATTTTATTTCTGCATGAATTCCACTATTTAACATAATAGTTTTAAATACGTTCAATAAGTTCAATTAATGTATTCAGATGGGTTCAAAAAAAGCATATGATCAATTAACTACCTTGGAGGTCTGTCATTAAAATGAAACAAATTTCTCAATGGAGAAAATTTATGTTTTTCTTCTGGAACCCGACTGCTGCACTCCATTTACCGTCACTTTGTTACAAACCAGTATGACTTCATTTATTCTGAACTACACAAAGTAATATGTTTTCCAAATATCTTTCCAAATATAAAAAAGGAAGTCATGCAGGTTTGAGGTGAATCCCTTTAAGACTTCTCAGAAAAATAAATGACACTTCTAGATGCAGTTTCCTACTTTCATATCCTTTTATTACTAACCAGTTGGTCTCAGTTGGTCATTATGTTAAATCAGTGACAGATAACATCGATTTCAATAACATCTCGATTGATTAGATGACTGCATTGAGGGTCATACCATTTAAACCTCATGACATTTTGTTCCACAGAAAGCCTATTTGGTTTTGCAAATGTTCATTTCAGTCAAAAAAACATGTAATAGGGAGGAGGGTGAGGAAAAAAGAGGGAGCGTGAGACAGAGACGAGGTGGTCTAAAAAAGTTATTTTCTGGGCACAGTCATGAAAAGCAGTATGCCTGCTTTAGATATCCATGGCAACCTTATGCTATGAATTGAGTCTGAAAGATGCATGGAAACACAACAGATACGCTCTTTATGTCTGACAGTGGCAGTGACTGTGTGAGAGTGAATGAGGCTGTATGACACTATGTGCTTGTGTGCAGAAAACTGAGTAAAAGAGGCAGAGGGGGTAAACAGGGACTTGGGCAGCTTGCCTAAAACCTGCCTGTCTCACAGTGAGTTCGCTAAATGAATGTCTAATTTGCAGCAGACCTTGGGAAGAGCGGTAAAGAGAAACATGCTGCGCCTTTCAAAGAAAACACAGCCATCTCAATGCAGAGAGATACCACAGATTCAACAACAGCTGCTGGGGTTAACCCATAAATGCTGAATTTATGCTTGGAGAAGTTTTTATTGCTTTTCCAAAGAGACAATCAAACATCATGCTTGTTTAATAGCTATTTTATGATGCCAGCTCCAGTTGGTTAGAAAAAGATGACATTCAAAAACAATTTGATTTATTTTTATTCCATTGAGCAGAATAGGTATCTGCATAGATTTGAAAACATATTGTTCTCTGTTTTGACTTTCCATCTACACCGAGTTCTGTTTTTATCCTGTGAAAATGGCTTTTGAAGATGCTATCCATACATGTGTTGACTGTGGAAAAAGTGGTATTATTATCATTATGTACCACAAGATATCACTGTTTATGATAGTATGCTCTTGGATTTGTTGCTTATAATAAATGCTATTTTGTACAATCCTCATGTCAGATTCTAGCAAAAATGACTAGCAATTGCTGTCTTTGCGCAAATATGTTGGTAATTTTGTTTGCAGTTATCCAACAAATAATACAGTATTAATATTACAATTATTATTAATAATGTAATCATTGTCTGTATAAATAAGCCCTAATTGGTAATTTTTTTTTTTTAATGATCATGGGAAAAGAGGAGCATGATAACTGTACTATGTGTGGTCTTTCAGTGTGCATTTTGAATACATTTTATAAAGTTTATAGCTCCAGTCCTTGATTCTGATATTCTAAATTCACTATAAAGCACAGCTTCTCAGGGCTTATTGGTTTATAACACACATGCATGAAAGATTGTAACGGTTTCAGTGTGAATGAGATACTTCTGAAAATGTCTGAAAGTTCCATTGAGAACAGGAAACTTTTTATGAAATGTTTTTCCAACATTCAAAGTCTTATAATATGTAGAAACAGACAATGACATAAAACAAGTCTAAACCATGACACTGTGTCCTAACTACAAGCAACGCAACTAACTACAAGCAGCGTGGCTATTTTAGAAATGCTTTCTATTTCCGCAACATTACAGAAGAACAACAGCATAAACAAAGACAGTAATCACCTCAGGTGCAGATTATGTGCTTCATTCAGTGTTCAGTGCTATTAATGTGATTCTGGACACCTTTTTATGTGACATTTACTGCCATACTACTAAAAGCAGCAGTAGATAGTTCACCTCAGATATTGAAAATATAATAACTAGCTAACAGTTTGAAAGTGAAGGTCAGAACTGTGACCAACAGTCACTCAGTAGCCTATGTACTTTCAATAATGTTAAAGATGTCGAATGTATTAATTAGATTATAACCCTTACCATTTAGTCTGGAGTGCCGTGGCTGTTTTAAATGAGTGGTATTTAAATGTTTCTGGTGTCACGTCCATTTGGGGCAGACAGCCAAATTGCTCGCCGATGGAATCTTACCTTATTGTGTGTAGTTAGGACACGGTGTGAGATTGGCAGAGCTAAAGAATAATGAATTGGCAGTGATTTTACAAGATATGAGAAAAATAATCAACTGTTATTTATCATTGATGTAGAGTGGACAAGGGGTAGGATTAAATAAGCATATGTATGAGTTAAAACTAGTTTTGTATTGACTTGTATTATTTGCTTTGCTTAATAATTGTATTTATTTTATTTTATTTTTTACATGTTCAATCTACGTCTAAAGTCTAATCAATGGTTGAGCTGTTCCTTTAAAAAAATACTGAATAACAGTTCTTCTGAAAAAATAAAAAACTTTAGTTTAAATATTTATGAGAAAATTACCAGAGAAATGAAAGTATTACATTTAAACAACTGAACAACGAACCTTTAGAACCATATAAATAAATATGGGATTAATTTTTATCTAGATATTTTATGACAACAAAAAAGGCAGCCCACTGACATGTATACTTGTTAAACTAGATATTTTATTGCGGTAATGAACCTTATGCTCAAAATTCAAGGGCCTCATTCTGAAATGTGCTTTGAAGACCTCTGTTGGATATCTACCTCAAACAGTCTCACAATTTACATCCAATATCTGCAATGCATTCGCTTCTGATTCCAGACGCCACTGAACCTGCAAATATAGTAAAAACAAGCATTCCTTAAATACAATACAGTTAAACATTGATAATGCTATATAGATGTGACTAGTGTCTGATTGATTAGGTTAAGTAGAAGACCTAGTAATACAGTCTGAAATATTACCTCGATTAGCTTGTAGGATAACTACAGTAGCTGCTTCTATAAAGGGTGGTATAATTTTAAGCTAGTAGCAATATATTAGCAGCACTGTTCTGTGGCAAAACTAAAACACAAAAACAATGTGTGTTTTTTTTTCAAATTGATTTAGACTGATCGCTTACATATGTCTCATCCTCTTGTTGGGAAGGCAGGCACTTAACAAGCTGCTTGACCGGTGTTCATCTGTAGATTTGGCTCATGCTGGTGGGCTAACAATTTGACAGCCTGTTCTCCAAGAGTGGGCTTAACATTAAAGCGTTCTATGAAGAAGCGGAGGAAAAATGCTCAATGCACTTTTTACTGAAAATGTTATGAACTCTACAATAATGCATACCTTACTTAAGCTCATTTCTACCATAGGATTTAAAAAATGAATAAATAAAAAATAAATTGTGGCTTTTCAGCTCTGATTTTCTTCCTCTCAATTTTTTGTTTATATTATATTATACTATTTATTTATTTATTTTCAGAACTGTGACTACACTGTAAACCCTAATAAGTTGAGACTACTCAAATTATTTGAGGAAAGTGATTCCCTCAGTTCCTTTGAGTAATGGGAAATCGACAACTCAATAATTGAGTTGACCAAATGTGGTCTTTTCATTGAATTAACTTAAATGTTTAGATACAGATAACTTAAATGATTAAGTACAGATAACTTAAATGAT
>CAIGQV010016735.1:13124383-13177289 GCA_903798115.1 Danio jaintianensis | reverse complement strand
ATATATATATATACACACACACACAAATAATCTTGAATCTGTGCAGCTCCAAAATATAAATGATAACAATAATAGTTTTAAATCTACAAACTTCAGAATAAGTCAGAATAATAATGTCAGACATCATGAGACAGCTCCTAAGGACATAACATAACAACGTAACGTTACATTTTACAGTAAAATAAAAAAACTGTCTCTGTTTGAGGTGAAAAATGAGGTGAGAAATTACATACCGTACATTTAGGTGAAAGTTCATTTATAACATAACTTTTTTTATTGCCAAAACAAGAACATGGAGGTGAAACGTCGCAACATGACAAATTTCTTTTTTTATTTTGCAATAACAAACTTCAGAAACGTCTACGCCGTGACGTCTGTAGTTACGACCCATTGACGCATGCGCATTTGCGCAGATTTAAATAACTGATCTGGCGGGCTCAGCGACTGTAAACTTCTCGTTGGGATAATATTAGCTGTCGTTTTAATATTAGATCATATTTGTTCGTAGTCTGCTTGTAAACTTAACCACTTAACTACAAGTCGTAATGGTCGAAGGTCCAGGATGCACTTTGAACGGAGAGAAGATTCGTGCAAGAGTTCAAAAGGGACAGAAAGTTTTACACATACAAGGAAATGAAACCAATACAACAGTAAGTTAAGCGCATGGTAGCTAAGCTGATGATACAGCAGTAACGTTATGGATCAATGATTTGCATCCGAATGTTGACTTGTTTTCTTTCTTTCAGTCAGATGACAGCAGCAGAAGCTCTTTCCAGTGTTTTAAGGGCGGTGAGTTCACAGGTGTGGAGACTCTGGGGAAAGAGCTCTTCGTGTATTTTGGCGTCAGAGCTCTGAGGTGTGTAGAAAACAGAAATTAATTCATCTCTGCTTTGTGTTTTAAATGATCGTTTTATGTTGATTTGTTGATTGTCATGGTCTAACTGAGTTTCTTCCTCAGAGAGATTGATTTTTTTTGGCTTGCTTCCCAGAGCCCTGTTTAAATTTGAAAGCCACCAAAGTCATGAAAATGGTTATGGTTTACAATATATGGTTAGCTGTAAATAGGCCTATTTTGTAAAGGTTACCACAGTATAGAAAGAGGAAAATTAAATATATTATTCCAAGTTAAGTGTGTGCTTGGAATAATCTAATGAAAGCTTATGTAAATGTATAAATGACTATGCAATTATGCAAAATCTTGCTGTATAGCTATTAAATTATAAAAGTTTTTGTTGACAAATAAGTAAAACCAAGTGGTTTGAAGGATGGTGGAAAAGTTTAAAGGTTTAAAATGACAATATGTTGGGATGTGCTGTGATTCTTAACTTAATATTTTTACTATGTCATCAAATTAAAGATGTTTTGGTATGTAAGCTTTTGTGAATTTGTGAGACAGAATGGCAATTTTCAGTGAAAAATGTATGTAAACTGTATGATAGTCATAAGTACTACTATTTCACTCAGTGTGTGGGATGGAGTGGAATACAGGACTTTCAGAGCTTCAGAAGCATTAGTACCTATATTAAGTAACTGCATTCATTTTTTTTCGTTATGTTGCGCTCCAAAATTTGTCATTAGCTAGATTCTCTTTGTGACTGATTTCTGAGCTGACTTTGCTTGCTAGAGATTAGCAGCAGTATGTCCTTTGAGAGTAACTGTCTGCGTGATTGATAATATGGCAGATGTTACTAGCTAATATCTTTCATATGGGGCGCAAAGTGCTGTTTCAAACTAAAAGTGATTGATATTTGACATTCAAATGGAAATCTATCTATCTATCTATCAATCTATCTATCTATCTATCTATCTATCTATCTATCTATCTATCTATCTTATACATGTGTGTGTATATGTATGTATATATATATATATATATAATTATATTTATTTTTATTTTTTTTTTTTAACTTCACTCACGATACTAGTATATATTTTCTGCTGTGTATTTCACATGAAGGCTTTCATAGCTCTATTTAGAAATAATTTTGTTTTAGAATGATTGTGATTTTGTTAGGACGTGCATATGCATAAAATAACCAAATTATAAGCATAGATAAATAGAGCAAAGATGCAAATGAAATAAACAGTGCTTAAAGGGATATTTCATCCAAAAATAAATAAAAATGACTCTCCCTTTGGTGGAATGTTAGAAGCTGGTAAAGGTTTTTAACATCTTTTTTGTATTCAACAGAAAAAAAGAAACAAATAGGGGTTTAGATTCACTTGAAGTTGAGTAAATGCTGAGTAAATTAACAATTTTTTTTGGTGAACTCTAAGCTGTAATGAGCAATTCGCTGCATCTGTCACATCCATAACGGAGAGATGTCACATCCATAATGAAGCTTTTCTCTCATAAATGCAAAAATATAAAATAAAATCAATCATTTTTGTTCTATAGTGAGCCAGCTCTTATCTTTTTGATTATATTTAAAATATAAAATATGTTTACAGATTGCAATTTTTTTGATCCCATAACTCTGTGGTTTGAAGTTTTGGAAAATATAAACAGATGTTTCAATATAATGCTAACGTATACTTTCTTAGTTTTTACTGCAAATGTCACATTCATGAACCTGGAATCGCTCTAAGGTTGAAATAATGCCGGACGCTTTAAACTTGCTAGGCATGTTTACACAGTAGCACATGAATAGAATAAATCTTGTCCGGGTTACGGATAAACCAAACTTTGCGGTTGATCCACAAACCTGGTCAACTATGATCCCTACATGATGTCACACATCCATAAATGTGACAATTACAGATGCGCTCATCACAATATCAATGCTCAAAAGATTTTATATCCCTATTCACTTCATATATGCTTTGGTTTAGATTACACTTTGGCATGAATGGCTCCTTGAGGATAAACCCTCTTAAGAAAGACTTGAATGGAAAGCCTCCAGTCCTGGTTATTCAGCTCACCAACGATGCAGTTTGTTTCTTTGACACAACTGTAGAAATCAGGTAAAATTCCTTCAAATAGCTTACATTATCAATATTCTGATATAAGTATTAGATTTAATCCTGGATCAGATTGCATCATAGTTGAAAGTCTTTCCAAGTCATGCACTTTATCCTAATGTGCAATCTTCATGAGGTCAGCTCATCAAGTCGACAACTTCCCAACCTCAGAAATGGGGGATTAAATTCCAGACTATCCTAATTCGCCATGATCCAGACAGTCTGAACTATTTTTCGTTTTTACACTGAACCTTCAAAGATTCTGACTCCTCGGGGGAAGAGTAATTCTGTTTGCCTCTCCTAGACTCTCAGAGGACTGTGAGCAGAAAGTAAGAGCCATGGAGGCTCTCGATATCTGTTCGGCCAAGTTTAGTTTCTCTCGGGCGGTGGAAGCTGTGAAGACGGAGAGAGCGAGGATGCTGTGTGATGTTCTGTTGGATCAGACTGTCCTGCCTGGTGTTGGAAACATAATTAAAAATGAAGCGCTTTTTGACAGTGGCCTTAACCCTGCTGTCAAGGTACACTTTGCTTTGCACAATACCATCACAAAAACAGTCAGTTTGTCTGAGGGATGTTACAGTTCAATGAGTTTATTTTAAATTATCCTTTAAGCATTTTTTTTAATGAATGCTAATGCGCTTTTTAAGGTCAGTCAGTTGACAGACGAACAAGTTCATCATCTTGTGAAGATGACGAGAGACTTCACACTTCTGTTTTATAAGGTACTTTATCCTCTACGTTTTTCTGGTCAGTAATTTTTACCTTTTCTGTCACTTCTGAGTTCTATTTCTATTTCTGAAACAGTGTAGAAAGAATGGATCTCCACTTTACAAGCATTACAAGGTGTACAAACGTCCAAACTGTGGCCAGTGTAGCGGAACTGTCACTGTCTGTCGACTGGGAGACAACGGCAGGATGACATACTACTGTCAGCGCTGTCAAACTGGTGATCCAAGTGAAGTGAACATCAGGTGAGATGCACCTCCACTCATAGCTCAAGTCATCAATCGCTTTGCCGAAATGAAGTAAAATGTTATAACTTTTAAATTATTCTAACATATATAGTAAATGGTAAATAAAAAGTACAGGGAACTAAGAACAAAGTTAATATTGAGCAACACTGTTTTATTATGAATTTGAAATGAATTTGAGTCAACAATACAAATGAATCAGCTGTTTTGAAGTAATTGATTCAGTAAATCATTAATTAAAGAGATCATTCACCCCCCCAAAAATTATTTGCTCTCCCTTAAATAATCCCAGACCCTTATGAGTTTCTTTCTTCACAAAAGAAGATATATTTTGAAAAAAGCTAAAAACCTGTGACATCGATCTCCATAGTAGGAAAAACAAATACCATGGAATTCAATATTTACAGGTTTCCAGTTTTATTCAAAATACCGTCTTTTGTGTTCAACAGAAGAAAGAAAGCCAAACAGGTTTGGAACAAGAAAGGGTACATAATTTTTTTTTGTGAACTATCCCTTTAAGACAGGCACATACTGCTACCAAGCAACTAGTGCAGTGTTTCTCAACCACGTTTCTGAAGGACCACCAGCTCTGCACATTTTCCACACCTCCTTAACCAAACACACCTGATTCAGATCATCAGCTCACTAGCAGAGACTGAAAGACCTGAAATGGGTGTGACAGAGAAAAGAGACATCCAAAATATGCAGGACTCCAGGAACGTGGTTGAGAACCACTGAACTAGTGTAATATTTATGCATGACGGCACAAACAAATTCAGCAAAATTGTTTAATTATCAGTATTGAAAACTTCCAGAAACTACTATGGTTTAAGTTTTGTTTCTCCCCTAGTAGCTACGTACATGTATACACATGAGAATCTACTGCGGTCTCATTTTTGTTTCACCCCTAGTAGCTACAAACATGTATACACACATTTACACATGAGAATCCAGCTGCTGACTTCTCACTTTGACAGTAAACTCCCAACTCGTAATAGTCTGATTGGATGGGCTTATCAAGGAGGAATGAGCAGCAGCGAACATGTGGCCAAACGAGAAGAGGAAGAGTGGGCATGTTCCCTCTGCACTTTAATCAATAGGCCATTCAACAAGCATTGTGATGCCTGCATGAGCCCTAGGCCAGATGGTAAGTTCTAAATGCAAGTATTAGTACAGAACCGAACATTTTTCAAAAATACTTCACATCTACAAATATCTTTTTATATCTTTCTTTTTCTCATTTAAAGAGCCCCGAAAGCTGGAACATTCACCTTTGAGTCAGGACCTGATCCGCTACCCCTGCAACACTTTTAGCAAAGCCCTGCAGGAAATAAAGATGAATCGCAGGGCCGCATTTGGGACAACCACTCTAGTGCTAACCAGCCTCAGTGCAAAACCTGACTCTCCTTCAAGTCCTGCCATTAGCCAGGCACACACACCAGAGACAATGAGAGGTCTGAGCACGCACAGCAACTGGCAGCGGAAGAGTCCCAGTAATGGCGTGAGTGGGATGCAATTCAAAGGCAATGAGCCCTATAAGAGAGAATCTTCAGCAGACCACAGTCAGCCTAACAAGAGAATGAAAACCACGAATGGAGCGCTTTCTGGAGGAAACATGAAGCACATCTCCTCAAGGTAAGCAAGTGTGGTTACGGTTTCACCAATGATGAGATATAAATGAAATACTGCTATTTATAAGTTAATACTGCTATACACTCACCGGCCACTTTATTAGGTACACCTTACTAGTACCGGGTTGGACACGCTTTTGCCTTCATAACTGCCTTAATCCTTCGTGGCATAGATTTAATAAAGTACTGGAAATACTCCTCAGAGACTTTGGTCTATATTGACATGGTAGCATCCAATTGCACGCAGTTGCTGCAGATTTGTTGGCTGCACATCCATGATGCGAATCTCCCCTTCCACCACATCCCAAAGGTGCTCTATTGGATTGAGATCTGGTGACTGTAGAGGCCATTTGAGTACAGTGAACTTATTGTCATGTTCAAGAAACCAGTCTGAGATGATTTGCGCTTTATGATATAATGCGTTATCCTGCTGGAAGTAGCCATCAGAAGATGGGTACACTGTGGTCATAAAGGGATGGACATGGTCAGCAACAATACTCAGGTAGGCTGTGGCATTGGCACAATGCTCAATTGCTACTAATGGGCACAAAGTATGCCAAGAAAATATCCCCCACACCATTACACCACCACCAGCCTGAACCGTTGATACAAGGCAGGATGGATCTATGCTTTCATGGTGTTGGTGCCAAATTCTGACCCTACCATTCGAATATCGCAGCAGAAATCGAGACTCATCAGACCAGGCAACGTTTTTCCAATCTTCTATTGTCCAATTTTGGTGAGCCTGTGCGAACTGTAGCCTCAGTTTCCTGTTCTTAGCTGACAGGAGTGGCACCCGGTGTGGTTTTCTGCTGCTGTAGCCCATCCACTTCAAGGTTCGACGTGTTGTGCATTCAGAGATGCTCTTCTGCATATCTCGGTTGTAACGAGTGGTTATTTGAGTTACTGTTGCCTTTCTATCAGCTCAAACTAGTCTGGCTATTCTTCTCTGACCTCTGGCATCAACAAGGCATTTGCGCCCACAGAACTGCCGCTCATTGGATATTTTCTCTTTTTTGGACCATTCTCTGTAAACCCTAGAGATAGTGTGCGTGAAAATCCCAGTAGATCAGCAGTTTCTGAAATGCTCAGACCAGCCCATCTGGCACCAACAACCATGCCATGTTCAAAGTCACTTAAATCACCTTTCTAAACCATTTTGATGTTCGGTTTGAACTTCAGGAGATCGTCTTGACCATGTCTACATGACTAAATGCATTGAGTTGCTGCCATGTGATTGGCTGATTAGAAATTTGTATTAACGAGCAGTTGGACAGGTGTACCTAATAAAGTGGCCGGTGAGTGTATAAAAGTTTATATATCCAAAAAATACTAATTAATCTTATATGATGAGATATTATAATTATAACATGAAAGATTTTTATTTATTTATTTTTAAAGGCCTGTAACTAAGATTTCAAGTTAATTTAAATCATTTCAGCACAAGAAATTATAAGGTTTGCCACTTTAACAAAGATTAATTGTTTATTTAATACAATAAAGATTATGCAGTGGTATTTTACATCTGATTATTGCATTTCTATACGTTTAATACAGTTAGACCATAAAGCGTTGGTTTTTGATTTTTTTCTTTATCCTTTTGTTTTTTTTCATCTGTGCTTTAATTTATTTTATTTAGTATAATTTTGTATAATCTATGCAGTTGCAGTTAATATAACCAAAAAATACTAATTAATCTTATATGATGAGATGTCAAAATATATACTTTGATTCTATACTAATAAATTGGTAATTCACCTGAAAATGAAAACTGTCATAATTTACCCACCTTCATTTCACCTTTATTCTCTTAATTATTATGTTGTTTTGGACCCCATTGAGTTTCAATATTTGTAGTCACAAAACCATTCTTCCAATTATCATCTTGTGTATTTGAAGCAAAACAAATTACAGGTTTAAAATGAAAGACTGTCTGGGTGAAAAATCACTTGAAGTGGTTAAATAAATGTAAAATAAATAGCTGGTTTTGGTTAACTCTGATATTTGCCACACATTGGCAGGGGCACACAACAAAGTAATGATGCATCCCTTCCCACAACCCCCTGCTGCAAAAGCCATCACCGACCATGCACCCAGAGAGTGGTCACTAAGGAAGGAGAAAACAAAGGCAGACAGTTTTACACCTGCTCCCTGCCCCGAGAGACTCAATGTAACTTCTTTGAGGTAAGAAAGAAAACCTTTTTACATTTAAACCAATATAAAAGTTAAACAATGCAGAAAATGTGCATCATGCTGGTTATCTCAAAGAGCCAAGCGGATGTTTTCATTTTTAATAAGCCCTATGAGGCAAACAACATTTATGATTCTACACAAATTAACAGCTTTTCTGAAATTGGAAGCTTAAATAGAGTCAAGAGAAGTAAAAAGCTAAAGTTAGGTAATAAAATGAGTTAGACCAGAGATGCCCAAACCACAATGCCTTTGACAGAGATTGTCATTTCTTATTTAACGAATTTTTTTTTATGGTTGACTACAAAAAAAGCTAACCAAAATATGTTTTAGTTAATTAAGATATTTTTTACAATGTAAATACAGTCACCTGACGGATAGAGGAAATTGCATAAGACATCGGCAAGCAAATCAAGGCAAAGGCAGGTGCAGCTTGACTCGAGTATTCAGCATTGAACTCCATTGTGTTAAATGGGATTGTTTTTTGTAATAAGTTCATTATAAAGCTTTACAATTTTTACTGCATTAGTTAATACTATTTCAAGTAATGTTCTCTAATTATTTTTAAATATTAGGAAATAAATTACCCCAGTAACCTTAATGCAATACAGTTTGCTGTATTTACCTTTGACCCACAACCCTCTATCAAGTTTAGTTTTTGGGCCTTCATTATAAAAAGTTTGGGCATCCCTGAGTTAGACACTTGCATAACTTTAATGTAAAAAATAAAATTAAGTTGGGTATTGTATTTCCTAGAATGACATGAAATATCTTAAACTTCTGATAAACCTTACTGTTGGGTAAGTTTTTACAAGTTAGCGAAACATTGTAACTGTACAGTTGGTTTTATGGATTATTCTTGCAACACTCTGTTTTCTAATCAAATTGACAAAAACTTATTTGTGGTTTGCAATTACTTCAACTGTGATTCTTGCAACAGTGGGCAGACCTGCATTTCCCCATTTGTCATCATGGCAAACGGACCATTATGAAAACCGTTCTGAAACTGGGACCAAATAATGGCCGCAACTTCTACACATGCCCAGTTAAAATGGGCAAGCAGTGTAACTTCTTCCAGTGGGCTGAAAGCGGCCCTGGCATCTGAATTCTGCCTGGCTGCTGAGTCCACAGCGTGAGTTGGACATTACATCTTATCAAATGCATTAAAAGGCTTTTGAAGCAATGTTTGCTTTTTATGTTGAGAAGATGAAAGCATAAGTGTGTGCTTTGTCATAGTAAATCTTTAATAAAAGATTATTTTAAAAAAATAAATCATTTGCAATTTATTATGGTCTATTTGGAAACTGTAATATGTAAAATGTAGTAGTTCAAATACAGTATAAAACATACAACAGCTTAATTTTCTTCACAGATTTTTCAGATTTAAAAACATTTTAGGAATGTATTTTTAAAAAGTGCAAAGTGAACTTTGATCAAAAGGCATATACACTTCAATAATACATGAATAAAATTTACAAGACATGTAAGTATACAACAAAATGTTGCAATTAAAAGCAGTCCACCTTATGCAACTGAGGTTGGTTTGTTAGTGGGTTCACCACCATGAAGGGAAACTGGCTGAATCCAGGACGCTTGTTACAAGCAGCACCTTTTGACCAAAGAAAAATGCATTTCGTTATTCATATAACTTCATATACTAATTATGAATAAGAAAAAAAAATCAAGCTTTAGCATTTACCATAATCACCAGCAGTATTAGCACAAATAACTGCTCCAAAAAAATCAGGGTAATACTTCTTGATTCTGTTAATGGCCGTTCGACAGGCATCGGTGGGTTGTGCTCCATTTCTCATCAGCTCAACAGCTAGAAAGCTTTAAACAAAATAATGAATAAAAGTTTTTAATATAATGGAACATTTCAACAGTTATTTTTTATTCACCCTGGTGTTATTCTAAAACTACATGCCCTTTAATTTATTTCAGGATTCCCACTGTAAGCCAAATGTCAAATTTCCTAACTTTCACTGACTGAAAAGCTGAATTTCTGTGACATGAATTGAAGACTACTAGAGCTGCACAATATATCGTTTCAGCATCAATATTGCAATGTGTGAATCAGCAATCACATTGTCACATCGCTGGAACGTCAATTTTAAATTGGGATTATAATTAACCAGGAACCACAGTTCAAAACACGTGATTTGTGGAGTCGTTGCAAAGTTTAACTCTAATCTAATATGAAAGATTTTTTACAGGTATGTGGACCAGTGTGTTTTTTAAGGCCTGTAACTAAGATTAAAGTTAATTTAAATCATTTGGGCACAGGAAATTATAACGTTTGCTGCGTTAATGAAGATTGTTTAATTATTTAATACAATAAAGACTGCAGTGTTATTTTACATATTATTATTGAATTTCTATACTTCAATGCAGTTAAACTCCACCAAAAACCATAAAGCGTTGGTTTTTGATTGTTTTTGATCTGTGCTTTTATTTTATTTAGTATAATTTATGCAGTTGCACTCCCCTACAAATCATTCTAATCAATATAAAATTAGCAATTGTTTTCAATAGGGTCATTTTGTGAAAATAATATATTCATATTGCAAAATATTGCAATTTTTTCCCAATACCATGCAGCCCTAAAGGCTACTGTTGTGCTTCTATTAATAATATAATATTAATTACATTATAAGTTAAATTAATAACAATATTAATATGGTTTTAGCAGGAGTATAATTTTTCATCAATTTAATAGCCATTATGAGAAAAACAATGCATAATTTACCTCAAAGTTTGAAAAAGAAAAAAAAAATGGTACTAAGTTCTGTTTGCGTGGCTGCTCCCTCTTCCTTATTTGATAGCTCGATTGGTTTTGCAAACTTTATAAACATTTAGCTCTTCTACTTTTTAACATCCAGACACTGAAGCTGTCATTTTGAACCCAAAGCTCTTAAAATTGATATTATCCTGGCATGGTAACTGCATTTGATTTAAGTGATTGCCAGTTGATGAGTATGAAAGGAATAAAATGAAGCTAAAAACAGCCTAACCATAACCACAAGCCCAAAATTCCACAATATAAAAAATATGGTATAGAAAAATTACATTTTGATAAATGGAAACAAAAATTGTAAGCGACAAAACAAAAAAAATCCCTGATATTCCTTGACTTTCAATGTCTGCAATAGACCTTAAAATTCCATGACATTCCTGAAATTCAATCACCCATAAGAACCCTGTTATTTGGACCACAAAAGGAGATTTATTTTTTAAATGCCTACAAAATTATATAATCTGACAACTGGAGTTCTGGTCTAGAGATGATCAACTTGATTGAGAAACTACACAGGCAGTTTATTTCTTGTCATGCTTTTGATTAATCATGATAAAGCTTTTTCTGGGTGAACTACCACACTAAATAGAGTTTCATGAACACACAATTATACAGTATAGAACCCTATAGAAGACAAGCAATAGTCAGGGATTTTTTTGTTAAACCCCCTCAACCCTTAAAATATGCTACATGGAACCATTCTTATTTTGTGGTCCAAACAGACACTGCAGCATCACCAGGTTGGAGTAAATAATAGCAATTTTACATAAGCTTAATCTTTAATTCATCAAGGCAGCTCATACAAGACACTAATAAAATGACATCTCAAGAATAATGATCACCTTGGAAGGAAACGCATCATGATGTCTCCGTCTCCTGTGGCGGCCGCTCCACCGACTGTGCTGTCAGCATAAGCCCCGGCTCCAGCCACTGGTGAATCACCTACACGGCTACACATCAGCATGTATACACTTTACTAAAGCTCTACTGACAGGGGACTGGAAATCCATTTCTGCCAGTACTGAACAACAGCAGAGCTAAATCTCAGTTGAAGAGATTGTTTTTTCCTTCCAGTTTTAAACACTCATGCATTCTGGCTTCAACAGGACACCCGAGACACACTATAGTAACAGGTCTGTTGTGCTCACCCTGGTATCTTATGTGTTGCTCCATTGGTGGACGTTGCAGCAGTCACCTGTGCTTGCTTTCCGATCACAACCATACCTAATCAAAATAAACAGTTACAATGTAAAACTAGGATCATATGCGTCAATGAATTGAATCAAAGCAGCCGTTTGCAAGTATGTCCTCAAGGCCCCATTTATCGCGCTTCCTTTTCATTATGCAAATTCAAACTAATGAGCTTGGTACTCTGTGGACAAGTCCATCTCTGCTTGCAGAAAAATACATTCACACCAACAGATTTCTTTGTCTTAAGACTGATCGTTTTTGTCTTACCAGATAACTATTATTTCAGAAGTATTTCAAGCCTTAATGTAACCCCTAATGTTCTGCTCTCTCAACTCCAAGCGGGATTCATATCAGCGCTTCAAAAATAGGAGATGTGTGTATTAACAAGGACACCACAAATAGCAGCTTCTAGCATCAGTTCAAAGTCTCACTCCTAATAACTGACCTGGACTCTCCCCCTCAACACCACTCCCAACTGGGTCTTAGCAAAGAATATAGAATACACAAGACATGTCACTCCTATAGTTTTGAACAGGGAAAAGTGTAATGGTCAATATGGCGAATGAAGCCCGCCTTCTAGTACAGGAGCCAATCATCGCTCGCTATAGACTGATAATCCGCCGGGGGAGGGGCTCGGACCAGACGTGAGTTTGTGAAGATTTTGTGTGATTCGAACGTTTAGAACTGTCTCTTTATAGACGTTCTTGTTTAAATTTCATATTATGAATCACCAATAAAATGAATCCTAAGCTTGGCAAACAATTTTGGAGAATTTGTCGTTTCCACATTTAAACAGAATGTCCAAACATACTGCCCGAGAGACGTTTCAAAGATGGCCGCCGAGTGAAATGACTCAGAATATGATGGAAATTATGGATACTTTACTATTCCATGAATGGCAGAATGGCAGTGAAGTGATGCTTGTAGGTTATGTGACAGTAATGGTGAATGTAGTATGCCTAGAATAAGACAATGAGATTTCTAAAGCAGCCTTAGTTCCTATAAGCATTTCCATATGTACCCACTTTTTAGTGTGTGTGCCTAACACAGCACAATACTAACTACCAGTAACAAGGGTTTACAGTGCCTGGCCAAAGGTATGCCATACAAAACACTTGTACCAACAACTTTAAAAGTCTATTTGATAATGGAAAAAGATTTTTTCTTTTAAAACATGAAAATAATTGTCAAAAAAAGTCTAATTTTCCACTAAGTCTAGACGGTGAAACTGTTAGTAGCTGTACTTCAATGACACTCATGTCACTTCAGAGTTCGTACTACCAGGAAAATTGCCGTAGGGCAAAATTAGGGGCTTTTGAACTGGAGGAACCTTTGATCGTTCTAAGATCCACTGGTGTAAGTATACACTTGGATGTGTTCACCCATCAGGAATTGCAAATGATTTTAATTCTAGGAGCATTTTTTATTTTGTTGAATACAGTGTTTGATGTTGCTGTTTTAAAGTGCATCTAGTAACAGTGGAATTCATGAGGCATATGGACAAAAAAAAATTACAACTGTTTCTAGCATCAGGCCAAGGGAGTGTGGTTTACTTGAACAACTCCTGCTGTCTGGTCTCTGTTAGACTTGGAATAAATAAGGACCAACATTTACCAATTGTGTCATGAGATCTGGGGTCAAAATTTCCTTTCGGGTGCTTTGGCGTCCACTGCTTGGCTTTGGGCTTGTATGGCCCACATGATCCAGAAGGGTCTGGAGAAACATTCTAAAAAGAGAATATGAATACAAAACTGATTATTCTCTAAATTATCCTTTGATCTGAAACATGGAGTAAGGCTATTTATTTATTTAATTTCCTTCAAAAATTGGCATTACATAGAAAGGTTATTGACTTTTCAAGTTGCTGCCTGTTATGTTTTATCCACCTGATTTTTTTTGAAGATGTTATTAACTTACTCAACAACCCCTTACAGTTTAATCAGAGTATGAAAATACGAAAAATATTAATAATGTATTCAGAGCGTTGTTTCCACATATTTCCATAGGGCTTTGATTGTGCCAATAGCAGAATGTGGAATCAACCACTGTATTCTTCATAAATCTCACTATGCATTATTCATTGATTTGTTTCACGGTGAATATTTTCTTGTCTGAGATAAAACTGACTGAAACTGTATTCGTATCTAACAAGACAATCTTTCAAAGGTTTGGTACATTTGAAGTATACTGAAATGGTTTATCTGCCACAGATCATCTCCTAAACCCATGTTTGAAGTTGCCAAAGGTGTTTAAGAACTTTAAAGGTAAACCCTGGAGTGATGATTACACACAGAGGTTCCTGGTTTTTGGGGACTCACCTTTCTATAGTTGGGTTGACAATTCTGCTGCAGCCACTGAGAGAAAATAGCTATTGATTTGTTAGTTGACAAGTCCTCAGACATGAAGCCCATGTTTTGAGCAAAGATTGTGGCTGGATGGAAAAACAGAAAAAAAGGTTTTTGTTTTTTTTCTTCAGTTCCACTGTATTTCAAATGGCAAGGGAGTTTTGAGCAAAATGAATCAGCTAGTGCAGCTGTTCTGATATAAACATTAGATACAGGAAAGAGCAAAAATGGAGCAGAGGGAGGCTTACTCAGCCTTTTTTATTGTAATGTGGATGTTAAGCAGCCACGCATACAGCAAGAAAGCCGTTTAGTACTCAATAATTCCTTTTAATTAAGAGAACAGATGGAATTAATAGAATGGCACAACACTATAGATGGAATTGCAGAATGTAAAGTGCTTTATACTTTAAAATAATTCTGAGCAGTGTCTACATTCAGAATTCCCACGGGTCATGGAATTTCTGGAATATCGTGGAATTTTAAAAGATCTATTGCAGACATCAAGCCATTTTTATATTTTTTTGTCCAAGTCACGGAATATCAGGGATTTCTGTTTATTGCTTAAAATTGTAGTTTCCATTTATTAAAAACCTCAATTTTTTTACACCGTCTATTGTTATGGTTAGGCTATTTTTCAGCTCCATTTTTCCCCTTACAAGATCATTAACTGGAATTCCCTTAAGTCAAATGCAATCACCAGACTCTACCTGTTAATTAAGGCTAATATTACAGGATAATAAAAATTTTAGGAGCTTTGGCTCCAAAATTACCACTTCACAGACTGGGTGTTAGAAAGTAGACAACAGAAAAGCTAAATGTAGAGTATTTAAAGCTACTATCAAGCTATCAAATATGTAAGAAATAGCACTTCACAGCCACACAACCAGTAAGTATCTCAATTTGTTTCCAAAATCTGTGGTAAATTATCCATTGTTGTTCTCATAGTAGGTATTAAAGTTCTGCGAAATGACATTCAAGCTAAAACTACTTTAATATTATGCAAAGCACAACAGCGACCTGTTTTTCTGTTAATTACAGGTAATGGATATTCAGCTTTTTAGTCAGTGAAAAGTCAGGGTTAGCTAAGAGTGGGAACCCTGAACATATATTTTAGAGTTTTAAACTGTTAAAGCGACCTCTTTGATTTAACGTCCTTCCCAATTTGATGTAAACACCAACTAGACCTTTTGACCAGTTACTTGGTGCTTAAGGACATGGAGACACTTCTTACCTGACTCGCCCACTATGAATGTGTGCTCTGTGTGTTCCATCACTGCTCGAGCGACACCCACAGCATTTTTGACCCTGCGCAGATCTGCCACTGCTCCCACTTCCATTGTGTCTCTGAACATGGAACATACAGTATTCATCTTATTTTGCAGTGCAGAAGTAAGCTTATTTTCTGCAATTGTGTTCCCTTCCGATTCATTTCCCATGGCTAAGAATAACAAATGGCAGTAAATGATCAAACTACTTGTGCTACAAATCGTGTAAAAAAAACCCACTTTGCAACATCAAGCAGTATAACAAGCTGTGATAGCTGAAAATCAACGAAAGTGAATGAACAATGGCCGTACCTGCTCTTACATGAAAAATAAGGTGGAGAGAGAGCATACACAAACTTTTACAACAGAAAAAGACATTTACCTTTAGGTGGCAGTTTTCAATTATAGACAGATTTTTTTTGTTTTGTTTTTTTATTGCATTTAGGTTGTTAATTTACACAACAACAGCAATTTAAGAGAATGAAAATGCATAAAACCTATAACGTTATCTATAATCTTTGTACAATAAAGAAGTCATGAACATATTACTTGTTTATTTGATGTACATGTGCAAGTAATTGACCACTAAAACAACAAAGTTAAAACACAGAACTATACACACAGGTGTATAGTGTTTCTTAAAAAAAATTAAATAAAATGAGACATCGCCATCTACTGGTCTGGCATGCACAATACAGCATTTTCAGTTTTTTTGTAGATCTGTTTGAACTGGGAATGTTGTGAAAATGTCCTCTGAAGTAACAGTGTATCAAAAGCGAACCTGAAGGAATGCTTAATTTAATTGAGAGATGCAGCTTTGTCTTTGCTTGACCATCATTGGTAATATTAATCAGATCAAGCTATTGCCAAAAAAAGTGTTATGTATAATTACTGTTAAAAAGAATGTGTGAACTTAAATTCATTCATTCATTTTCTTTTCGGCTTAGTCCCTTTATTAATCTGGGGTCGCCACAGCGGGATGAACCGCCAACTTATCCAGCATATGTTTTACGCAGCGGATGCCCTTCCAGCTGCAACCCATCACTGGGAAACATTTATACACACTCATTCACACACATACACTACGGACAATTTTAGCTTACCCAATTCACCTATACCGCATGTCTTTGGACTTGTGGGGGAAACCGGAGCACCCGGAGGAAACCCACGCGAACACGGGGAGAACATGCAAACTCCACACAGAAATGCCAACTGACCCAGCTGAGGCTCGAACCAGCGACCTTCTTGCTGTGAGGCGACAGCGCTACCCACTGTGCCACCACGCCGCCTATATACAGCACGTTTTAATAAATAAGTAATGATAGGGTATGTGTGTATATATAAATACATACACTTTATAATTCCTTTCTTATTTAAAAAAAAAAGGTACTGTTTTTTTTCGGCAATCTGTTTTCTCTGTAACTATGCAAACTATAAAACGACAAACACATTATACTTATTTGCATTTATTTATTTTTTTTATTGGTATGTATGATGTATACTCTAGTCACTTTTGAAAAAAGCATCAAAGTTAACCTCAACGTACGTCTGTGTTTTTTCTCAATAATATTACTTTTTAGTAAATTTACCTAGCAATATTCTGTGACTTAATAAATTAACTTGAATTCATGTATCCATGACGTCAATAACATGACGTTATATGTATAATAATATTCGAGATTTTCTTTTTACTCTGTGGGTGCATGCCTGCTTATTCATACTTATTATGCACTTATCCTAATAAGTGTATAGTTATATAATATATACTTAAATGTATATACTTACGATTATATTTAATATAGCTACACAGTTGCCTACCCATTCATGATCATCGCGTCCAGTGTGGTCTCTCCTTGCTCGTCCGGACTCCCACCGAAGCCGACGCTCCCATCGCACTGCACGAGCTCACAGTACGCACAGCCCCGCTCCACCGCGTCCAGAACCGAGCCACCCTTTTCCAACGCCCTCCAGGCTAACGTTACAGAAACAAACCACAGACTTAAATTAAACCAAAAACTTCCCTCAGAGATGAATCACGGAAGGTTAAGTTACTGTCTGACCTGCGCCGGCTGCATCCTCAAAGCGCCATGTGTTGATCACCAAGGGCAGCGAAGCTTGAGTTAGAGGAAGAAAGCAAATGATGATAAATAATCGCTGAATCATATTTTATTACTCAATGGACGGGTTTCTAGGAACATCTACTTAATATATGAAAACATCCTGGTCACGTGCTATGTCATGCAACTATTTACTTCCGTATTTTGTCACATGACGATGACGTTTATAGTTATTTAAAGGGGCCATGCAGTCATAAATCGTCAAGCAAAACGAGGTTATGTTTTGAGGTCAAGTTTTTATTCTTATGTCTTTGGAGTTCAGTTATCAAAACTAAATCATATAAACGTTTTTTTTTGTTTAACAGAAGATAGCAGTTGTGTGAAGAAGACAAAGATTCAAAATCAAGGTAAATACTACCTGGGAACATATTTTTTATTTAGCCTATTTATCTTGGCAGGAAGGGTTAAAACACACTGTGTAATTATGTCAAAATATCGAAGTAAAAAGGATTATTTTACTTGCATTTAGAACATACAGATTAGTTAACAATGAAATCTTAGAGACAAAATAAATAAATATAATAAAAAATTTAATCAAACAAAACAACACAACATATAACAATTCTTCGCCTATCAGGATTAACATGTTTGGGTTAAAAAAAAAAGGAAAAGGAATAATAAAATAGGAATAATAAAAAACCAAAAGCCAGACATAGCCTCCATATCTGAACATCAGAATTCAACATGGCACTATACAATTTGAATCATATTTACCGTTAGATGTTTTAATTTACACAGTATCAACTTGAAAATCACTAGTAAACAATCAACATTGGCAACACTGGCAATAATGCATGTAAATACACTTAATAAAAGTGTAAAACGGTGTTAAAAAATTCTGTCTTAATAAAAAAAGACTATCAAAATGTTTTAAAATTAGAACTTGTTTTAATACATACAGCAAAGGTAGAATTAGAGTGATGTTTGTCAAATAAAAAAAGATAATAGAAATACTACAAAATATTTTATGATTGTGATAGAGGACCAGATCATTTCTTAAAATATATAGAACAGAATATTTATTTTATTTATTATTATTTTTTTTTACAAAAAAATTACACAATTGTGCCATGTAATCACCAACAATGTAGGTTTATGTTTATGTTTTTATTCCAGTTATGTCATTCACAATATTTCATGGGGTTGTACCTATTTTCCTCATTAAAATATACAGTAATATTTCTTTTGCTTTTTATCTCATTTTCTGAATATTCAGTACCAGAGAAGAAAATTATAATTTTTTTTGTAAAGTGTAAAGAACAGTTTACAATCTACAGAATAAACCATAAACAACCTTTTATGAAATTAATAGGTTCTATGGATGCTAAAGGTTCTTCATGGAACCATCAATCCCAATAAAGATCCTTTATTTTAACAATTAAAAAATTAAATACTTCCTGATCCTAGGTCACCGAAAAACACTAGCTACAGCACTGACTAGCATGTAGCATGGCTGCAATATACAGCATCTAAAGAACAGTTTAAGAATCTAAAGAATACACCATAAATAACCTTTTATGAAATTGACAGGTTCTATGGATGCTAAATTTCCCCCTTCATACGGGAACTTCAACGTGCGTCTGGTAACAGACTATGGGAGTACGTCAGATGACCAATCACTCTGAAGAGTAAGAAAACGGGCCAATGAAATGCCAAAATGAATTGGCAGAGCTCTGCTCCACAGCTGGCAGTGATGAGCCATTAGTGCTATATAAGCTGCCCGCTGAGGAGTGAGCATCAGAATTTAATTACTTCAGAGCCTCTCACAGAGACTGAAGACACTCTATCTGCCAATCTGATTTCAAGACTGAAACCAGTTTACTTACCAGTGCGGGAGATGACGCGACAGCGACTGTCGATCTGGGCTTCCTGTCCCCTGGGCGTTTCGCTGGTGTGCACAAAAGAGCAGTTTCCATTAAAAGAGCAGATTCCCTAAGAGAGCAACACAGTCAATCAACACGTCTTTTTCAAGACGCTGTTCTGACCGTGCGTTTCTGGATGCAGTGGTTCCTATCTCCGGATGATGGGCACGGGTATCGCATCACAGGTCTGGGGGTCCAGCATGTCGATGCGGTGCTCGCGGACAGCTCATGCTCTCACTGTGAGGGCATGGCTGTTGCACAGCTAAGATCGCGGCTTCCAAACCACTCCCGTTGCTCCCCGTGAAAGCGGTTAGCACGCGGGCAGATCTGAGGATTACAGTGGGGGTTTATCCGTCGCCTCCGGGCCCGTGGACCCCCCACTCCTCCACAGCGCGCTCCATCCAAGCTTCGAGTGGTTGTGCGGTTCATCCCCCGGGATGCCCGCGCCTCCGCTTGATGACACCGGAGATCAGATGTCCATCGCGACATCGGAGGGCGAGCTGTCATGCTCAGCTGACAGACCAGGCTCACTTCCATCCTACGGGGTGCAATACGTAGTCACGGTTCTCGAATCAGACATGATGGCTGCGCTTCCTGGGTTGCTTCGGTGGTGTGGCTGGAGATGGCTTGTCCCCCAGTCTCACCGCCGGACCGACTAGAGGTGTGGCGTGCGAGCTGATGTAAGATGAATCTTCCAGCTCCCGTCCACTTCTTCCCAGGGGCGCACAGCGAGCGCACGCTGGCATAGAGGGATGGCGAGGTGGCCAGTGGGTACGAAGCTATTCCTCAGGTGATTGGCGCTGCCACCTGGACGGTTAAGCTGAGACCCCCGTCCAAGGCGGGTGGGTTTTCTGTGTCTCTCATGGCCAGAGCCCACACCGTTGCGGGCCATGCCTCTGCTGTCCTGCACCACGTCACCTGCTGTGCTGCACAGGGGCGGTTCTTCCCCAGGCTTATGCGTAAGCACCGCACGGTGGTCGACTATGCTCTCTTTACCTTCAAGTCGGCCGCCCGTGCCCTGGGGAGGACGATGGCCACACAGTGGTCCGGAAATGCCACCCTTGGCTTACCCTGGGAGATATGCGCCGCGCTGACAAAGTAAGTTTTCTTGGTGTGCCCATATCCCAGGCAGGCCTACTTGGCGACACTGTCGGGGACTTTACCCAGGAGTCCTCGGTGGTGAGAGATCAGCCGTGCGCGATGGAGCAGGTCATCTCCTGGTGAGCTCGGAAAACTGCTCCCCCACCGGACCCATCCGCGCTGGCTGTTCCTCGCCGAGATCGCTCTTCCCGTGGCTCCAAAATGCTCTGCCGTCACAGCCCGTTACACTGGAAGGTAAGAGTCTTATCTCTTATTTTCAGTTCTTCCTCGGGACGCTCTGCTTCCTGGGGTGAGCACTCCCCATCCCGAAGCTGCCCCTCCTCGTGTACGTCAGCGATCGTTCCGGTGATGCTGCTCGTTCGGACTCTGTCAGCCTGGTTAGCGCTGCTCAGCCCCTCGTAGTAGCTCACACGGACGGTCAGACTCGGCTATGCGTTTCAACTCGCTGTTGGCCTCCCGAGTTTACGGGTGTGTATTTAAGCGATCATTCTCCTGGCGAAGGATACAATCGAGCCGGTCCCTCCAGCCGAGATGAAGAGTGGGTTTACGGCCCCACTTCATCGTACCCAGAGAGCGGTGGGTTATACCAATCCTATCTGTGAGTTTTGATCTGTCATCTGTTCAGGATGCTGATCAGGATGCTCATGCAGAAACGCATCCCCCAGTGCGTCCGTCCGCGGGATTGGTTGCAGATATAGACTTGAAGGACGCTCACTCCATGTCTCGCTCTCTCCCTCCTAATAACCGTGTTTTTATGGGTGTGCAACGGGCCCAAGCATGGCAGTAAATGGTCCTCCCCTTCGGGCTCTCCCTGTTCCATGCGTGGAGGATGCCCTGTGCCTCTTTGGCGCACACGCATCTGCATTTTTGATTATTCATTGACTGGGTTAAATTTTTTCAGACCTTTGAATTAGTCGATTATGCATAGGGACTTGGTGCTCTGGGGTTTCGGTTCAACCGAGAATGAGCAAGCTCTCCCCCGGGCACAGCTTCTCTCATCTCGGGTTGGAGCTGGACCCGGTCTCCATCACGGTGCACTTTTAGCGCGCTGGGCTAGTGCTGCCCTGTCCGTTTAATTCGGCAGTTATAGTGGTTTCACTGAAGTTTTTCAGAGGCTCCTGGGGCATAAGACATTTTGTAGCCGCTATTACGCCGCTCAATTGTTCATATGAAACCACTTCAGCACTGGCTTCGCGATCGGGTCCCCAGATGGGCATGGCGCGCGGAGACGCACCGGGTGTCCATCACTACGCTGTGTCTCCGCACCTTCAGCCCCTGGATAGACATTGCCTTCTACGGGCCTGGGTGCCCTTAGAGCAAGTGTCCAGTCATGCTGTCATTCTGACGGATGCTTCCAGTACGGGCTGGTGGGCTGTGTATATCGAGCATGGAGCTGCAGGTTCGTAAACCAGACTTCGGTTGCGTTGGCATTCAATTGCCTGGAGTTGTTGGCAGTGTTTCTCACTCTCCGCCGGTTCCTACCGGTACGGGAGGGGACACACGTGTTGGTGAGGATGGCCAGCATGGCTGCGATAGCGCACATCAACCGTTTGGCTGATGTGCGCTACCGCCGCATGTCTCAGCTCGCTTGCCATCTGCTCCTCCGGAGTCATGCGGCTTAATAGCTGCCCGCCGTTCAGATTCCATACAAGCTCTACCGTGCCAGCTTACATGCTCTCACAACAGTTACGTTTCTGGGAGAATGGAGACTCCACCCCGGCACAGTCCAGCTGTTATGGGCACGCTTCAGAGAGGCCCAGGACATCCTGCCGCTTCTCCCGAGTGGTCCTTTGCCAGCTGCTTTCCCTGCTCTGCACGGATGCGCTGGCTCTCAGCTGGCCCCGAGTTTATGCAATATGTGTTTTTCCCCAGTGAGCCTGCGTGCACAGACTCTGTGCAAGGTCGGGGAGACGAGGTGCGGGTCTCGCTTGTTGCGCCTCCTTGGCCCAACCGGACCCGAGTTTCCAGATTCACACTCCTCGTGATGGCCCTCCCTGACGAATTCCCTGGAAGAAGTACTCCTTTTTCTGGGACGGGCACCCGCGCAGCGTTCTGGAACCCTCATTGAGGGTTTCTAGACAGAGCGCGGTGGACTTAGGTGACCTATCAGTAGATGGTTAACACCGTCACTCAGGCTAGAGCAACCTGTATAGGCAAGCCTATGTCCTGTAGTGGAGTCTATTCGTTGTGTGGAGCTCTTCTCTCTGAGAAGAACCCCGGACATGCCAGGTTAGTGTTGAAAAAAAACAAAAAAACCCGTGCCTCCTTTTGGCCGTGAGTACGCAGCGCCTCTTAGCAGATTATGCAGAGTTGCGGGCTGGGCGACACCTAACACATTCACGAGATTTTATAATCCTCGAGTGGAGTCGGTTTCCTCCAGATTACTGGGTCACTCCGGTCAATCGGGACGAAATTAAGCTCGGTGTCAAAAACGCTTGCTGCGCCATGCTCCCTAACCTGGAGATACGTGCACTTTTTCTATTCTGCTAGTACGTTTCCCGCTTGGCGAACCCTAGAGAATTCCTCCGAGGCCCCCAGCACCCGACTCAGCAGAGGAGCCGGGTGCCTGGCTCAGTGTGATGTCTGGTATGCCCAATTTTGGTCTACCCACATGCTGAGGTTCGGTGCCAGCTATGCGCGGTCCCCGATGGTGATCCCATATGCTTACTTCAGCCACGGAGTGTTTCCCCTGACCAGGCAGACCCGTGTCTTCCCTACCCGCTAACCAGCTTATCATATGTAGTACTCCCCCTCATCAGGGCTAGACTATATGCTCTATTACCATCAAGTCTCCCCTCTTGGGTAGCAGGTGGTCTCCACAGCATCCTCCCCCTTTGGGGACTGGCACGCCTTCCCAACGTACTGTCGTATTTCTAAAATCCCTAGACTATATTAGCTAGGTAAAAGCACATTTACGACCCCCCGATCTAAATTGTAATTATTCCCATGTATTGGTAATTAAGGGCCTAGGGGACGTTGGAAGGTTGCACTCTTGGTGATGCTTGTGCGCTCACGCTATGCTTGGCAAACTTCACATCAGGGGCGTGACGGGCTTAGCTGCTGTGGCGTTTTCCATACAGTCTCCCATAGTCTGTTACCAGACGCACGTTGAAGTTCCCGTATGAAGGGGAACGTCCTGGTTACGTACGTAACCCACGTTCCCCGAATAGGGAACGGAGACGTGCGTCTCCACTGCCACAGCAGCTGAGTCTCCAGCTGTTAGCTGAGTGATCGGCTCTTCAGCAGGCAAATTCTGATGCTCACTCCTCAGCGGGCAGCTTATATAGCACTAATGGCTCATCACTGCCAGCTGTGGAGCAGAGCTCTGCCAATTCATTTTGGCATTTCATTGGCCCGTTTTCTTACTCTTCAGAGTGATTGGTCGTCTGACGTACTCCCATAGTCTGTTACCAGACGCACGTCTCCGTTCCCTATTCGGGGAACGTGGGTTACGTACGTAACCAGGACGTTCTTCATGGAACCATCAAAGGCAATAAAGAACCTTTATTTCAACAATTAAAAAAGTAAAGTACTTTCTGATCCTAGGTCACCGAAAAACACTAGCTATAGCACTGACTAGCATGTAGCATATAGTTGCAATATACAGCATCTAAAGACTAGTGGCTGTTTAAAAGCTCTTCTTATGGAGTGAGCCCCACATTGTTCATCACATGGGATTTTGTCACCTGGTTAAATAAAGCGCATTATATCTCATAGTAAATCCTACAGGAACCTCAGCACGGAAACCAAAAGTAGGATAAAAAGGGGCACAATTAAGTGGCCTGCCCTCTTATACGCTTAAACATGACAGCTGTAGTACATACAATACAGGTCTTGACAAAGCGTTGCTCTAACCGGGAAAAAAATGCAATGATATTGAATTTGCTGTTACATTATTCATAAAAGGAATATACAGTTTTATACCATATTTTATTCATGGGTTCGCCCCCATGCAATAATGTCTTGTGAAAGAGTCTGAAGGAGCTTAGAGGAGGACAGCAGCTCAGAAAGGCCAACACTGAGAGTTATTAAACACACAGAGAGCGCAGACACGTCTAATATTGCTAACTTACACTGGCATAAGCAGAATCCACAGAAATGTTAACAGAGCCAAACATCAATTTCTCTATTGCAATAATATAATGTCTGTGTGGGGTTAAATGTAGACCAGACAAATAAGTAAAAAGACCTGTCTTATAAACATTTAAGCAATCTTCTCGAATGTTATAAACAAGGTTAACAGGTAAAATATTTGTAGTTTGAACGCTCAGTCAAAAAGGAAATGTTCTTCACTGAATGAAAGGAGGACACTTGGCAACATGCACTACGCAGAAAGAATCTCAATTCCTTTCAATGCATCCAGACGCACACTGATTGGACCATAAAGAAAAACACAGCCACTGATTTGAACAACATAGCGTAAAGATGATTGTGGAAAATAGTTTTTTATTATTATTATTTTTTTATTCACTATATGTTGTTCAGTTTTGTTCAGAGCCCTGCATATGATGTGGAAAAAATGTATACATTATACTTTATATCTCGTTTTAGTTAAATGGTTGCAATGAATAAAAAATCTATCTTAACGGCTTAATTTGTTCCTTTGTTTTAGTAAATTGTGGCTATGTTGAACTAATTGATTTCACAAAAAAATAAATGGATTTTTAAAATTGTCATTATTATGTCTTTTAGTCATTTTACTAAAAACAAGGGAATTAATTATTAAAACATGCTATATTATATTATATTATATTTTATTACGTTGTATTGTATTGCATTACATTACATTATATTAAAATATACTTTAAATTAACATGAAAGATTTAATTTTAAATGATAAAAATTTTAAATGATATAAAAACATTGTTCATTGTTAGTTTATTTAAGCTATGTGATGTTACCAGATCATTATTATTATGTTTTTCAGATAAAGTGTTACTACAATTTGTATGTGCTATTTTAGTTTAAACTAGGTTATTGTTGAAACCAAACTAGTTGACCATAAATTATTTACTTTATATGGATCAATCAAATTGTGGCTTATATATGAATTTTGAATAAAACCCAAAAATATTACAAATATGTCTGTTGACTAATTAAGGCAAAGGTGGTTCTAAAATGCACTGACTTGCACTGGAATATAATGATAATTTTTTTTTAAATGATATAAAAACATTGTTCATTGTTAGTTCATTTAAGCTATGTGATGTTACCAGATCATTATTATTATGTTTTTCAAATAAAGTGTTACAACAATTTCTATGTGCTATTTTAGTTTAAACTAGTTATTGTTGAAACCAAACTAGTTGACCATAAATAATCAATTAAATTGTGGCCCCAAAATTCATTCATTCTTTCATTTTCCTTCGGCTTAGTCCCTTTATCCCGCACTCATTCACACACATACACTACAGCCAATTTAGTTTATTCAATTCACCTGTACCGCATGTCTTTGAACTGTGGGGGAAACCGGAGCACCCGGAGGAAACCCACACGGACACGGGGAGAACATGCAAACTCCACACAGAAACGCCAACTGACCCACCCGGGACTCGAACCAGCGACCTTGCTGTGAGGCGACAGTGCTAACCACTGAGCCACCGTGTCGCCCTGGCCCCAAAATAAAAACCAAAAATATTACAAATGTATTTATTTACTAATTAAGGCAAAGGTGGCTCTAAAATGCACTGACTTGCACCGGAATCCGGTTATTATATGCTATATGAGTGCTTCAGTATGTTTTCCCACAAAAAGTCAAACAGATGGCTGAATGTGTTTATTAGCATGCCAGACTTTGGAAATGCATTTGAATTTCATAAAGTCCTTTTTAAATTGGTTTAAAAGATGGGATTCTGAGTAAACTCCAGGTGAGGTGGAGCTCACTAACACCACCATCACCTCATGAATGGAGAAAACGGCATTCAGATTTCAATATTTGGCGTTGGAATAAACACCCAGCAATGACTGATCTGCAATCAGAGGATCTCAAATGTTGATGAACAAAGCTTCGGGAAGTGGACTGCCCTCACAAGGGGGGATGTGTCTATATTAGTCTCTATTTGGGTCTATAAAGGGACTTTTAAAGTAATGATATTCAAATGCCAACAACAGTGTTAATTATCACATTTTTTGCAGGTATTTTCTGTCTATTTTTAGGCCAGTAAGCAATTAAATATATGCTTAAAAGTGAGATTTTAAACACTGCTTACAAAATGTTATCTGATAGGAAAAAATCTGTGTCCATTTATTAAAATAAATGATAACAGATTTTGACATACTTTCATTTAAAAAGGATAAACAAAAAATTATTGCTGAAAAACTTTGTGATTATGATTTTGTAAAATATCTTATACAATTATAAACTTATTCAGATACATACTTGCATTTTGCAGAGGCGCTGTTTATATTTTTATCTATAAATGTTATGTAAATTATATTCAAATTGCTCCGAGGAAGATATAGAAACATTGCATTCAGAATATTTTGGCATATTTTACAGAGCCGAAAATCTTTTTTTCGACCCAAAGTAATAAAAGCAATGTCTTGAACACGAACTGACACAAAACATGACTAATTGTAGGATGTTTAACTACAAGCATTTAGCATAATGTGATATTGAATTTGCTTCACAGGGTAAAAAGCATTCATCTAAAGCCCTTCTGTCATCATATACAGTGTCTTTATGTAACATTCACCATGGTTGTCAGCATTAAATTAAGCAAATCCTGTACATTTCACAGGGGACTGTACAGTAGTTGAAATTAGATTATGTTACTTGGGTATTACATGGAAATCACATTACAAGTCTTTGGTTCGACAAAAAAAAGAAAAGAATTTGCATCAAGTAGAGGATCCTGAAAGCATGTGAATATATACATTTATAAATAATATATTTACATATGGGTCAAAGGCTTAAGTGGATTTTCAAGCATCAAAACAAAGGTGTAACACAGATTTATTTATTTTTTCCCTGTACATTTGCATTTTTCTGTTCTATTTATAAAAAGAATGATATATGATCAAATAATGTGCTTCCTTTAGCATGATTCACAGTTAACACCTACTGAAATGTACTAGCAATAGTTTAAATACCAAAAAAGGCTTGTTAGGTATATTCATTCATTCATTCATTTTCCTTCGACTTAGTCTCTATTTCAGAGGTCGCCACAGCAGAATGAACCGCCAACTATTCCAGCATATGTTTTGCACAGCAGATGCCCTTCTAGCCGCAACCCGAAACACCCATACACACTCATACTACGGCCAATTTTGCTTATCAAATTCCCTTATAGCGCATGTCTTTGGACTGTGGGGGAAACCGGAGCACACGGAGGAAACCCATGCGAACACGGGGAGAACATGCAAACTCCACAAAAAAATGCCAACTGGCCCAGCCGTGACTCGAACCAGCGACCTACTTGCTGTGCCACTGTTAGGCATATCAATAATTATGTGATTATATTTACGACTCAATTAAATTATGTGATTATAATTCCGACTCGATCACTGCGCAACCCCAAAATACTAATTTATTTGCAGTTTAAATCTTCACTTATACCGCTATCCTTCAAACTAGGTTTTACTCTCTTAAGACATTTTTTTAACCCTTGTGTTTTGTTCAAATTGATGACCCTTTCATTATGTTCGTGGCCGTTTTTGCCCCGTTGACTTCCATTAAAACTATTTTTTTGGATTGCAAAGCCATGACTGCATATAAGCATGCGTTTTTGATTTTTTTGTTTTTCCCATTTGGGAAAAGGTCGAATTTGTCATTTTTATCATCAGTTGGCACCATTAAACCTTTAGATAGGCCTGTGCAGTTTCTTTTTCTTCAAAAGGTTTCTGACATTTAAATGGAGTATAACAGCAAATTATAGTGTGTATGCATAAATACAATTACTATGTTTACTATGTTCTGAGAGCTGAGGTGCTTATTTTGATTTTCTCAGACATATCTTGGTAATTACTAAACCTAATAATAACCTAAATTAAATTAAAGGTTTCTCTCTCTCTCACACACACACAGACACACACTATACTCCATATAACTCCATATAAAATCCAGAAAACGGTGGCTCAGTGGTTAGCACTGTCGTCTCACAGCAAGATGGTCGCTGGTTCGGGTACCGGCTGGGCCAGTTGGCATTTCTGTGTGGATTTTGCATGTTCTCCCTGTGTTGGCGTAGGTTTCCTCCGGGTGCTCCGGTTTCCCCCACAGTTCAAAGACATGCAGTATAAGTGAATTGGGTAAACAAAATTGGCCGTGGTGTATGAATGTGAGAGTGAATGGGTGTTTTCCAGTACTAGGTTGTGGCTGGAAGGGCATCCATTGCGTAAAACATATGCTGGAATAGTTGGCGGTTCATTCCGCTGTGGCGACCCCTGATAAATAAGGGACTAAGCTGAAGGAAAATTAATGAATGAATGAAAAGCCAGAAACTAAGTTTTTTTTAGCACTGCAACTGATGATCAATAGTAAAAATGACAAATTTGACCTCTTCCCAACAGGGAAAACCACCAAAAATAAAGAATACAAGATTATATGCTGTCATGGCTTTGCAATCAAAAAATGTAATTATCAATGGAAGTCAATGGGGCAAAAACAGCCACAAACATAATGAAAGGGTAATAAATTTGCCCTGAGTGTATTGAGTTTTTGAAAATGTTCATAGCATTTTCCCAAAATATGTATCAAAATAAGATTTGTCACCAAAAACCATTCCATTTCCTGAAAAGTTGTTGCTAAATTCAAAATCACCCCAGAGTGGCTGAAAACACCCCCAACAGCACATATAAAATTTAATAAGATTTAAGAGAAATGTTTGTGAATGAGTGTGTATGAGTATGGATGTTTCCCAGTGATGGGTTGCAGCAGGAAGGGCATCCGCTGCGTAAAACATATGCTGGATAAGTTGGCGGTTCATTCCGCTGTTGCGACCCCAGATTAATAAAGGGACTAAGCCAAAAAGAAAATGAATGAATAAATTATTTTATGCATTTTAAGTAGAAAGTACAAGTCAGAACAGGTTGTTTTTTTTTGACATAAATATATGTTATGCTGAAGGACGATGAAACATAATTTAAACCATATTTGAAACATTAAAGTAGACACTTGACTTGCGTTTAATTAGCTTTTTATGTATCAAATTTAGTTTCTAAGACATTTTTGTCTATCGAATTGAAATTCTATTTGATGTTGATGCCAAAAATCATCTTTGACTCATATATTGTAATACCTTTTATCACTTAAAAGGATTAGATTTCAATCCTTTCTACGAATCATCCGATACCCTCAAATTTACTTTATTCAGAAATGTGAAAGATAAAATTGGAATTAATTTTTATTCAGATCATGTCGTATTTCTAAACCAGCTTCTCCATTGGGAGATGTGGATAACATCAGCAATGTTAAGAGACTATGAAAAAGATATTAAAAAGAAAAAGCATGAGAAAGAAAGCTTTAAATCTGATAGGTGCTGGATAAAAAAAGAAGAAGCATTGACAAACCTGTGAAAAGACGAACGAAACAATGATATATTCAAGAGAAACGATGCTTGTGTTTTCCCACAGGCGGTCAGTATGAGCAGACAGTTGCAGTTTTCACATTTGTCCAGTCAAAAGCGTCTAACCTTCTGGGGCAATTCATGTCTCTTAGAGGACTTAAAAGTCAGTCAATGAAGCTTTTGCACCATGATATCGCATATATAGTCTTGTCCATGTCTGCTGTCCGGTCAGGGACTGTGATTTCTGTTTTGAACAGGAAGGCAACCCCGGAGCAGCTCCATTTTATAGTGGTATATCTGGGTTCATTCCAGCTCAACTCCCTGCAACTAGCATTAATGTAGAATGAATGCCTCTGGCAAAAGTTGAGCTGCCAGAATTATGGCTGTGAGTTTACTAGCATGCATCCATCTCTGCTGCATAAGCAGGAAAAGAAAAAACAAAGAATAAGGGAGACTTTCAAGTCCTAGTATAGAGGATGGAGATGAGCTGATTGAATTCATACGACATCACACAACATAAATCTCACACTGAGTGAACATCTCCGAGAGTGAATAGAGTTTTAGCTTCTTTTTTTTGAGGAAAGTTTTCTGTCTGAAAACACAGCAGTTCAGTCATATTCCTCTTTTTTAGTTTATTTTAATAAAGTACAAATAATAAAATTGTTTTTTTTCTCAAAGCAATGCCTTACACTTTTAAAAATATGTGTTAATTATACAGTATGTCTAAAATATGTATTCATTTTAGAATGTATAAAATATATCAGTTGTCCATACGTCTCCAAAACCAGACAGGTGGACAAATCTAAACTAGCTTTTATTAAAACAAATATAAATATGCATATAATAAATAATAATACTACTACTAATAATAACATTATACAAATGCTAATTGTCATGAATAAAGTGAAAAAAGCCCCCCGAGGTGAAGAAGGTATGGAGGTAGTGGTTTTTATATTTATGTAGAAAATAATATTTTTTGTGACATTTAAATCCTTTATTTTTTTCATACATAAAAATATTTGCGTATTGCTGTACATTGTGTATTAAGCAATGTGTAAACGTTTTGAACCACATAGGCACACGAGCTCTGCCCAGCTTTTAGTTCAACGGCTCAGTCAGTTCCTCAAAATAGCAATGCCCACAATGCGCCTTAACATACCTCCTTTTTAGACCAGCACACCCATGAGTCCACAAAGTGGCACAAATTAATTTGCTATTTAATCAACGTGACGCAAAACGGGAAAATTACTGTTGCGCTGGTCTAAAAATAGCAACAAATCATACACGTCTTGCGCCTTATTGCACCGGGTGTATGATAGGGCCCTGTATTTTAAGTCACATTATTAACTAAGACTATAAGCTCAATAAACTACTTATTAGCAGCTTATTTATTGTTAGTAAGGTAGAAGTTGGGTTTAGGTTTTGGGATTAGGGATGTAGAATAAGATCATACTTTATAGCTACTAATAAACATTTAATATCTTAATAAAAGCCAGGTAATAAGCCAGTATTAAATAGTGTGAACTGTAACTTAAAATAAAGTGTTACCCAACATTTTAATATCTAAAGAACAGTTTCCCACTATAAAGAATATTTTTAAAAGAATAAAAAAGTGATAAATGTTCTTCATGGATTCATCAATGGCAATAATGAACCTTTATTTTTAAGAGTGAACATGAATAAGCTATTTGAATATGTAAATAACTGCAAAACGCCTCTGAATAGTGCAGAATAGTGGTTCCAAACTGCACAAAATAAAAACTTTAGCATTGATGGTAAATCAACAAAAATATTGGTTGGTTGGCTTAGAAATGCTAAAAAAAATTTGAATCCATATTTAATTAAATACACATTCACATTTTCATTCAATATCTGCAATAGTGTGTAAAAGCTTGGTCTAACATTCGCTTTTGCGCCGGTCTGAACAAAAACGGCAGATAGCCTGAATGAAAATGTAAATCCATTTTCTGACTGTAGGTGGTGCTTATAGAAGGGCAGAAATGTTGGAAGATATTTGTTTAATGTTGGAAGGTACCTCAGGTTTTAAGGCTGTAATTAATTATACTTTTAATGATTATTAAAATGGTAAAATTAACTGTAAATGATTTATTTTGTCATCAAACGTTTATCTGTTTCATTTGTATATGTAAACCTCAAACTACCCCCAACTGAACAATCTTAAATCTTTGCTGACCCCAATGATGGGATTTTTTTTTTGCTTCCTTAAAAACCTTTCAGTCAACAGTTTAAAAAAACCCCATTATTTTTATTGTACATTTTAATTTAAAACCTTTGTACCATTTAAAATAAACCTTTTGCACTATAAAAGAGAGCACTATTTGCACTATTTAAGAGAGTATGTGTTGTTTTGCATGGAGACCTTTAATTTCCTCAAAATCAAATAAAAATCTACCCTGATATTTAAAAAAAATATATCCCAGTCACAGTCATGGAGTGTAACGAAAGATTTAATGTTGTTTTAGGATTTTTTCAGCTCCGAAAGTCGGGTCAACAGAACAGCGGCATTAATCTATTCATGCACTTTCCCTAAAGCTTGTTTCTGATAGCACTTATTTTCAGGTGGAGAAGGAAATAATGTTTGATGTCCTACTAGCCGGAGGAGGGAGAGTCTCGATAATGCTTGTTTAACTGTATAGGAGGTCATATAAGGCTATGTTTTTCTTCCTTTTCCCCCCTCCATATCTCACCGTTGACTGTGAACATTTAAAATTTAAATTTAAAGGCAAACTGAGGCCTGATTCACAAAAGGAAAAGGGTCAAATTAAGCTTTGGTCAATGACAGATGTGGCAAATTTATTAAAGTGATTTACATATACAGAGAAAGCCTTTTAAAATGCCAGTTAATTGTCTACTTCACTGCTTTACAAATCTTTGGAGAAAATAAAATGTTTAAATATGAGCAAAATAACATTCCATTTTCATTTACTGTAACATATTTATGTAAAAACTAAACAACATACTTATTTAGAATCATGCTTATTAAAATAAATGTGATCATATTTGATTTTATTTCAAATTATTAAACACATCTGATAACAAACCTTTTTTTTAAATTTTTTTTATCAATTACAGTTTTTCTCAACTGCTAGAACACTAAAACCCATTGGCTGAACTAAGTTCTAAGTTGCCTGACCTCATTTAGCTAATTGTGCAATCTCTTGTCAATACCTTAAACCCCATGGTGAATTACATGGTAAAACACAATGTGCAGATCTTACTTAGACTTTTCAGCAAAACTCTAAACACATTCTCATTCTCAAAACACATTCTGCACTCTGCACGTGTCATCCATTCTGGTAAACACAAGTAGCAACAATCAAATACAAATAGAGGTAAGATGTCATTGATTAAACGCAACCACTCAAAATTGATGTCACGTTTTTCAAATGATGTGACACAACCGATATAAGCAAACAGGTTGTTGAAGGTGCAGGATTGTGTCTAAGTTAGAAGAAACACTGTGAGAGAACGAGTGCAATGGGCAGTTTATGAACTTGTACCTCCCTCCATACTCGCCTTTCCTGAATCCGATTGAGTAGTTTTATGGAAGGTGTATGATAGACAACCCTACACCAGAGTAGATCTGCTGCAAGTCATGGATTTAGCATGTGGTGATATAGGTGAGGAATCATGTCAGGGCTGGATACGGCACACAAGAGGCCTGTTGCTTCAGGAGTGACAATATTGCGTTGCTTGTGAATGTCGACGAAGTGTTCTGGCCTGACTCAGCCCAAAGACAAGAAGCAAATTGATCACGTTTCCACCTTTGATTTTTGTCCCTTTTAGTATTGTATACTGTAGTACAGTGCATCGTAGGCTGTTTGCTGTACAATGAACAAATTGTATTGCCCTGAACATTGAGATTAAAAATGTACTTCTCCCTGAGAACTATATATTTTGAACCATGTGTTTTCTGTTTTGTGTTGTATTGTTTACTGACTGCTTGATAGTGTATGCCATTTGTAGTGATCACTGTCGCCACTGGCTTGCATGGTTCGTGACCTGTGGAGCTGCGCATCGATGGATTTGCTCTTCAGTGTTTGGACTTTCAGCAGTGAAAATTAAACCACACTAAACTGAACTTAAACTCTGAAAACTGGACTGACACTGTTTCAATTTACTGTACTCTTCTATGTTAAGCTGCTTTGACACGATCTACATTGTAAAAGTGCTATAGAAATTAAGATGAATTGAATTGAATTTTGATCACTTTGTTTATGATTTGAGAGCAGCGCTTGATTTTGAACACAGGTAAAACTGTTTTGAGGCAAGCGTTTCATTTTACAAGAGAAGTCAGAGGTTTTGTTAATAGCGCTTGAAGATGAGGTTTTGTGTTTAATGGTGTAAGAAAATAAAGCAAGGGTTCAGAAATTTTGTTTTAGAAATCGAGAAAAACTAAGTATAGTTTGATATACAGTTGCAAAATATAAAGAATTAAGGTGAATGCAGTTCCAACTAATTTATATTTTGAGGTTGCACTCAATAATAATTATTATTATTATAAAGCCTAACAAGATATTTTGAATATATTGGTACTCTAAATGGCATTTTAGTGTGTGTCTTCTATAAACCATGATAAAAATGATAATGAAAAACTGACTCTTTTTGTTTTTTGCACAGAAATAAATAAACAGGACTCATTGTAATGTACAGGAGAAAAAAAAGAGCGGTGTTACGTTTTTATTGCCTATTATTGTTATTAATATAATATTTTTTTAATAGCCGATCAATTAAATTTGATAAATGAGATGTTATTTTTCCTTAAACCTGGCTATTCATTTCTTTGACCAGTTGATGGGGCTGTAGAGTCAGAGACGGTGGAAAATCTAATAAAATAATTGGCCTAATCAGTGGTTCAGGGTTGCATTAGGATTGCATTACTATGCAATGGAGTTTTTAAAAAAAAGATGAAATAATGCTGTAAATAATAGAGAGGGCTCCTGGACTGTTATAGCTGCTTTCGTTCATTGCTTCCTTTGAACTATATATTGCTGGCAAACAGGATCATTTGTATTTGTAAGTAATCTGCTGCAATTGTGTTTGTATATTTTAAGGTGTAATCTATCTCAAACAGAAGGAAATACAAGGGCCCGCAGTGTTTGTGATCGCACTTGAATGGTTGACTTATTCCCCGCTGCTTCACTCTCTTCCACCTTCTGTCTGCGGCGTACAGATAAGGCCGCTGTTGTAAGGGCTGTAATATGTTGTATCTCAGGTTAAGGTTAGATATCGTGCAAATAATCCTCTGGGGGCTTTGAAAAGCTGTGTTATTCTTGTCACTCTCTTGTTGTCTTACTCCTAGCAGCTACTTGCCATTTAAAATGAGTAATGAGCGGCATAACAATGCCAAAATTAAAGCAAAGATACTTGTTTCACGGTTTATTTGTGATTTGACTTGTGATATTTTCCTTTTATTTGGATTAGGACCGCAGTCTCCCTTGAAAATGTAGGGGGTAAATCATTTCATGTTTAAATAGGGAAATAAGGGAGAGAAACTAAGCTATTTATTAAGCATCTGAGGGAAAATAAGCTGTTTTTTAATATCTCTACCATGCATTAGTTGACCTCCGTTTCCTAAGTAAGGCCTAGAGCTCAGCACATGTCTTGAGCTTCTGTATACACATTATGGATTTGTTTGAATTTAAGATTAGGAATGTCTCAAGCCAATATCAAACATATGAAACTCAGAGTTTCTTTCAATAATAACAGTTTGATATGACAAATAAAAACCAGACACTGGACTGAATACCATGTTTTTTTCTGGTGTAGCTCATGCAAAGCTGGTGATGCAAAACTGGCGCCTTGATGAACATCCGCTGCTGCCTTTACTGTATCGCACCGTTTCTGGATAAAGAGTGCTGTGATGGTATGTTGTAAGTGGGCTCTATCATACACCTGCTGCAAGTGGTTTTGACTTGTTTTAGCCCAGCACATATCATTCTAATCACTATCATTTTTACATTCTGTACCACTTTGTCTAAATAGCAAATACATTTGTGCACCCATTGGAATGCTGGTCTGAAAAGGAGTTGTTTTTAAGATGCTTTAAGCTTTGCTATTTTGAGGTAACTGAAATAGATTGTGCAACTGACCAAACTTAAAGCTGGTCTAAAGTCAAAGGTGCAGTTTTAAATTGCATTTAAAGAACATGCTAGTGACATGCGTCCACCATGCACGTACACATTGCTTATTACACACGCAGGGATGCGCAGCAGCACACAAACATCTTTAAATATGAAAAATTCATAATTTCCTTCATTTTCCTTTGGCTTAGCCTCTTATTTATCAGGGGTCGTCACAGCAGAATGAACCGCCAACAATTCCAGCATATGTTTTATGTAGCGGATGCCATCCAGCCGCAACCCAGTAGTGGGAAACACCCAAACACTCTCACATTCACACACACACGCACACACACACACACACAGACACACACACTCATACACTACGGCCAATTTTGCTTAACCAATTCACTTATAGTGCATGTCTTTGGACTGTGGGGGAAACCGGAGCACCTGGAGGAAACCCACGCGAATATGGGGAGAACATGCAAACTCCACACAGAAATGCCAACTGGCTCAGCCGGGACTTGAACCAGCGACCTTCTTGCTGTGAGTCAACAGTGCTAACCACTGAGTTCCCCAATATGAAAAATTTAAGAATTAAAATGTAAAAGATTATCATTGTTTGCAGGTTCTGCCCAATGCACACCTATAACTCATTAAGAGAATAAGGATAACCCTTTTAGACCATGCACTGGGCATGCCGACCAGTTTTCCCTGTGCTTCAAATAGCAGTTTTAGACACTCTCTAAGTGCACCTGCACCTTGCACTGTAAACCATGCACTTAGATTGTTAAAACAAAGTCCAAATGCAAACTATATCAGGACTATAATAAGGTGATCAGCTGACCTTAAGGAGTTGACATGCCTGCTTTTCTAATTAAAATCATCATATGCCACATATTAATGTTATAATAATGCGATTAATGTTTGTCTATGAATATAATCAAGCTTAATCCCACCAGTTTGGTTAAATGATTGTGTTCAAATGAGGTAATATTTGATTGCAATATTGCCCCAATGTTAACACAGTAGAGATGCCCTTGTTTAGTAGTCCTAATTTAATTTGTGCACTACTTTGAACATTTTTTTGTCAAACAACTGTAAAGAATACATTCAAATTCTTCATGCATTAGAAGGTATTCTAGTTGACAATGGAATGATTTTTAATAACCATAATGTACATGAAAGTACATGAAATATTGTAGCAATAACACTAGAAAGACTAAAAAAACTCTTTGTATCTTTGTAAAAATTGTATTTTTGCAATGTAATAATATAAATATTTTTTTAAATATACACTCTTTAATTAAAGCTTCCAAAAGAAGATTAGAAGAACCCTTTTTGATTTTTCCTTTTAGTGAAAAGTTCTTTAAATCTGAATGAAATATTGAAAACCTACTCAAAATTCTGTTTCAGTTCTTCATCATCATACTGTAATAAAAGTCCACAGCAACTTCATGGTTCACACAGACTTAAAAAACATTTTGCATAACCTGAATAATATTTTAATCTAAAGAACCTTTTTTAATGCATATTTTATGTATTTTGTGGAACCTTTGTTTTTCTTTTAAAACAAGAAAAAAACATCCGTCAGTGGGATAAGAAATGCTCAGAGTTTTTTTTTTTCCCCTCAGCCAGACTGATTTTTCTATATGAATCTCTATTGTCACCTGCACAACATTGTCGTCATGACTCTCTCTCAGCGCTGCACATCACATTAGCATGTAGCGAGTGAGGTGCTGCCTAGAAATCAACAGGATTATATGCATCTGTGGCTTGCTGGCCGCATCCTCTCAGTCCTCTTGTGAATTTTGCCAAGCTGGCATCTCTTCTGCAGTGTAATTTAATGCTTCTCCATCTCTAAGAAAAAGCCTCCCTTACTCACCCAAAATAGCAGTGTTTTTCTGCACCCCACTGCGATATGAACACTGTTCGGATCATTATAGCTCAGAGGCAGAAATAAATGGCAATATTGTGTGCGGTGACGATGCTGCGGTCTGCATGGGATGGTCAGAAGCCATCTGTGCGAACAGTGCTTCTGGTGCCTGTTAATTTCCCCATGAAAAGCTCATCCTCGTATCTTTAATTAGTTAAAGAAGATTTAGTTAATAATAGTTGATGGCGAAACCCCAAGGGTGTCTAATGTGAAAACGGTTCTCTTCAGCGAGGTATTCATTTTTTGTCCATTCATTATTTCCCCTTTGGGCTTATAGTCCAATATCACATTTTACAGTGAACCTTTCAGGCTGTGGGGGGTTCAGTGAAGACAGTCTTGGTGTGTCTGACAGGAATTTCAATCACACAACAGCTGATATTTGCTGCAGATTACTGCATTGATCAGAGTTTTTTTTTTTTTTTGGAAGAGAAATCATTACTGAAGAGGCTCTTGAATGTTTTTTTTTTTTTACAGTCACATCAGTGCTTTTCTATTTTCTTTCATATCTTTCTATCTTATCTCAAAGGTCCTTACACTTCACTGGCAGCATGACTGAGCCACAAATATTTATATTAAATTTTAGGGATCATTTCAATGTTAGAATAAACCAAAAAGAATAAACCAAGTTAAAATGTTTTCTAAAAGAATGTTTAGAAACATTTTCTAAAAGGTCTCACATCCTTCCTCTTGTCTTTCATTGGTCAGAAGAACATATAATCCCGCCCCAAACTCAGGCTATTGGTCAAGTCGATGTTGCGGACTGGTCCAGTGAGTTCCACAATACTGTATGTTGAAAATGTTATCCATTAATGTTATCCATTATTCATTAGATGCTGGCAGGAGTATGGGATCTATACACTGGTGTTTTTACTTCATTTATGCTTAGGTGTGTAAAGTTTTATTTTGAGCTCTGTCATGTGACTGATCATAACTTTATAGAAACCTGGCAACAGAAAGCTAAAACATATTTAAAAATGTTAAGTTGTTTGTGGTATTTTTTATGTTTTTGAAAAAGCTTTTGGTCACCACAGTTGTATTGATTTGTATTAATAATTAATTCATTCATTTTCTTTTCGGCTTAGTCCCTTTATTAATCTGGGGTCGCCACAGCGGAATGAACCGCCAACTTATCCAGCACATGTTTTACGCAGCGGATGCCCTTCCAGCTGCAACCCATCAGTGGGAAACATCCATACACACCCATTCACACACATACACTACGGACAATTTAGCCTACCCAATTCATCTATACCACATGTTTTTGGACTTGTGGGGGAAACCGGAGCACCCGGAGGAAACCCACGCGAACACGGGGAGAACATGCAAACTCCACACAGAAACGCCAACTGACCCAGCCGAGGCTCGAACCAGCGACCTTCTTGCTGTGAGGCGAACGTGCTACCCAATGCGCCACCGTGACGCCCATTAATAATTAATAATAGTGTGAAATAATATTGCACTTTAAAACAAGTTTTCTGTTTGGATATATTTTAAAATCTGAATTTTCAATGTCATTATTTACTTCCATCTATCAGAAAGGATTCTCACATGATTTGTGCCCAAGTAACATTATTATTATTTTTATTATTATTAGTAATAGTAGCCTATAATTATTAGCTTATTATTATTATTGTTATTATAATAATGATAATAAAAGTAATAATATTCTTCTTATTATTATTCTTATTACTATTATTATTATTCATTCATTCATTCAGTCATTAATTTTTCCTTCGGCTTAGTCCCTTTATTCATCAGGGGTTGCCACAGCGGAATGAACCACCAACTTATCCAGCATATGTTTTACACAGCGGATGCCCTTCCAGCTGCAACCCAGTACTGGGAAACATCCATACACACTCATTCACATACACACACACACACTATGGCCAATTTAGTTTATTCAATTCACCTATACCGCATGTCTTTGGACTGTGGGGGAAACCGGAGCACCCGGAGGAAACCCACGCGAACACGGGGAGAACATGCAAACTCCACACAGAAATGCCAACTGGCCCAGCCGGGACTCGAACCAGCGACCTTCTTGCTGTGAGGTTACGATGCTAACCACTGCGCCATGTCGCCCTTCTTCTTATTATTATTATTATTATTATTGTTATTATTGTTATAAGGGGCCAAGCATAGAGAGTGCATAGAAAGTTTATGGCAGCTAATAGAAGCATATTGCTAAAAGTGGCTAATTTCGACACATAAATACAGTAGAAGACAGTCTAAACATTTACCTCTAACTCATTCTGTCTGTAGTGCCAACACTTGTCCAAACTTTCACTCAAGTTTGTCCAAATAACTTTTGAACCATAATAAATAAATGATTTGATGCTGCTATTGCACCCCAATGACGTTACTTTCCATCATGAACATTGTTTTATTGTAATGTTTGATAAACATATTGCATTCTTTATGAATAAAAATATTAACATCTTTTAAAAAATGATCATTAGCCTTTTAACATGCATGGTACAGTTGGACCTTTTTCTCATAGGTTATCATTAAAACAACTCAATATATGCTTGGTGTCAGGAACACAATTTAACCTTTTTTTTCTTATACATCGTTAAATGGTTAAAGGAGGACCACTGTTTTTAGAAATAGGTACATTTTACAACTCCCCCATTTTTGAATCCATTCAGCCAATTTTGTGGTCTGGCGGGAGCACTTTCAACTTATTTTTGCATCAATTATTGAATCGGATTAGATATCTCACAGAAAAATGACCAAAGAGTTTCAATAGTTTACCTAGAGTATTTAAAGCTGGTCTCTTCTGTAGTTTCATCATGTACTAAGACCGACAGAAAATGAAAAGTATATTTTCTAGGCCAACATGGCAAGGAACTATACTCTTCATTATGGCATAATAATCTAGCAGCACCTGAAAATAGTCCCCAACACCAAGCCCTACACTTGCGGCACCGGTTAGAATATAATTTACCATGGTACGGCAGCAAAGTTCCTTGAATATTGCACCGGAATGAGCGTTCCTAACCATCTCAGCCCAGAAAATATTAACTTTTCATTTTCCGTCAATGTTAGTAAACGATATAACCACAGAAGAGTCGATCTTCAAGGAGTCAAGAGTTTATCAAACTTTTAAAAATTATCGAAACACTTTTTTAACATGTTTGTGCGAGATGCTAATAGCCTGATCGAATTCAATGAAAAAGTAAGCTAAGCTAAAGCAAAGTAAGCTAAGCTAAGCTAAAAGTGGTCCCAACAGACCCGGAGTGTAACCCCATAAAATAATGAATAGGTGTAACCAGATAAAATAAGAATAAATATAAACATCATCATCATTATTAAAGTGTTATAGTGTTGATGCTAAAATAAGGATTAAAACAAAATGTATACAAAATGCTAAAAAATGTATATGTAGGTTATGATTCTCCGATTGGTTGTTAGGAGTCTAAGTCAGCAAATTGGAGCGCTGGATGCTTAGCTCCGCCCCCTTGTGTTTGCGGATATGGGTAAAAATGTCTGAAGAGATACACAGCGTGACAGAGGGAAAAAATCGAACGATAAAAAGTAAATATAGAGAGAATACAACTGTTAGCACTTTCAAAACTAACACAACATTAAAAATGTAAATATATAACATGAGGATGATGAAAGATTCTGGTCACATGTACCTGTTAGGAATAAAAAAAGAATAATACATGAGAAGAACAGGCCAGGTTTTTTGTTTGCTTGGATTTTGGATTTATTGCGATTCTCAGTAGATGGCGAGCCTCCCAAGTGCAGATTTCGAGGGACCTAGAGGAAACGCATGATTTCTAAATAAAAAGGACATTTTCTTTTCACTACCTCCTTTTCCGTTCTTGGTAGTCTTCTGATCCTAATTGTTGGTCCTTTAAGGTTTAAATCCGTTACACAGAGATCAGCCAAATGGATAAAAAAAAATGGTAAAACTCAACCGTTTAACTCTAGAGGAATTAATTTAAATTCTAGATGAATTGAAAGTGTATATGTTTTTTGAATAATTAAACAAACATGCTAGAAGAATAAGTAAATTATTCCCTGAAGGCTAAACCATGACATTTTAGGCTGTGACACAAACAGATGTTTTGATGGCACCACAATCTTTCAGTTTTTTTTTCCCAAGGAAATCAGCCTACAAATCTTGCTCACTGTTGTCTTTGTATGGTTCAGACAGGACAAGTATAATGACATCAAACAAATTACACACTACCTTCAGTATTTGAACCTGCGACACACAAACACACGCGCGCACACACGAGTGAAAGGTCATAAACAACTTTCATCTCTTCTCCTTCCTCTCCTTCGCTCCTTTAATATTTGCAGCATGTTCATCAAGAGCGAACAACAGAATGAGTTTACATGACAGACAGATTTTTTTTGTCTTTGATACGGTGAAGATTGTCTCTGGATAAGGTTTCTGTGGTTGGAACAGTAGCGATTAGACTTTGGTGAATTTTTCTCATTTGTGTGTGCTCAGCGGGGGGTTTGTGAGATCTTTGAGCGCCTCTGACTTTGAACGTTCCTCATCTGAAGCTGCAATATAAATCAAACTGTAACTTCAGCAAGGTGAACTCTGAAACACAAAAGCCCTTCGCTTCTGTAGTAGCCACTGCTAGTCAGAACACGTAGCTGCATATACGTGAATGGAGAAAGTAAACGTGTGAGGTGTATAGTTGATTTATTATATTATATTATATTATATTATATTATATTATATTATGGCGTCACGGTGGCGCAGTGAGTAGCACGTTCGCCTCACAGCAAGAAGGTCGCTGGTTCGAGCCTCGGCTGGGTCAGTTGGCATTTCTGTGTGAAGTTTGCATGTTCTCCCCGTGTTCGCGTGGGTTTCCTCCGGGTGCTCCGGTTTCCCCCACAAGTCCAAAAACATGTGGTATAGGTAAATTGGGTAGGCTAAATTGTCCGTAGTGTATGTGTGTGAATGAGTGTGTGTGGATGTTTCCCAGTGATGGGTTGCAGCTGGAAGGGCATCCGCTGCGTAAAACAAATGCTGGATAAGTTGGCGGTTCATTCCGCTGTGGCGACCCCGGATTAATAAAGGGACTAAGCCGAAAAGAAAATGAATGAATGAATGAATATTATATTATAGAGGGCGGCGCGGTGGCGCAGTGGGTAGCACTGTCGCCTCACAGCAAGAAGGTCGCTGGTTCAAGCCTTGGCTGGTCAGTTGGCATTTCTGTGTGGAGTTTGCATGTTCTCCCCATGTTTGCGTGGGTTTCCTCCGGGTGCTCCGGTTTCCCCCACAAGTCCAAAGACATGCGCTATAGGTAAATTGGGTAAGCTAAATTGTCCGTAGTGTATGTGTGTAAATGGGAGTGTATGGGTGTTTTCCAGTGATGGGTTGCAGCTGGAAGGGCATCCGCTGCATAAAACATATGCTGGATAAGTTGGCGGTTCATTCCGCTGTGGCAACCCCAGATTAATGAAGGGACTAAGCCGAAAAGAAAATGAATGAATGAATATTATATTATTTTGAATTAGTGTGTATTTTGGGAGACACGGTGACTCAGTGGTTAGCACTTGTGCTTCACAGCAAGAAGGTCGCTGGTTTGAGTCCCGACTGGGTCAGTTGGCATTTCTGTGTGAAGTTTGCATGTTCTCCCTGTGTTCGCGTGGGTTTCCTCTGGGTGCTTCGGTTTTCTCCACAGTCCAAAGACATGCGCTATAGGTAAATTGAATAAGCTAAATTGGCCGTAGTGTAGTGAATGGGTGTTTCCCAGTACTAGGTTGCAGCTGGAAGGGCATCCGCAGTGTCAAACATATGCTGCATAAGTTGGTGGTTCATTCCGCTGTGGCGACCCCTGATGAATAAAGGGACTAAGCCGAAGGAAAATTAATGAATGAACAGTGTGTATTTTTATTTTTTGTTTTAATTAACATTCTAATAAATTAGCTGAGTTTGTAATTTTTTGTATTTTAGTACCATTTAGTAATAGTTCTTATTTGTTGTGTGAATTATTTTTATATTTTTATTTTCTGGTTTCACTATAATTTTAATTAGCATTTTAGTAAATATGTTGCTTTTTTTGTCTGTTTAGCTTGTGCTTTTTTATTTATAATTTTTTTTATTTTTTTTATTTTTTTTTTATTATATAGTTATTTTATTATAAATTTTAATTAATATATATATATATTTTAACATTCTCTTTATTATATTTTTTTTACATTGGTACAAATTATAACTTTTACAAATGTATACTTTTTTTTTTTTACTTTCTTTTAAACAAGACGTTGTAACATGTTAATACTATATGTATAAGAAAACAAAAAAAATACAGAGAAAAGAAGAGGGGAAGAGGGAAGAAAACGAAATGAAGGGGGATTTGAGGTGTTTCTACTAGGGTTCAATCACTGCTCTCTTGTTAAAGTACTCAACAAATGGATTACATATTACATAGAACTTCTTAGTTTTATTTTTAAGGGAAGGTCTAATCTTCTCAAGTTGCAGGGAGGACATGGTATTTTTTATCAACGTGGAGCAGCGGGGAGGATCTTTTTGTTTTCAATGCAGTAAAATCAATCTACGTGCCAAAAGGGTTATAAATCTAATCACTGTACGTTGATTGTTAGATAGTTCTGCGTCATCACTGACACCAAAAACAGCCAAAATAGGCCCGGGGCATATTTGTTTTCCCACCACTTCTAATATTAACTAAAAAACTAAATCCAATAATTAACAATTTTAGGACAACTCCAAAACATGTGACCGAACGATGCCAGAGTTTGATTGCATCTTTCACACAGTGGGTCTACAAGGGGAAATATCTAAGAGAGCTTTAATTTAGACAAGTGGAATCGGTGCAGGATCTTAAATTGTATTAAACCATGCCTGATACATACAGAACTAGAATGAACTTGTTCTTGAGCTTCCTCCCATTGCCAGCTTTCGAATTCTACTCCAAGATCTTCTTCTTATTTTTATATATATTTTTAAAATATTCATTCATTCAATCATTTTCTTTTCGGCTTAGTCCTTTTATTAATCTGTGGATCGCCACAGCGCAATGAACCGCCAACTTATCCAGCATATGTTCTACACAGTGGATCCCCTTCCAGCTGCAACTTTGGACTTGTGGGGGAAACCGGAGCACCCGGAGGAAACCCACGCAAACACGTGGAGAACATGCAAACTCCACACATAAATGCCAACTGACCCAGCCGAGGCTCGAACCAGCAACCTTCTTGCTGTGAGGCCCTACCCACTGTGCCACCGTGCCGCCCTTAGTTTTATATTATTCATTCATTCATTTTCTTTTCGGCTTAGTCCCTTTATTAATCTGGGGTCGCCACAGCGGAATGAACCGCCAACTTATCCAGCGTATGTTTTTTACGCAGCGGATGCCCTTCCAGCCGCAACCCATCATTGGGAAACATCCACACACATTCATTCACACACATACACTACGGACAATTTAGCCTACCCAATTAACCTGTACCGCATGTCCCATTGGAAACCCAGCACCCGGAGGAAACCCACGCGAACACGGGGAGAACATGCAAACTCCACACAGAAACGCCAACTGACCCAGCCGAGGCTCGAACCAGCGACCTTCTTGCTGTGAGGCGAACGTGCTACCCACTGCGCCACCATGCAGCCAGTTTTATATTAATAATTTTAATTTTTTTAAATACTTTTATTATTACTTTTACTTTCAATTATATTACATTTATTTGCAGTATTTGTCATTTTTATTCGTATTTTGCTGAATTTGTTTGTTCTATTTTAAATGTAGTCATTTTATTTGTAGGTAAACTAAATGAAAGAGGGTTTTTTTTCCCCTTGTAAACTAGGTTATATGTTTTATGTGCATCATATCTTTCAACATATATTTTTAACATTCATTTCAAATAAAAAAGAAATACTTTTATGTTTTTAGTTGAACTAAAACCGTTTAACCCAGTTTAGAAGTGTAGAATATATTAATAATAAACACAATCATAAATGTTGTGAAATCAAGCTGGATGTGCAACAAGAAAATTATATATGGGAACTCATTTGTTGTCTATTAACAGCACAGCCATTAGACGTGTGAAGAGAATCAGGCACCCTGGAAAAAACATTTCCTGCTGTGCAACAAATATGTTCCTCTCCCAGTCATATTCTCAAGGTGATTAATTAGCATTAGGCTGAGGCATGCAAAATTTATGATGGACACGCTTAAACAGGGTAAAACAACTGTGCACACTGGTAGATAAGGGACAGTTTTGTCAATCAAAGAGGATTGGTTAAGATATTAAGGTTAGACACTGCAGGCAAAAACAGTTGTCAATTTTGAGATTTGGAGCATAAAGAGTTTTTTCTTTCAGTCTAAAGTAAAGAATCCAAAATACACATTTTAATCTTTATTTTATTGCACTTTTCACTTGGTGTCTGTAGATTTCAGTTACCAAATATATTTGTAAAGGCCATTTTCTCTCCTTTTTTTCTTCTGCACTGAGCCATAAATCTCCACTTCAGATTAATTGTTACGATTATATTCATATCTATATCCAGAAGTTTTTTTTACATGTTTATAAATGATTTGCCTGATCATATTCAACATTTTATTCTGCAAAAACTAAAAATGTACTTTGTTTCTGGCTGTTTTTCGTTTTTTTTTATTTAAAAAGATTCCTACAAAACACTGAAATATGAAATAAACAATGAAATAACACCTCACTTGCATATTTAATCATACCATTTTACAAACTTATAATACGGTTTAGAACTTATAATACAAAAAATGTTAATGTAATCAATGGGAAAGTATGGTTATAACCGGTAGTTGTTCTCCTATTCACCTGCAGTCTTGTCTTAACATGTTATTTTGTCATCAAAATCTTTCCAGCACGATCTGAATGCATATATGGTGACGGCAGATTTTTTTCACACCACTGGGTATGAGGTTTATCTGTGCAAAGAAAATGTGCTACATGACCTTTCAATTCCCACTGAAATCTACCTATTTTACTTGCTTTCCGATTCCTTGAAACCATCTGTCAAGTCAATCTGTTTAGAATCTACCAGGAAACTTTAGTCGCCATGGGGGGATCCTGTTTGCGACAAAACAAAAAAATTGTGTTCGTGACTATAGTAGCAAAACATTTCATGGCCATATGCATTCACTGGCTTAATTCCTCCGTAACCAGTTGCCTTATGCTTTAGTAAATGGATTGGCTTATATTTCATTGGTTCATAAAGAGCAGTTGGTGTTTGATTCAGCATGCTGTTCGTTTGTTCAAAGTAGCTGACATCTGTTTCATACTTTAGTTATGCCTTAAGGAGGCTTTGTGGTCTTCTCGGGCTGATTCAGAAAGCTAATCCTGAATTTGTTCATCTGAGGCTTTGCGTGCTTCAGATTTTATTTTTTTTCAGTAACTTCTATAAAAGTATACTATAAAAAGCATACTAGCTACAAGAGGTATGTCGCACATATAAAGGCCACTGGAGTATACTTAATTTTTTATGTATATGCAATGGTACAGTGATGCAAAACAAGAACAACATCTAATGAAGATGGAATAAACAAAAGACGTCACATAGCACATCCACTCATTTTGGGCTCCTCCAAGCTTCTGGGCCTTATGCTCTCTGTCACCATTCAGTACCCCAACAACTTCCCCCTCCCCACCCCCCAACCGCAACCTCCAGACTACCAAACCTTCCCCAGTGTAACATTGGATTTAATCCCATTTATTATATGCATATGGTATAAAATCTACAGAGAAGCCTGTCTCCTAATTCTCCAGTGATATGTGATTACAGTGATATTCTCTGTGTGATACTTAAAGAATCTCCTCGATGAACTCCAGTGATACTCCCGTGACCTCCAAAAATAAACAGAGCAACCTCTGTGTGATATTTTAAAAATCTATTATATAAAATCTCTATGTAATACTTCAAGGATCTCTTAGATAAACTCTGGTCCTCCAGTTCCACCTTGACGTACGTAATGGTGCTGACATCAGAGTCCTGGATTCCACCTGGAGCCTCCAACCCATCAGCTTTTCCTTGGCTCCTTGATCTCCACAGTTCGAGTACTGGTTCGGAGTGTAGTTACAAATCGGTTCTTTGTGTTTCAATGCCCAACGCCAAAACGTGGGTCTCAAGAAGCACCAAAACATTGCTGGGCTAGAAGTAAGAACCGATTGCATCACAGGCTGAGAGCGTGGTTATCGTAAACAACGAGATGAACAGAAACTGTTTTGAGCAACATATTTGAAAGAGCGGGCACAGTGGTGCAGTGGGTAGCGCTGTCGCCTCACAGCAAGAAGGTCGCTGGTTCGAGCCTCGGCTGGGTCAGTTGGCATTTCTGTGTGGAGTTTGCATGTTTTTCCCGTGTCCGCGTGGGTTTCCTCTGGGTGCTCCAGTTTCCCCCACAGTCCAAAGACATGCGCTGTAGGTGAATTGGGTGAGCTAAATTGTCTGTATGAGTGTGTGTGTGTGTGAATGAGAGTGTATGGTGTTTCCCAGTGATGGGTTGCAGTTGGAAGGGCATCCGCTGCGTAAAACATATGCTGGATAAGTTGGCAGTTCATTCCGCTGTGGCAGAATAAAGGGACTAAGCCGAAAAGAACACATTATTATTTCTAATAATTGTCCATGCAAATTATGCAACGCTGCACAAACAAGTCATTCTTCCTTGTATTCTTCATCTATACAAATTTTGGCACACCGCATGAACACATTATAATTGCCTGTAATCTCTGTCTATACCGCTGCATGAACACTTAGGATTCATTGTGTTTCACAGATGGTGATGTACACTGTAAAAAATGCAGGGTCCCACACAATTCCTTCATGTTGTACCAACACAAATCGATTAAGTTAACTTAATCGTTTTAACAAATTGAAGTGGATTGAACAAAAAACAATTAAGTTGTCCCAAAAAACACTAAAGAATTGTTTTGTTTCAGCTCATTTTACATAAGTAGTTTGAACAAGCAGCAAAAGTCATTTTTTGACTGTAGGTTTGCAAAGTTATCAACATTAATAGCAACACATTGTTCATGCCATGTTTGCATTTGGGGCTTCCCCATTTGTGTTAGCTGTATGCAATGACGTTAGACCAGTGAAAAAGCAAGCAGTTCTTAGAAGGCTAGTTAGATGAACCAGCTCCAAACCAGCAATAGCACTGGCTCCAAACTAGCACCTGGTGAAAATTGGCTCCACTGGGTTCCCTTGTCCCTTGGCTCTAAACATCATCTTAGAGTTATCATGGGATTTCAGGTCTCCATCTACACCTCAGCCCTCCAATGTCTCACACTCTCTACATCTGACCTCAGCAAAGGTTATAAATAAAATAAACTCACCTTTGTGGGCATCTCCTTGTGAAACTACAATGACCTACTAGTGAATTCCTGTCATTTCTGTTTGAAACTGAAAATCTCCTTGAGGAACTCATGTGATTTCTGTTTGATACTCCAGCAATCTACTAGGTATTTCACCCTGCAAGTAACCTTGCCACACTAACTTGTTCTGTTGTCTTATAGTGGTTTCCAGTCACACTCTCCACTCCTCTTCTCTCTCTTCTCTCTCCATCCTAGAAACACAAGAGACATTCATATCAGTCATTGCCATCATCTTCAAACACTGCCTCTCTCATCTACTTTTGCTTGCTTGAATTGCCGTTTATAAGTGTTTGGGTTCATCGAATCTTAAGTCTATATACAGTACTTGACATCTATTTAAGTCTAAAAAGGTATGGAATTTTGAAATTGAAGATGTAAGTGAGCAAAATGTTATTTGCTTGTAGTCGTTCCAACGTTTTCATATTGTGATGAGGGAGCGTGCATTTTTGAATTCATCTAGAGATTCTTCCAGAGATGTTTTAACCCTACCATGTGCTGTAGTATGTGATGTACAAAAAATAAGAAAGAAAAAACAAATCAATAAACAAACTGACAAGTAACAAACTCCCTTTAAGCTAGCAAGTTCACTCAGCGGGTCGTTTTGTTAAAGCCTCCAGGCAGCCAGTACAGTATCTTCTTGAATAGAAAACTGTTTGTCAAGATTGCTTCATAAGCCAAATCAGAAGTACAATCTGGCAAATTCTGAATTTTGCTTCTTCAACTTAAATAATGCTAAAACAACATTTTCAGGAGCTATTGTTATTCACCAGGTACACCTGTTCGGCTGCTTAACGCGAATATCTAATCAGTCAATAACATTTCAGCAACTGTAGACATGTGCTGTATCTGAAATTGTGCCCCTATACCCCCATTCACTGTTCTCTACATTAGTACACTAATATAGTATACTTAAAGAAGTGAATGTAAATGAATCAGTGAATTCGAGCATGGGGCTGCACGGTGGCGCAGTGGGTAGCACGTTCGCCTCACAGCAAGAAGGTCGCTGGTTCGAGCCTTGGCTGGGTCAGTTGGCGTTTCTGTGTGGAGTTTGCATGTTCTCCCTGTGTTCTCGTGGGTTTCCTCCGGGTGCTCCGGTTTCCCCCACAAGTCCAAAGACATGCTCTATAGGTGAATTGGGTAGGCTAAATTGTCCGTAGTGTATGTGTGTGAATGAGTGTGTATGGATGTTTCCCAGTGATGGGTTGCAGCTGGAAGGGCATCCGCTGCGTAAAACATATGCTGGATAAGTTGGCGATTCATTCCGCTGTGGCGACCCCAGATTAATAAAGGGACTAAGCCGAAAAGAAAATGAATGAATGAATGAATTCGAGCATGTTTTTTTTGTGCTTTGCTAAACTCCTCAGATGGATTTGCTTTTAATCTTCTTAGTCAAACCCTGAGATAGTTGTTTAACACTTAGCAAGCTGTCTATTAGTAATGAATCAAAGCTTTTTGATATATATGCCATGTTTACAAATGTTACTTTTCTAATATTTTATTTTGAAGCTTACACTGACATGATTCTGCTGTGCCCCAACCTGATTTCACCAAGTAGGACATGTTCCTGGAGTAACATCTATGTTGATCCTGGAATAACATTCCCATCAGCCAATCAGAATTAAGGGATAAGTTTACAGTTTATGCTCAGTTTAGGCTTACGGTTTATGCACTTCTACTTGATTGTTATCCAGCTATTATTCCCCTCTGATTTTAAGAATAATTTACAGTTATGTTTAGGGGTAGGGAATATAGGTATGGATTACATTTTCGAACAAAAATGATGTTCCAGGATCAACATAGATGTTAATCCAGGATCGCATCATACTTGGCAAAATCATGAGGTGCTTCTGCTGTGGATGCTATCTTGTGCGGTGCATTGTGGGATTGACTGAGTGCACTCTTTAAAATATCCATGCTGAAATGGTTGCTCTCTCAAATAGTGCACTATTTAAGGGTATAGGGGCGATTTCAGATACAGCCATGGTAAAGATGATCTGACATTTAAACAAAGCATGAGAATGGTGAAGAAAAGTTGTCATGTTTCGGCTCAGTGTACTCATTGTACTGCTCAGTGGAAAGGAGCTTTCCATTGCATGTTTATTGGTGACAGACAGGCTGGTCTGGTTATTTCAGAAACTGCTGATATAGTGAGACTTTTGAGTATTTTAGAATCTCTAGCATTTACAGAAAATGTTCTGAAAAAGTGAATATGCAAAGTTAGAGGTAATTAATTCTGTGCCAAAACATAGCTTGTTAATGTCAGATGTAAATAGGCAGATAAAGGATAAAAGGATAAAAGGAAACTACCTGAAATAACAACTCGTTACAACCAAGGTCTACAGAAAAGGACCTCTGAACACAACACATCCAACCTTGAAGCAGGTGAGCTACAGCAGCAGCAGAGGAGCACTCTAGTGATAACCCTGTCAGCTAAAAACAGCAAACTGAGGCTACAATTCATACAGGCTGACCAACATTGGACAATAGAGGATTGGAAAAAAGTTTCCTAGTCTGATGAGTCTCGATTTCTGATGCAACATTTGGATAGCAGGGTCAGAATTTGGCATAAACAACATAAAAGCATTGATCCATCCTGCATTTTATCAACAGTTCAGGGTGCTGCTTGTGGTCTAATGCTAATTTTCTTGGCACAATTTGGGTTCTTTACACAAGTTAAGCATTATTAAAACTATATCCTACTTGAGTATTGTTGTTGACCTGTATGATCACAGTGTACCCGTTATTGTGACGCTACAGCATTTCTTTACCTAATAAAGTGGCTGGTGAGTGTACTGTACATACACATTTCAAAACACCATGAATAAGGCAATACTTCCATTTCTACAACCACTGTATCAAATGTTTTAATTTCTCACATTTATTTATCTCTGATTGTTCCATCTCCTCCTCTTTATTCTCTATGTACTAATAGAGACTATAAAACAATGCTGTAAAAGACAGTTTTTTTCTCTGTTTTCTGTTCTCATTATGCTTCCACTTGTTTATTAAGAAAGAATGAATACTTTGCTTGGCTTTTGACCTGCAGTATCTGTGTAGCCGGAGGGCTGGAGATGTGATTTTGTCTGCAAAAAGCAGAGCTACTGAATACAGGTCCCTCGTCATGCCCTTGTCACTGCATTTGTTAATAAGCCACAGGACTATTAGTTTTACCTGAGTCAGGTAATCATTACTAAACCAATTTAATTTCCATGCTGGGGAAATTATTGGCAAGGAGAGAACAGGGCAGGCAGAGATGAATCTGAATTCCACTTATGTAATGAAATGTGTGTGGAGTATTGATCCCTAAGGTTGTTTTCCAGGTGCCTTGCACTAGTGTCTTGCTCTGCATTAAAGTAATGGCTTTATAATTCGGCATTTGTCTCCCTCCTCCTTCTCTAGATGGATGCATTGTCAAATAATTTAATATCATACACATGCAAATGTACATTTATTTCGGTTTTGTGAGGTGTCTGTATTTCAATAGAGACAGAACTAAACTGATTTGTACTCGCTTAAAGCAGTTGTTGTTAACCTTTATGACTTGAAGTCATGTTTGCCATCCATCCATCCATCCATCCATCCATCCATCCATCCATCCATCCATCCA
>CAIGQV010016735.1:13087651-13114402 GCA_903798115.1 Danio jaintianensis | reverse complement strand
GGGGGGGTGGATTCTATATTCTATAAAAAGTCAAATGGCTTGAGCTGCATGACTACGAGTGTGATGTTGCATTTAATTATTTGACAAGTGTGTATGCTGTGTTGCTTTGTTGAAGCTAAATGATTATTGCATTGTGTAGACAAGATTATTATAACAGAGAGAAAGTGTGATTATCTGCATGTGATTCAGTATTCGTTTTTCATAATAAAAAGTTAGTTTGCTAATGAAAGCAGTGTCTTTGTTGGGATTGTATGGGGACTTCCCATAACATTGGTGGTCAATGCATTTGTTTCTTGAGTTTTATAAGGTGTTGTTGAAAGTAAAAACAATGTCGATTTTAGTGCATACAAAGTCAGAACTTGGATACAACATTAAAGTTGATGCAAACAGAGTGATACAAAGTATACAGAAAATATGGATGTCCCAAGCTTATCTCAACGCTTGGTAATAGGGCTGATCAAGTTTTTTAATTATAATTTAATCTTCTAAGCTAGAAACTTTATTTCACATCAGCTGTTATTCACATTTTTTGAACAGCTATATTTTTGGCAGGGGCGACATGGTGGCTCAGTGGTTAGCACCATCACCTCACAGAAAGAAGGTCGCTGGTTCGAGTCCCGGCTGGGTCAGTTGGCATTTCTGTGTGGAGCTTGCATGTTCTCCCCATGATTGCGTGGGTTTCCTCCGGGTGCTCCGGTTTCCCCCACAATCCAGAGACATACTCCATAGGTGAATTGGATGAACTAAATTGGCCGTAGTGTATGTGTGTGAATGAGTGTGTATGGATGTTTCCCAGTACTGGGTTGCAGCTGGAATTGCATCCGCAGTGTCAAACATATGCTGGATAAGTTGGTGGTTCATTCCGCTGTGGTGACCCCTGATGAATAAAGGGACTAAGCCGAAGGAAAATGAATGAATGAACATTTTTGGTAGTAGCCAAAAATACATTATATGGATCAAATGTATTAATTTTTGTTTTATGTAAAAAATCCTAAGAATAATAAGTAAAGAACATGTTCCATGAAGATATTTTGTAAATGTCCTGCTTTAAATATATCAAAATTTAATTTTTGATTAGTAATGTGCATGGTTAAGATCTTGAACCAGTTTAGATTTTGAACCAATTTAAAGGCAATTTTCTCAGTATTTAGATTTTATAAAACCATCAGATTCCAGATTGTCAAATAGTTGTATCTTGGCTAAAAATATTGTTCTATCCTAATAAAAAACATTTACACTTATGACCAGGTCCAGGGTCACTTTTATTAGAATTAAGCAGCACAACTGTTGCACATCAGTAATAACAATAATAATATTTTTTTGACCATCAAATCAGTAAATAAAAATGCTTTCTGAAAGACACAAAAGTAAATTACACTTGTATTACCAGTGTTGCAGTATTAGTCTTTTAATGCATTGCATCGGTGAGCATGAAGACTGATTTTAAAAACACAAAAAAGGTTTGACAAAAAATCCTACTAACCCCAAATGTTTGAATAATATATATTTTAATATAAAATTTTAACTTTTTAAAAGTGCACTTGTCAAATCCAGTCATTTCCATAGTTTTGAGCTGATTTATTATGCATGAAGCAGCTTGGCAGTGTTGTCCCTTGTAAATTCTTCATTATTCAGAGCGAAAATGAGGTAATTTTAGCATGATCATAGCGTTAAGGGAACAAATAATGAGTTATTCATCTTTGTTTAGACTCTATAGCTGAAGTCTCTCCATCTTTCTCTCTCTTCTACGGCAAAAACAGATGCACATACATTATCATTTGTCGAGCTCCTCTTGGCTCTTCATTAGACAGTCACTGAGTTTCCACTCTCCAAGCCTGCAACCAGAAATTCCTGAAATTAAGCACACGGCCAGCATATGCGCGGTGCGCGTGTGTGAAAATATAATTTTCCCTTTAGTGTTTTAGCCAAAATGATTTCTGTCTGGTTGGTGTCTCAGTTTCTCCAGCTCTTTCACACGCTTGATCTCTTATTCATTCACTCATTCACTCACTCACTTACTCGCTCATTCATTCAGTTACTCGTCTGCGCACACACTGGGAGAAAAAAGAGCTTGGATATAATCAATCATTTTGGGCAAAATCACAGCACGCAATCTTCTCTGCTCAAACCTGCATAAATGTGGTATTAGGGACACCAGTGTCATTGGCTTGATGAATCACCAGAGGACTAACGATTATGGAAATCACTATTGACCGGTCATTCATCTCCATGGCTTTCAGATTCATGCACAGAGATCTCAGCATAGACACAAACAATCTCCACCTTTATTCCAGCAAGCCATTCTTTAAAGTCTCCTGGTTGGGTGACGTTTGGTTGTTGCACATCCAGAAGTTTACTTATAGGCGTCTTGGGTTTACAATTGATATTAGCTGTCTTAGATCCATTGGTTTAGGGCTAATTCCTTTAATTTCCCCAAAGTTAGAAGTTTAATAGACTTGCTACTTCGTCTAATTAGAATGCATAGTTTCACAGCGAGCGAATTAAGCCATAGCAGAAAGTAGCTCATCAATGGCCAAGTTTTTGCAAACACTGTCACCTCAGGTGAAGCTGCTCCTCTTGTTAAGCACACTATGCTTGGAAGGTTACTCAATGCCATGGCGAGTCTTTGGAAGTCATTGAGAGACATCGGAGTTAATTAGGAAATGTGAAATGCCAACTCAAGGTCACTGTTAAATGCATGAGTATCTCTGAACATTTAATTGTTCACTGATGTGCTGCTGCGTATGGCTGTGCTTGTAAGGTTTTGCAGAAGATTTTTTTAATCACTGTTTTAATTGTATTGTTGTGATCTTAAAATAGACTACACTACTTCAAAAAAGAAATGATCACAGTTATTATTATTGTGAAGTGTATGATTAAATGCTATCAAAGCGCCACAATCGCTTTATAATAATATTCATTCATTCATTCATTCATTTTCTTTTCAGCTTAGTCCCTTTATTAATCTGGGGTCACCACAGTGGAATGAACCGCCAACTTATCCAGCATATGTTTTACGCAGCGGATGCCCTTCCAGCCGCAACCCATCACTGGGAAACACCCATACACGCTCATTCACACACATACATACACTACGGACAATTTAGCTTACCCAATTCACCTACACCGCATGTCTTTGTCTTGTGGGGGAAACCAGAGCACCCGGAGGAAACCCACACGAATTCGGGGAGAACATACAAACTCCACACAGAAATGCCAACTGACCCAGCCGAGACTCGAACCAGCGACATTCTTGCTGTGAGGTGACAGTGCTAACCACTGAGCCACCATGTCGCCCCTGCCAAAAAAATATCTGTTCATGTTTTTATGGAACACTTTTTTCCCCATTCGTTCATTTGTTCATTCGTTCAATTTGTTCGTTCATTCATCTTGCAAACCTCTCTTCCTATGAAAGTTTGCAGGCAATGTGCGAATTGTACATTGGGGGGATTGGTCAGCTTTTTTTTTCAGTAGTTTGTGTAATACATGCAAGCATCATTAAGCCAAGTTCATATATTGAATTCAGTTATCTCATTTATTATTAAACTTATTAAAGTTTTCAGTGTTTTAGGGATAATCATTGGATTCTGACAATATGGGACGGGCAATTTTCAGATATATGATTTTCAAAGACTACCAATTTTTGTTCATACAAGTATATTTAAATATACACTATGACTTTACTTTTAAGCTGTATGTAGACACAAACATATTTCACAAGAAAACATGTCTTTTGAACACTTACAGTGGCTATCAGTTGGCAAACCTGCCATGAAATGGTTTGAATCATTATAGGGTGTCAAATCTATATTTATAACTTATTGGTGTTTTTTTAACAGATCAGTGAAAAATATTTAGCACTACTTAAAGGGCCACACTTTGTTTTGATGTCCTTCAGTTAATTAGGGGGGTCAATTCTACCTGTAATTTACACCCCGTTTGCCGGGATTCTGGTGCCTATCCCAGAATTTTGAACCATAACAAAGAAACACCCAGGGGTGCATTTCCCAATAACATCATTACCCAACTCTCATTGTTTTTATTGTTCATTCAATTCATTTTCCTTCAGCTTATCCAGCATATGTTATACACAACGGATGCCCTTCCAGCTGCAACCCAGTACTGGGAAACACCCATACACACTCATTCACACACATACACTACGGACAATTTAGCTTACCCAATTCACCTATAGCGCATGTCTTTGGACTTGTGGGGGAAACCGGAGCACCCGGAGGAAACCCACGCCAACACGGGAAGAACATGCAAACTCCACACAGAAAAGCCAACTGACCCAGCCGAGGCTTGAACCAGCGACCTTCTTGCTGTGAGGTGACAGCGCTACCCACTGCACCACCGCGCCACCCCATGGCCAATTTAGCTTACCCAATTCACCTACAGCACATGTCTTTGGACTGTGGGGGAAACCGGAGCATCTGGAGGTAACCCACGCAAACACAGGGAGAACATGCAAACTGCACACAGAAATGCCAACTGACCCAGACGGGGCTCGAACCAGCAACCTTCTTGCTGTGAGGCGACAGCGCTACCTGCTACCCTGCCCGCTGTTTCATTGTTACTAACATAATTCATTGATCTGGTGTTTCTGTGGTGGACCATAGATCCACTGGACATTTGCAACTGTGAATATGGACACAGGGGAGATCAAAATTAGAGAAGGATTTATAAACACTTTTATTTCCAGAAATCTGAAATCCAGAATATGGCTAATGTGTTTTAGACAGTAAAAAGTGCTTATTGTATGGCCTTACCCTAACCCTACTCATAATCCCAACCCTCACAAGAAATCTGTGGCAAATTTTGTATGTGAAAAGACCTGGATAATTATTACTATTTTTAATTAATGAATTAAATTATTATTGGGCGACACGGTGGCTCAGTGGTTAGCACTGTCTCCTTACAGCAAGAAGGTCACTGGTTCGGGTCCCAGCTGGGTCAGTTGGCATTTTTGTGTGGAGTTTGCATGTTCTTCCGTGTTGGCGTGGGTTTCCTCTGGGTGCTCCGGTTTCCCCCACAGTCCAAAGACATGCGCTATAGGAGAATTGAATAAACTGAATTGGCCGTAGTGTATATGTGTTAATGAGTGTGTGTGGATGTTTCCCAGTACTGGGTTGCGGCTGGAAGGGCATCCGTTGCGTAAAACATATGCTGGATAAGTTGGCGGTTCATTTCGCTGTGGCGACCCCTGATGAATAAAGGAACTATGCTGAAGGAAATGAATGAATTATTATTATTATTAGTATTTTTATTTAATGCATTTATTTTTACTAGAATAATGTGGATGGTCAATGGCTAAAAATAACTTGAACATTAAACAAAATAGAGTAACAAATGACTGTAGTATTTGCATAAACTGATAAAAAAACACTTCATGGCCAGTAAGAAATTTATATTTGATCAAAAGTTTCTTGACCACAAATCAGCATATTATACTTTTTTCTGTGCAATCATGCCAAAGGTTAATTCAGCTTTGCCATAAAAGGGCTAATTTCTTTTTTTAGTAGTAGTATTTAGATATATTTATATAAAAGACAAATACATCTAAACTTACTGAAAATAATGTAAATATATTATCAGTCACAGTTTTAAATGAAAGCATGTGCAACAACATAAATAGCACATGTAAAATTTGCATCTGATTTGGTGTAAAATACAATCAGTGGACTAAAAGCTGCAACCTCAGCAACGGCGAATGCAAAGAGTAAAATCAGCTCTTCTCTATCAGCAGTTAAGATTGGTATATTTATCCACTGAGAGTAACCTAAGCAAAGTGCAGCTCCCATTTTCCCCCATGGACCGTAACTCTTTGCCCTTACAATCGCTTCGCTATTTACTGCCTCAGATACTGTTGTACACTGAAATAGAAGGAGACATACAGAGAAAGATTCATTGTCAAGTTAAATTAAGTTGACAGGTGACCCTCCATTCACGTGGATACAGGCAGGATGCTGATAATGTGACTATTCAGAGCCAAATATGATGCCGCATATTGTGATAAATGTCCATAATGTGAATAGTAGGCAATTTTGGTCTGTATTTTGGATCATTAAATGGTTGCGGAGTAATCTTAGTATCTCATCAGCTCTTTTTATGACCGATTTTTCTCCCTGCATTTATTATTGTGTATGTCCATACTGACAAGTTGACAGAATTTACCATCTAAGCAATCACACTAAAGGCCCACATGCATGTTGCATTTGGATTTATTCTCTGCTCTTTCAAAGGACAGCAGCTGTGTGTCTAGAGGATAACCCTAGCGATCAATGGAAATTGTTTTTGGTTTGAGTACATCTATATCAAAACGTTTGCCGTGCATGTACCACCCTCAGATTCCTTGTCCAAATCATTTGTTTTCAAACAGACAGATGTGCCCTCGTCTAATATGAGAAATTACACTGTTTCTCATCCCCACTAGAGGGTACAAATGAGTCCAGCAGTGATGGATTGGCTATAAAGAGAGACATGTAGCACTGTTCGGAGGATTCAGACAGACTATATCCAGAAGGTCTGTTAAAGAATCAGAGTTTGATTGAAGCAATGGTCTCTTTTAGACAATCTGATGACTAAGTAACTTTGCAACTACAGTTGCAATCAGAATTATTAAACCCCCTGAATTATTATCCCCCGTGTTTATTTTTTTCCCCAATTTCTGTTTAACGGAGAGAAGATTTTTTTTCAACACATTTCTAAACATAATAGTTTTAATAACTCATTTATAATAACTGATTTATTTTATCTTTGCCATGATGACAGTAAATAATATTTTACAAATGTTCTTTTGAAATTGATCCTTTATTGGGTCCTATAGGCATTGATTTATAAGCATTAGTTGTTTCATGAAGAATCTTTAACAACCATGGAATCTTTTAGTTACATAAAAGGTTCTTTATGTGGATTATTTTTTTAATTTTTATTTAGAAAGGTTCTTCACACTTAGAAAAAAATAAATATTTTAGGAGATTTCTATTGAAAGTTTTTTATGAAAACAAAATGGTTCTTATGGCATCACTGCAGAAACAACATTCATTTATTTTCCTTCGGCTGAGTCCCTTATTTATCAGGGGTCGCCACAGCGGAATGAACCGCCAACTATTCCAGCACATGTTTTACACAGTGGATGCCCTTCTATCAGCAACCCAGTACTGGGAAACACCCATAAACTCTCATGTTCACACACACACACACACACACTCATACACTATGGCCAATTTAGTTCATCCAATTCAGCTATAGCACATGTCTTTGGACTGTGGGGGAAACCGGAGCACCCGGAGGAAACCCACGCGAACACGTGGAGAACATGCAGAGTCCACACAGAAATGACAACTGGCTCAGCCGGAACTCAAACCAGCGACAGTGCTACCTACTGAGCCACTGTGCTGCCCCGAAACAACATTTGTGAACTTTTATATATACAGTACATTAAGTTCTATTTTGAAAGTTTGTCATCTTATAAACAGGCTCATTTAAAATACATACCTCAGTTTACATATTTGTAAAAATGCAAATAAGTACTTTAATATACATTTGACTGAAGTTTCTAGGTAAAATAAACAAATTTGTTTCTATTCACAATGATATTTACAGGGAAATATTGAGGAATAAAGGATTGTTTAATGCAGTTTTTTGCACAACCTCAAATAAATACCACAAAACGCCTTGACAAAATCTGTCAATATCAATACATTTGCCTCATCTTTATCTCCATATGAATAACTTTTCTAGTGTAGTCAGTTTGCTCTGTAGCTCACTTTGTATGGTGTTGTAATTGTGATGCTGAGCCCTCCGGTTTGAATCCAGTGAGTAAATGTAAAATCAAGGTAAAACTATGTGGTCGCACTGCACTTTTTTATTCTCTCATTTGCTGTTGAAAACACTATTGGATCGATTTAGGGAAGACTTTATGTCAGTGATCTGTTCGACAAGCCCTGCCTTGTGTACAAAATGAGTGTTTCTGAAAAATATAACAATATGTACACAAAGTAATGTATTTCAGAGGGTACACAGTGCCCTCATGTGGATTTGTCATCTGAAACATGTAACAAAATGTACCTGGCACATCGTATTTTATATGTTGCAAAAATGTAGCCTTATGCTAGTACTAACCGTAATCTTAAGCATATCAGTCTATAAAACTCTAATGAGAGCTGGTTAATGTAAAGAGACCAAGTGTAACCAAAGCAGATTTCCATAGCTTGCTCTACAAAAATGCTATTACAAAACATTTGAAATCAATAAGAAGTAAAGCACATTACAAATACAGTCTAATTTCCTTCAGTGCCAAATGTTTAGTATATTGTTCTGTAAAATGTCCTTCATATTTAAAAAAAAATAGCATCATATGTTAAGCAAAACCTGCCTCACTTAACAGGCCAAACTCACTTAATGACTACACACTACAATTTTAGGTCAGCCCAGCTCCTCTGCAGATAGAAGCGTATCACTTTTCTGTTGTTGTCCTTCAATTGCATACGAGTAAGGCAACTGATCAAACTGGCTTTCATGCAGATAATAGCACTTCCTGTTGGGAGAGAGTTTGATGTGCTGGTGTTTGGCATGAAGACTTGGACGCAAAGCGCTAGCGAGTGGAACAGCTTGCCTCGAGAGATAACTCCATCTCAGCATGTGGTCCGAGGGCTGGGACGCAGGAGGAGGGTGAGGAGATCACTACCGCTCCCCCCGCTGAGTCCAAAAAACCTCTGGACTCCAACTCCCGGTTCTCTTCTCGCTGGACTGCATGACATGCAAAGGGCCACAGAAGATAAAAAGAGTAATTCAGAGAAAGAACAAGGAGATAAAAGTGCAGTTTGTAATGGAAAAGAAAAGAGCTGAAAAGAATATGAGACGGAGAAAGAAGAATGAGTCTGAGAAAAAGACAGCTAGACGGGTGTGGGGGAGGAGGAATGGGGGCGACTGAAGGGAAAACAAGAGATATCGGAGGAGAGCGAAAAACAGAGGAGGGCAAAGGGAACGACAGACGCCTCAAGCTCTCTTTCGAGTGGGATTAAGTAGCTGGGGCTTTTGTAATTAATGATCTTCATTCTTCACACACAGCGACTGTGAGAGCTGTCATTTCACAGCCGTCAAAGTGCGATTCATATGCCATGTGCTTTTCACATCAGCTCTTTGATGAAAGCCAAAAGGCCCTCTAATGTCCTCTAAGCAGGGACAACTACATGAAAAATGCCACTGCAGGCCAGTCTTTGGGGAGACTGTGCCACATAGAAACCTCACCATCTGTACTGCTAATTAACTGATTAACTAAAGGAAAATTAGCTTTTATTTTAAGGGAATCCAGTCAATTGCCATTAGGCAAGCGCTAATTTATGATGATGGCTTTAGCTTCCATAAAAATATCATGATCTCCATTCATGGCGATGGGATTTTAGCAGCTTGTTGAGTGTATTTTGTATGTTATTGGGCCCTCCTGTTCTCTTCAGGCTCTGACAGACCCCAAGGCCATTTTGCTATATTGTGAAAAATGTACTAAACATTCAGACATCAGATTGTGCAATACTTTCTCGTGAGAGCTGGTAATAAAGAAACTTGATAACAAGCTTTAAAATAGACCTCCAAGAAAAATGTTCCATCACTTATGTTTGGGGTCTCAGAAACCCCAGATATAAAATATGAATGGGGCGAGTTTTCATATAAGATTCAAACTGATACAAGATACAAACTGTGAATTCACTGCTCTTGCTGTATCATTGCATGTGTTTCATTAAGCACTATTATTGTGTGTTTTTGTCTGCAACAAGGTTACTAGGCTAAATAATATATAAAATAGAAAACATTAGGATCTATACAGTGCTATACAATATATAGAAACATTTATCACCCAAAAGGGTTTTGCAGAGATGCCATAGATGAACAATTTTAATTTTTCTTAAAAACATTAGGTGGCCTTAACTACTACATATTGTACTTGCATCAAAAAATAAATACAATGTACTTACTGTGTTCATAATGTACACAGTACAACACTTCTGGTGCTCTTGGGGTGGGATATGGGTAGGTTTGGTTTGGATATGGTTTAAGCTGTAAGGGATGGTCAATTAAATATAATTACAGAAATTAATTGCAGATGTAATTACACTGTTGATCATCCCTTACACCTTAATCCACCAGTGGTGCGATTCATATGACATGTGCTTTTCACATCAGCTCTTTTATAAAAGACAAAAAAAGCCCTCTAATGTACATGCAGGTATTTAAGCAGTCATAAGTACAATGTAAAAACATGTATTTAAACAATAAGTATATTGTAACAAATTATTTCTTTCAGTGTAAGTACGGCCACCTAATATAAGTGGGACCAAAATAATTTATTTTCTTAGTGTGAAAAACATGTTAATTTTAATCAGATCTATCTATCCATCCATCCATCTATCTACCTGTCTATGCGTCTGTTTATTCTTGGCTGTCATTGATAGTGCAATAAGCTACAATTAAACTTAAAGTAAAAAAAAAACTTTTGTAGACATCATTTTGAAGAGTGTATCTGTAACAAACATATACACAATTACTTCTCAGAATGAAACACTGGGGTCAATGAAAGTGCACATTTTCCTTTTGAAAGTGTATGAAAAGAGAAGGCGAAATAACTTCCATCCATACATGTTGATATATTGTCCATTCATTATACAATTCTAGGTCTTCTCGATAAAGTCAGTTTAATTTGAATAACACAAAAAAGAAAAGAAGATTTGATCAGTGTTGTCGCATTCAGCTATGCTCCGTGTCCTCGTGCAGTTAATGACACTGCCTCACTACACTATATCGCACAGATCCCGCGCAAACGACCGGTCTCTCATCAGCACCGCAGCGCGCGCACGCACACAGGGAGAACAGAGGAGTGGTACAGTCCTCGGCTCTCCATCACATGTGTTTCTGACACAGCTAGAACTAACCGCTTCGGGACACAGTGGCTCCTGGTTCTCCGGATCCGGGTCGTTGTCTCGTAATTTAGACCGTGTCTGTGGCTGGTCGTTTGCGGATGAATTTCCCCCCGCTCGAGAGCTCTCAGTGTGTGAGAGACGCGGGAAGGCGTGACTGCGGGAAATTTATCGTCTTAACCGTTATTTTACCTCATCTCACAGCTGCTGCTTTTAATAAGTTTTGGATACCTACTGTAAAGTTTTTATTCATCTCCTTCCACTACGATGAGGATCTAAGCCGCGTTTCACGAGGTAAGAAAACGCACGAGAAACATGTCAGCTTAGTTTTGTTTGTTGCCTTGACTTGTTAGTAACTGCAGTAGGTTAGCGTCTGCCAATGTGTGGAGACTACATAGTGATAGGACTGTTTTAAAAGCACAGCCTTGCACGTAGCGAGTATTTTATTGACCCGCTGCAGATATAATTTGCAAGTTCAAATACTCCGTGTCCTCATACACTTTAATGGAATTGAATTCCGCACAGCTGCACGGAAATAACCACAAACTTGTGGCATTTTGCAACCTTGGGGTAAGTATTATGATGAGAGAATCATGAATAGAGTAGCTTAGATGTGAGCTGACTTGTCCGACATCCAACAGTCTCTTTCTTTACTTGACATACCATGAAAATGTTTGCACATGTAATCGAGCACAAACAGGTAGTTAACCATTTATCTTCAGGGAACAAATCATGGTGCGGGTTACGTTTGGTTGTGTATAGTAAGGGCTGACCTCTACACTCTTAAAAATACAGTAAAGGTCCTTTATTGACATCAGTGGTTCTGTGACGAATATTTTACATACGTTGGATACAGTGGATACATTTCTTTAGATAATTGAAATGTTCTTTAGAAAAGGTTCTCTAAAAGGTTCTGTTTGGAACCTAAAAAGGCTCTTCCTTGGCATCACTTCAAAAATACCAATTTCACACCTTTATTTTTAAGAATACAAAGGGGTTTATTGTTTATTGCATATTTTTTTATCATACAAATGTAGTTCCCAACGCAGTATTCAGTAGCCTAATGAGAAAACTTTATACATGTGACATGCATGAAGAAGTCAGACTTACTTACATTTCTATAACATACTTTTTAAAATCACTTTCAGCCAATTCAGTCAAATAAATATGCATTTTAGAGCTACATATTACCAATATTTCACAAAACATCTGCAATTGTGTTAAAGTTTTTTTGAGTCAACACTACGTTAGCTAACCATTTAGATTAAATTAACAGTTTTCACAGACTCAACTGTGCCTCTTAAATGACCTTTAGGTTTTCTAATGTTACACATTTACATATTAAAAAAACAACAACATTAATTTAAATAGCCAACCCTAACTGTTATAGCAGATATAAACAGCACATACTAATAGGTAGTTTTAGCCTACTTAGCTTCTGTCTCACGCAGTTCATCTGATTATTCTACGTTTTCACTGTTAACTTTCACCAAAGGTTATAAAGTATGCATTTAAATCAACTGTTCATAGCACGTAGGCGCCGTCCACCTCGCTGACCTCTCACAGGCTCAGTGTGTGTGAAGCCTATAGGAGCATTGATGAAATATGATAACCAGATCTCAATTTCAATTACAAGACATCAGCATTACGGCAATTGTTTCAATGTTCCCTTTGTTTATGAGACAGAGAGAATAGAAAAACGATCCTGAAATCCAGATTGCACTTGTGTAGTCAGTTTGATCTTTGGCTCATTGGCTCCTTAAAGAAGCCAGTCCATATGAGTGACTGAGTTCGATTAAATGCGGTCGCAGTTACATTATTGTCCCATATTACTTATACATGGAGATGAGCATATCACTAATTGGGCTCATTTTTCATCAAGGGCAACGGTGGCACAAAACGATTTACAACACAATACATCATGAAATCAGTTCAACAAGGCCTATACTAATGGCCATTCATTATAGACCAGATACAGATTATTGAAGTTATCAACAAAGGTATGACTAAAATTGATTCAGAGCTCTTTATATTAGAGTTGATTTCGCACAGCATTAAAAAAATAATAAAACTAGACCTCATTGTTATACAACATGGCGGAACGAAAGAAGCACAACATCAGGATTTGTTGAGAGCGAAAAGGTACTCACAGTAAGACCTGCCATTTTGATTTTAGCTCGGATGATCTCGATCGTGATACAGAAACAGCATGCATGCAATTCTTCGAGTCCAGATTCGCTTTCTTTTGACACTTTGCAAAAAAGACAATGCCGCTTTAAAGCTGAACCAATTCGCAACCAGCTCATGATATGGTTTTACAGATTTTCTGACACATCGAAAATAGAGGTCACATTGTGAACATAGACCCCTGATTGCAGAGAAAACACATGTCCGCATCATCCTCTGATTAGGGAAAAGCACACGTCGCCTGGTTGGGAACTGAAAAAGGGCAGCGAGTGAGGGGAAAAGACAAAGCGAGATAAAGAAAAAATAAATAAAAGGTCACCAGTGTCAGTTGCTTGATATTGTCGCTCTTCTTTATCACATATTCATCCAGAAAGAGCGTGTTATAGACTTTTACCTTATATCAAATGGTTCAAATAACACCAAGGGCAATAAAAAAAGAAGTAAGAGGAAGGTTGCATTCAGCCTTCCTCCATGCTCCATAAATCATGTGGCCTTCATATTTAGTGTGCTTTACTGCAGACTGAAAAATTCTAAGTTAGTAGTTTAATATTATGCACCAACAAGCACCTTTATCACATCCTGAAATGAAAACAAATGTATGCAGAGCTAAATCATAATGACGGGCCTTTTAGATTATGTTACCGCAGTTAGTCTTTCAGATTGATAGATGCATTAAGTTTCTTTCCGTGGCACTTCACAGATTTGTATCCTGCAGTAAATGACAGTTTTGTGCATTTTGCTTGAGATGTGTTTGTCCAAAAAAAAAAAACCCCTGCTCTGATCGACTTGTGACATTTCTGACAGTTTATTGAGTAGGAAAGCCCAGGTAACTTCATTCAATATTTGTTTATTAGCTTGAGCACTCCTGGTGAAGTCATTTGTTTTTTTGTCCGGCAGAGAGGGAGACAGAGGGAATGGGTGTGTGTGTGCGCGTGTGTGTATCTATGAAAGTAGCTCAGCCATCAGTGCCTATTTCAACAGTGCTAAGCAAACAGGCGCAGGTTAATGTACCCTGACAAACACACACTGCCAGCATGCCAGCCTCTGCGTATCACATTTACACTATATTTATTCTGCATAATCACAGTGGACAGACTCGATCTCTGTCGGCTTAACATTGTCCAGGTTATCACAGGCTGTAAAGGATTAATCTGATTTTTCGTCTACCCAAAAACATCCCCATATGCCATATTTTTAAACTGTGGAGGATCCAAAAATTGTCCTTGGCTGAAATCCATTTATAGCGCTTGCATAAGATTTATCACTTTTTTTTAGCCATTACATGCCTCGACTAACAAGCACACAAACAAATGCTTTAACAAACAAATAAGTGCCGATGCCAAGGGGCAGGCACAAATACATCTTGCTCAATATTTGCTACAAAGTTTACCACCGCAGAGAATTAAGAGCTAATCAATTTAAAGGCAGTGCAGATGAATCAGAAACATTGTACTGTTTTGCCGGCAGTTGAAGTTACAGGATCCTACGGCCAAATTGACATCTGATTTCCCTTGTGAACTTCAGCACGTCAACAAGACTTCACACATATTGATTAGTCTTTAAACTGGTGTCATTTAAAATTGGCTTGCCACTATAGCTAGATTGGAGGACGAATCAGGATTTAAAAAAGTAAAAAATAAATAAATAAAAAATGCGCAGACACAAAGCAAATCTCAAAAGACTGAACTGTCTCAACAAGAGCAGTGGCTGGCTAGAATACAGTGATTAATGCTTTTGATAAATGCATGGATGGAATAATGTTTCTTTTATGAATAAGCTGTTATGTGCAGCATTACAATGAAGCCGGCATGCAGTGATTTCAATTGCCTGAAATGTAATCAGTAAAAAATGTAACCCTGGAGATTTTTTTGCACCTGTTTACTAGTATTATTGTGTTTCAAATGTACTTTATTAGATAAATTCGCTGCGAGACAAGCGGAAAAGAATTTCAGCCAAGGTCTCGTGTACACTGTGGTTTTGTGTCCTTATTAGTATTAAATTGTGATTGATCGCTACCTGCGGCATATATCTTTACATGACACTTTACGTGGTTTTACGAGAACCACTGGTGTGATATATTGCTATTGCAAAAACTTTCTGTCTCTTTGTTGAATCTGGAAAGGCTCTATATTTCTGGTCATGCATTTTGTTTCACCCTTAAGGCATGAGAACATTGTGGATTGTGCATCTGTGTGTGTGTGTGTGTGTGTGTGCGTGTGTGTGTGTGTGTGTGTGTGTGTGAACTGCTCGAAGTCAGACACATTCTTTGTACTATAGATGTCCTAAAGTCCATGACAGACTTGGCTGCCTGCACTACACTTTTTCAACCTCCATAACATCCTTGTTTCTTTTCCTATCAGTCTTAAATTCTCTCTCGTTTTCTTTTTCTCGCTTTCCCCCGTCCTCATCCACCCTCCTACACCCCCTGCACTACTCTCCAATTTGCTGTGGAGCTCTCTTGCCTGCCTCCTGCTGTGTTGGAGGCAGCCTATGATTTGCCACAGGCAGGAAGTGAGCTGACCAGGCAATGAAACTCGCCAGTATCCCTCTTTCCAAGTGCCTCGGCTCTGGAACCTAGGATTTACATTAATGTCCTGCAGAGACGACAGTCAAAAGCTAATGTGCTATATGAGAAGAAAAACTGATGAGGAAAAGGACAAGCGGCATATAATGAGAAATGATCTGAGAGATTTATGTGCCACAAGTCAAGTCAAGTCATCTTTATTTCTATATATACAATGTAGATTGTGCCAAAGCAGCTAAATCTTAGGAAATAGAACAAAAAGCCATAACTCTATATTTCAGACTTCCATCTTTTTAGATTTTTTTCGCTTATATATATCAGTTGCCTGCTTGTAAATATAATAAGTTATCGGTTAGGCATTTTTTTATTTGTTGCTGCATCTAATTCAATGGGTGCTTAAAATAAAAATTCACATTGCAATAGAGTACAGCCATTTGGTTTAGTATATATTATTGTGGTACAGTGAGATTTGTTTACCGCTGACTACTTGATAAACAGTAAGAGGAAAATCCAATGTCACTTTATAATTTGAGGTGAAAACCATTTCAGGTGATTACTGATGAAAAACTTCCTAAAATGTAATCAAGAAAATCTGTCATGTTGAAATCAAAGTTATTTTCCTTTCAGTCTTCATCTTGATATCAAGTCAAGACAAATTGGTTTGTTCATTTGCTTTCCTCAGCTGTCACCACGTTTGCTCAATACTGCTGAATGTTTTCACCTCAGCCTTCCCCCATCAGTTCTCTCCTTATTTGCTTTCCTTTCATTTAACTTATAAAGTGAATGAAACCAAGGTAGGTCATGTTTATATAACCACAAAATAGCGTATTCTGTAAAGTGTGTGCATTTAGATTTACGAGATCCTGCACTGTGTTTTAAAAAACCTTCATCACCTTTACCACAAAGAGAGCATTGTTGGGCATAATGCTAGCAATCAACAAGTAACACTTATATTGAATGCAGCCTAGATCTTTCCAATGTATTTGTATACGGTATGTGTGAAAGTATTGATGAAAGTAAAGATTGTTCATGTTTTTGAATGCAAGCATTAATCATATACAGTACAAACACTCAACACACACAAATTTGTTGTACCTTTAGGAGTGTCTTCACCTGTCCAAAATTGTTAAACTGTTAATTTGCGTTAAAACAACCCATCCTTTTTTAGAGTGAAGGAACTAAATTATATTTGTTTTATAATGTTTGTAAATGTTTAGCTTTATTTACCAGTGTTTTATACCATTTCTTTAGCTGTAATTAAATAATCTGTGGGTTTTTTCATCTCAACAATGCCTTTTTGGCCTGGTTTAGCACATAGCTAGGTGTGACCAAATTTCCAGACAAAATACAAAACTGAATGTATGTATGTATTCATAAGCATGCACAAGTAAGACTTTTATCCTCCTATGAAACTCCTATGAATCATGCTGCAGAAGCACGAGGGGTTATCTTAGAACTGAGGGCGTAAGAAAAAAAAAAGCCCATGGCAGTACCGTGTGAGACATTTCAGACTAATGTTTTTTTAATAAGACCTGTGATCTCTGTATTCTGATAGTGAGTGTGCTATCTTGACCCATATAACCTCACCACCTCTTCAAAAAGCTGACATGTGGAGAATTGTAAAAAGTCTATTTGATCATTTTTAAGGCCCATGCCGAAACACATTTCCACTCTGGAACTCCTTTGGCTACTTAATTGCGAACAAAATGCAGCAATTAAAACAATTTTGCAGAAGACGCCATCACCTAATTTCTGTGCATTATTGTGCAGTTTAGGACAAAATATGACATGTCTTTTTGGTCCTAAAGATCACTTTGATCCATTAAGTCATCTCTCAGGGAGTTGCACATCCTATTAGAGGGTTTTAAGACAGAATATCTGACAACCATTAATGCCTTAAATTAAATCTCACCGGCAAACCTCTTGCTCCAAATGAGTCCAAGAAAAGCACAGCCTTGAGGTCATGAATACTGAAAAAGAGGAACACAAGTGGATGTGTCTTCCTCCAGGCATGTGCACATCTGTGTGTGTTGCGTCGCATCTCCACTGTGATGCGGGGGTGGTGAAAACGACGACCCCCAGACAATAGTGGCACTATCCCAGGGTGCAGCAGTGTAGTGTGGGAACAGGCACTGGCTAATGGAAGCGTGCCCTTGTTTCCCGTCTGTATTTTTTCTTCCCGTTGTCTCACAGCGAGCGAGTGGCTGGGCTGGGCTCAGAGCAGTGCAGCGCATGAATTATGCAAAGCTGTCAAAGCAAGCTATTGTCGGTGGTGGCGGCCACACTAAAGCTCAGAACGGGCCGGGTGGGGGGACGGCATCGGTGGCGGCAATGGAGGAGAGGAGGGCTTCTGTATTCCTTCAGGCTATGTGCACTTAGTATCCTGGAGCGAACTTTAGTGGCTGGTTGTGAGGGCGTTTCCAAAGAACCGGACGGGAGGATTAAAGATAGGCTTCCAGGCGGAGAGTGATGGAAAAGGAGGAGGACACTGTGCTGATGCAGACATAAAAATGATTTTGATTCAATTAAGGTGTCATGCATCCTAATGAGATGCGAGAAATCGACTTATTCACCTTTATTGCGGGCCTTAAATGAATTCATAATCTTAATTTTAATGCAGGGAGTTATAAAATTTATGATTGTGCAGTTGTATATAATCATAGGCATAAATAAACAATGCAGCCGTCATTGATATTAACAACAGCACTGAGCCATCTGGGTGCTCTGTCACAGAAAGAGATCTTACAGACTAGCACAGAGAATTTATTTCATACACCCTATTAAATAATGAGCAGGATTACTCACTGTCTGTATGGTGAAACCGCGCCATTAATGACTACCAAAGCGTTTTCTAGAAATCGGAGAGGGAAGAAGCAACTTACTGTATGAGCTTATTTTATTGCATCCATTTTATTTGCAGCAGCCCTCTCCCAAGAGGCAACTCATTTGGAGTGATGTATGACTGGACCCGTTCTAAAGTTGGATCCGGTAAATTCATAAATCTGGAAAATGCAGATTCAACTCTGAATGTTTGTTCCAGTCTTAAGTTTCTGTGTGAACCTATGAGGCTTTGTTTGTAGATGTTGTTAGTGTGTGCTACAGAAGATACCAGATTGTTTGGTGAGACTATAAATGTATATATTGAGTGAATTAGAGTTTTCCACTCCATTTCTTTCCTGCGAAGTCACTTAATTGGTTTCACTTTCACATTTTTACTGTCTGTAATAAACTCTATTTCAGTAAGATAAAATGCTAAATATGTGTATATAATAGAAAAAATACACTTCAGTAATAACAGTGTGCTAAAAAAGTTGACTTTTCTGCAGACTGAGATTTTTTTGTTTGCAATCAAATTATCTAGTCCTTTTCATTCATGTCATTGATTCATGTCATTCGTGACATTAACACTTGTCCACTTGTCTGGAACCGGTGGGTTTTAGAAAGGACAAATGAAAAATAATTTTACCTGCTCACCTGGACAAGTAACCGGATTAAAACTAGCACAGAAAGTTCAGCAAAAATCAATCTGTTTTTAATTATATATTAGGTATATTGTGTATAATATAATATTACAATTTTTGTGAATACTTTTTTGTAAATAAAAAAAAGTTACAAACAAAGATCACAGCAGAACAGTTGTGCATCTCTTGGCAACATACTTTTTTTCATTAACAAACAGCTTTGTGCACTAGGGCCGGGACACACCAAGCCGATGGTTGGCCGTTGGGCTTTGTCAGTCCGTTGGTCTGGCTAGTTGGTTTGTTGTGTTCCACACGTTGCCTCTCGTTTGGTTAACGTCGGAGCTCGTTGGCCTGATTCAGCTTTTAGAATCAGTGTCAGTCCGTTGACCGAAGAGAGCGATCTGACTGGTTATTCAGCAACAAATCAGAGCGCGAGTATGATATATTGAAGTGATGTAGCAAGTAAACAATTAAAGTCAAGAAGGAACACAAAGAGGAGGGCTGTAATTTCACTACATTTCTCAAATATTTACAAACATTGTAGATTATTAGATTATCTGACATTTGCAGGAGCGAATACCTCTTTGGTGTCTGACAATTAATGTGATAATGGTACTAAACGTTGCTTTGTTTACACACTGCATGTGTGTGTCAAAACTTTTGGTTTTGCCATTCTGAACGAGAAAACAGATACTGCCCTAGTCTTGCGGAAGGACAGATCCTATTGCGCAGATGCAGAACACGTGCTCTTGAATCAGTCGGCTGCTGTCTGTTGGTGTGTTCATGGGCAGCTTTTTGGTCCAGATGGAAGCAGATGTGAGCCAACGCAAAGCGATAAAACAGTTGTTTTTTTTCGGTGCTAGTTGCTTGTCATTGGCTAGATGTGTCCCAGCCCTTAAACAAATTGGGTGAGTCTGACCTGCTGTCTGAACAAATCAACTAAATGAATAAATCATTGACTAATCCATGAAGACAATCACTTTCCGCCAACTACAGGCAGTTTACTTTCAAATGTAAAAGTATTATTGCATTTTTCCCACAACATTCATATATTTTTTTACATAAAAACCAAGCTCATGACATTATCCATCACTTTTTATTTTGCTATGTAATTGTATTCCTGTTATTTTGAGCTTTATTTTCTTAAAACAGAATAAATAAATATATATATATTTTTTTTTGCTCGGACAAGACAATGGCCAGCAAGCACATAAAAGGGATAAATGTTGAGCTCTGCCGTATGTGATTATTTTCAAGAAATGTTCATTCCTACTGTATAGTGCATTGCAGAAAGCATCTGAAAAAAGTTCACTCAAAGTTACTTTTACTAAGAATGATTGTGTGCAATGTTCCGGTTGAAAAGCTTGTTAGTTATCCTATCTGCTGGCACTCTGAGCTGGAGTTTTTACAGCCAGACCATCTCCCCCATGGCCTTCTCTCACCAAGCTACCATCCTGTGTCTCACTGGATGAACAGCTTTGAAGCAAATTTATATACTCCAGAGAAGTAACTGGATACTGTTAAAGTCTGTGGTCTCTTTAAAAAGCCTTTATTTTATCTATTTCCAGCAATATGTTTCCATACAAAAATAGTCGATACAAGCAGAAGAGTCAGTGCTGTGATGATTAGCCTATTTTCCCAAAAGTTTTCTTTTTAATATTAGGTAAGACATACCATTATTTTTTATATATTTAATAATCATTTCTCAGCTTTCTGGCATAAATCATTAATTAACCTTAGGTTACATCTGTTTGAACAGGAACCAGATTAGTGTATGGTCTTTTCTGGTGTTTAGAATCTGGATGTTGATGTTAGACAAAGGAACGATAACGAGAAATGTTTCAAGGTGAATCAAATGAATGCACATTCTGTAGATTAGTTCTTTTAAAAGTTTTCCCATAAAAGTGATTTTCAAGGATACGCTTAAATTGCTTTTGCTGGTAAATATGATGCAACTGGAAAAAAAAAAAAGAATTATAAGTCTGAAACAGCGTGCCATAAAATTCTGTGCTATCAGATGATGAAACACAAATAAGATACTAGTTTGGGTGTAGAGTGAAGGGGTGGGTGATAAAATCAGCCAACATATATATTTATATTATATATATACACAATATATACAGCCAATATATATTTCATTTAACCAGTAAGTTTGAAAAAGTAATGACATCATGATTCAGTTAAATAAGTCTTCACTGTGGTGATCTAGTTGAAGAAAGTTTTATGCAAAGTGAAGTGATCAACGTGAAACTAATGACTTGCAGATGACATATGAGACTAATGAGATGCATGATGACATATGAAGTCTTGAACATATCCTCTATGTTCAGAAATAATATGTCATGTAATTTTCCTTCGGCTTAGTGCCTTATTTATCAGGGGTCGGCATAGCGAAATGACCACCAACTATTCCAGCATATGTTTTTTCACACAGCAGATGCCCTTTCAGCCGCAACCCAGTAGTGGGAAACACCCACACACTCGTACACTACGCCCATGTTTGTTTACCCAATTCACCTATAGCACATGTCTTTTGACTGTGGGGGAAACCGGAGCACCTGGAAGAATCCCACGCAAACACAGGAAAAACATGCAAACTCCACACAGGAATGCCAACTGATCCAGCTGGGACTCGAACCAGCAACCTTCTTGCTGTGAGGCAACAATGCTAACCACTGAGCCACCGTGCCGGCCCAGAAATAATATAATATACGAAAAATACAACATTTTCCTTAGCCACATCCAGCTTAAGAGCTCAAGTCAAAAAGTGAAGACATTTCAAACACAAAATGACTAAAATTATGACAGCGGGGGTAGGCAATTATTAACAATAAGCTTAAAAATAAAGTAAATATACAGCACCTTTCAGTCTACCGTCATCATGCTGTATCAAACAAACAGTAGTGCTGCTTTAGTGGCTTTTGCACTGCTTTTCCCTTGATGGTTGTTATGTCTTTTTTCAGCATCTCATGCATGAAATGGCTCTCTAAAATTTAAGAGTAAGAAAATAGTTCAACCTGTGCCATAACCTTGCTTTTTTCCTATTCCACTATACCCGCATCTTGTTCTTGTCAATGCAAAATTGCGTTCTTTGTTAAAATCATTACAAAAATGCCAAAATAATACATTCAAATTTATCCATAATATCTGAAAAATGACCCAGCCTTAGCCAAAGTTGAATCTGGAGATAACGAAATGAGATGAAGATAGAAAACCGGGCATGCAACATCTGGATGATAGAACTGGTCTTGTCAGCTGACATTGCTATGATGATCATTATTTATGGAGTTTGGGGTCAGAGGTGGAATCCGATATCTGCAGCTAGTCCCAATGAAATGTAATTACCGAACAAAGAGACTTGCTGTAGATGTGCACTTTCAGCCATCAGACCCACACTCTCACGCCATCCGCAGAATACCCAATGCGCTTCAGGTAAGAAAGATGGGTCATGAAGGTTGCCACCAATTTATTTAACCATGGGTGACTGCATTGGTTCAAAGTCATGGTGCCTTATCTGGCGGCGCTCTCAGTTATTGTGAATCCATTAGGTGAACACAAACATCACATACAGCTTTCCAGAACAGGATAAACCCAGACAGATCATTCAGAATCATTCAGATAGCTCTCAAATGACAGTGGAATGTTAGAAAAAGCAACAACAAATGGATTTTCAGGAGTGAGTCTACGGTTATTTGCACTACTTCATGCTTAATATTTTGGGCATGCACTGTAAACAGGATGTTAAGCCAAAGATTAAAATGTGTTTTTCAAATCAGTGTTGATAATGATTTTGCTCAGCGGTGAGCAGTTCCTTCCTCTGACCTTAGACCAGTAATTAACTCCCCTATTAATAATAAGTGACAGATGGAATGGGATGAACATCATGGAAATAAATGATCACCAAAATTATGTGAGAAGTATTTTAATTCAAAGTATAATCAAGTTGTTTTACCAGGTGCCTACGTGTTGTATAGGTTTAGCTAATAGTACAAATGGAAATTTATTGAAAAGTCAAGTGCCAGGAGAGCGGCATGGTGGCTCAGTGGATCAGTCGCCTCACAGCAAGAAGGTCACTTGTTCAAATCCCGGCGGGGCCAGTTGGTATTTCTGTGTGGAGTTTGCATGTTCTCCCCGTGTTCGCGTGGGTTTCTTCTGGGTGCTCCAGTCTCCCCCACAGTCCAAAAACATGCAGTGTAAGTGAATTGGGTAAACAAAATTGGCCGTAGTGTATGAGTGTGAATGTGAGAGTGTATGGGTGTTTCCCAGTACTGGGTTGCATCCGCTGTGTAAAACATATGCCGGAATAGTTGGTGGTTCATTCCGCTGTGGCGTCCCCTGATAAATAAGGGACTAAGCCGAAGGAAAATGAATGAATGAATGAATAAAGAGCCAGGATCACACTCTGTTATATAGACTTGAACATTGCAGTGGAATTAAATGCAGCAGGGTTAATTTGGACCACAAATAAAGTTTGTTTGGACAAGATGGGTCTCGGTCTGCTTGTTTGGAGCACACCAGGATTTGGATGGCAATATTCACATTTATTCAAATGAACTGCGCTAACAGAGCAATCACACCAGAGTTCATTTTAATCAAGCCAAATCTAGAAGTGTGTTAGGCTTAATTTGTTCTTTAATTAAAATTTTTTGATGAACTGTCCCGTTAATTTAAAAGTGAAATGTTAGATTTGCTTTTCATTTGGCAGGTCATTTTGTGTTGGTCGACCGCAGTGTCCTGGGTCACTATCCTCTTTCATTCTCACCTTTCTTTAGTCACCCCAGATGGTCGAGCGCCTGATTTAGTGAAGCCGTTGCCATTATATCATCATAAGTGAGGTATAGTCAAGTGACATCTTTTTGCCTGGTTGCCTCTTGCTACAATATAGTTCCCACTGGCCCCTCTGTTCACTGCTGAGTCTTTGCTTTTCAATGGCCCCATGGGTCAATGCCCACCTGAGCATGATACGACCGCCAGAGCTCCACCGTGATTTATATCCCGCTTCTCTTCCTTATAAACTTTTCTAAATGGGGGATTTCTAGACTGTATTTGCTAAAACTCAAACCCCCAACATTTCTCGGTTGAAAGGTTTAATCAAGTTCTTGATGAATGAAATATTTTTCATTTAAGTTAGTACATCTGACTGCTCCATTGTTGTAGTTATTTTTGTTGGAAATTAGAGCTGGGCCGATAAACAATATCATATCGAACCGCAATAAAATGTATGTCGATAACAATGATAAGCTCTGGACATTTTTACTCAATATTGATCCTAAGAGCCAATCACACAGCAGAAATATGCAACAACAGGAATCTATAATTGTGTTCATATTAGAGATTCACCGAAGTTTTGGTCACCGAAAATTATCAGCCGAAAATAGGTCATGCTGCGTCACCCAGTATTGTTCAGCACACTCGTTTCACTTTCCCGCCAGCAGTTCCTTCAGTCATGGTTGGGATACTCTTTTAAAAGTGGAAGCAACTTATATCTAAAAATATATATATTGTTATTGTTCAATATAGAAAATAATTATCGAGATTGCATTTTTGCCATATTGCCCAGCCCTATTGGAAATTCAATTGATGATAATCCTAGAGAATTTGGGGGACAAAAAGAGATCCATTAATTAAATGAAAATTAGTTTTTTTTTAAATACAATAGATTTCATAGGGTGTTAGGCATTAATGTTACATTTCTATTTACAACAGTATTTTGTTTTATTCACTTAAATTCTCAGTCAAGAGCTTTGAAAAATATGTTAAAAAAAGAACAAAAATTATTATTTTAATTAAAAATTTATTATTTTATTCCTCTTACACTTTTCTAAATGTTGTCTTGGAAATTCAACAGATGATAACCCTATAGAATTTGGGGGACAAAAAGATCAAATAATAAAACTGAAATCTAGGAAAACTTGAGGAAATGGATTTTTATAGAGTTTTGGTACATTTCTTAAACAGTGTTTTGTTATTCGCTTAAATTTTCAGCCAATAGCTTTGAAAAAGAAGTTAATTTTTTTAAATATATATTTTTAATAATAAAAATTTTTTTTCCAGGCTTTCATTCCTTCTAAACTTTTCTAAATGGGTGTTTTCCAGTCTATATTTGCTAAAACTCAATCCTTCAACATTTCTTGGTTGAAGCTTTTGACGAAGGAAGAATTTTTCATGAATGTCCATACTAATAGTTATTTACTTCACTCTCAGTCCAGAGCTTAGAAAAAACAAAAACGTTAAAGTTAATAATAATAATTTATTTAACCTTTGGTTCCATGAAGAATTTTTAACATCCATGAACTTATTAGTGCAAAATACCATCTCTTGTTTGAATGGTTAACTAAGCTCTTGAAGAATGAAAGATTTGTTTTCTTTATGTCATTACATCTGATTGCTCTTTTTTTCTTCTTCTTGGAAATTCAACGGATGATAATCTTATTGACTCAGGGTCCAGTTTTAAGGACATTTAGGACTAGACCAGTATGTCTGAGCCTCCCCTGCCCCTGGCTAATCTAAATTGATCCGAATACAGGGGCCGTGTTTCCCGAGGATAACTCAGTGGGTGCTGTCCAATGCAATGAAGGATTGAGGGTTTCTGCTGGTGTTTTCAGTCGGCCCACTGCGCCTTAGCACAACACTGCACAAGAGAATGAAATGACCAGTGCTATAAAGAGAACTACATTTAATTGATCTCACTGAAATACTGTCTGATAAACTATACCTCACTCTCTCTTTCTGACTGGAGTGTTTTGATACCGGGGCAGCATTTATTTGATCGCAATCGTATCCCATTAGTGTGGCCGTACAGTATGCAGTAATGCTGACCTAGTCGCCTCTGTTTCTTCTTACAGTGTTTTATTATCCTCATTGTTTCTCTTGTCCTCTTTTATACTGCTTTAAACTGACAGTGTGGTCTAGGCAAATGTGTTCTGCGTGAAGACTGTTTGCTAGATAAGATAGATGACACTCGAGAAGAAGCACTGGAATATCCTTTAACTCACACACCAGAGAAACTCAACCAATTCTCCAGAGCTTTGTCGAATGGGGTTTGGCACCAACCTCCCAGGAAACCTACTAAAGGCTTACAAGTGTGTGTGTGGATCTGTCATGACAAAGCCAGTTCAATGAAAGCGAGCATTTTTAGTAGCGTTTTGACTTTGTCTTTGCTGGAAAACATGTAGTTTTCTTTCTTTGGAGAACTGTGTTGAATTGTGTTTTAAAGTGGTTGTATTAAAGGGGTAGATCATTCAAACATGAAAATTCATGTAGTCGTGACTATATAAGCTTGTATTAGTTTTATCTGTGAAACATGAAAGAAGATATTGAAGCGTTTCAATGGGGTCTCATTTTTTTTTACATAAAGAAACAAACAAAAAATTAGATTATAGTTTAATTTGTGTAACAAGTAGTTTTTATTAACAGTCTGAATTATGTTTCATTTATTTATTTATTTATTTGTTTTCAAAAAACAAATTCTGTTTTCATTTTAGCCACATATTTAGACATTTTAGTAATTTTTGTAAATTTTAGTAACTTGTGTTTAGTAATATGACTGTATCTTTATTATTTTCATTTAAAGCTACTAAATCAAACTAATCATTATTATCTTGACAGCTTGATGATATATATATATATATATATATATATATATATATATATATATATATAT
>CAIGQV010016735.1:13029289-13087251 GCA_903798115.1 Danio jaintianensis | reverse complement strand
TAAATATATAATAACTGTGCTGTAAAAACTATAATAGCTTTGCCAGATTTATGTGATTTCAATCCTGGATATAAAAGGATATGATTTTGAAACATTTCATATTTCCTACTTTTTAAAAATGCAGCTTTACAGTATATAACAAGTGGATTATATACTAATTGCCTTAAAAAGGAACTACATTGCAGCCCATTTACCATACCTGATCGTACTGGTTACAAGCAGCAGTTAAACTGCAGTGCTGCACCAACACCTATATATTTTTTTCTTAAATACATTTTACATACTGTATGGATTGACAGAGCCAGTAAAGTTGTGATTTTTGTGGACTTTGTAAATTTTTTTTGTTGCAATGCACTGAATATCTATTAATAGAAGCCCTCAATGAAATCTGCATTTATTTATTAAGATCCGTATATTATTTCAGCCTGTCGTTCTGAATTAACCTGCTTTTTTTATGTCACCACACAGCTGTATTCAGGTTGCACTTATGGGTTTACCTTCTTTTTAAAATATTTAACACAGCCCAGCAGACACTCATTTGCTGATTATTCAAAAACTGTTCAAACTATTCTATAAATATTTGATGGTGTATTATGATGAGACACATTTTAAGTGGAAGGGTAGGATGCTGCTCATTGAAATTTAATTTCATTAGAAATACACTTACTTGCTTAATTGTGCTTTATAGTGCGCTCCATAACCTTAGGCTGTTACACTTAGGGGGACGTCCTTAATTAGCAGTCGTGTTTATGCACAAAAGCCGAAGGAGAGAAATCTTCCATGCATTCATGATACAAATGTTCCGTCATTTTATTTTAATCACGGCCTGGATAAATCATGGCATGTTGCCCCGCATTGGTTACCTCAGTTTGCAGTATTTCAAAATGTGTATTTCAGATAATGCCCTCGTGTGGTAATTAATGTCAGCACTTGTGTTGAGTTATTTTGTTTCGTGTCTATGAGTGTAGCCATAATTTAAATTCAGCTGTGTTCGTTTTCATGTGTCACCAACTCTGTGGGCTTTTAGCCATAAAGCACTCAGCATATGCTAGCAGGTACAAGAATATGGTTTTAAAAGCAGAGCAGAAGGAAGTAGAGTGGTGAGAATCTCAAGGTGAATTTTAATCTAAAGTGTAACGCTTTCTATTTTGTAGCCTGTAGTAAATCCTCAAATATTCTTGTGTTGGAGGAGGAGGTAGAACTAAAATTCAGTTTCAGATAAAAATAAATTCACCTGCTAAAAAAAGGGCAAGATAAAAAGGTAATTCAGAAAATAAGTTGTAAGCTGACATATGTGACATGCAGACTGTTAAGAATGAACAATTTACCAAAAAAAATTTATTTACAATTTTTTTTTTTTTTTTTTTTTTTTATGTAAAGAAGTGCTTCAAGGTAAACTTCTGATTTATTAAAAAATACAAATGACAGATAAATAAACATACGGTTTAGTTTTTAAAGCACCCATCATTAAGTAATGAATATAATATTTTGTTTTGCCAAGAATTTTGTGTTTGTCTGAATGTTACTGTTTATTAATTTAGCTTGGTTTGTCATTTTAAATCCAGAGTAAATATGTTATAATAAGCTTAACTGCCATTTTAAATTGAGTATTCATTGTAAATCTAAATGATCTAAATTAATATTTTTGTTTGAAATGGTAACCACAAAAAGTGATAGCTTTGTTTCCTGATATTTGACAGGAAAAATACTTGGAAAGTGCCTATTACCATTTAATGTGCATTTTAACATGAACTAATATATTTATAATTTTATTTTAAAAGTTAATATTAATATTAATTATTAATTTAATATAATTATTATTAATATTTAATACTGAGCTTTATGAATACTGTTACAGATGTATTGCTTAATGTTAGTCAATTAATATACTAATTTACTAACTAATAAAACCTCTTTGTAAAATATTGTGTTTATTTCTTTTTAATGTCTGCTCACTTCTGATTATTAATTCTGTATGAAGTCTCTATATTTCTGTGCTGAACACAATACACGAAAACACCTATGTACAAAATTAATCTTCAAAATTATTTGAGTAAATAATAAATCTGTCACCATGCAAACGTGAACTTGGGAAAAAACTGCTGTTGCAGCATGTTCAATAGCAAATATTTTAGCATAAAAGTGTACATACGGCAAGAGTTGGAATACAGCATTAAATAATTCAACAGTATATGAATGTATTTTCAACAAGTTATTTTCTGGACTGCTTGTTATGCTCTCTGTATTAAGTATGCGCTTTAAATCTTGCAGGCCAGAGTCTGTCACTGAGGCAGCTTGGGATATGCGGCCCTGCTCCTCGCCGTGGTCTGAGCTTCTGTGCAGAAACTGGACTCGGTCATCATACGCAGCTCAGTGGAGCAGACCACATCCAAAACGTAGGAGGCATTTCGCCTGACTGCGCCATGCTATGGGTTAAATCACATGGTCGGGACTCGCGTCTGTCTAGCCGATCCAACTCCGCTTTAACACTCACAGACACAGAGCAGGACAACAAATCGGATCAGGAGAACGGTAAGTCCAGCTGTGTTGATAACCTTACATTGGGCTAAATGATGCTGGCGTAAAACTGGAAAAACGGGAACATACCCATGAGGGAGTCAAAGGAAAGTCACCTCAAGGGCAAGGATGTAATTTGTTAGAGTTAACAATGGGTAGCCAATGACTAGTTGAGCTGACAATATTAATGGATCGACCGGTTACGTTTGGAGCCTAAGGGGCACGGTGGGAGTCGCTGAGAAAATAACATAATTTCCTGAAGCGTACGAGCAAACGGCAAAGCAAACGGCTAGACGCTTCCTCTGGGCCTGTGCCGAATCGTAGATGGCTTTGTTAAAGTCACTCATATAGGTGTGCGGATCCACAGGGTGTTGCTGGGCCTGTGAACAAACGCTACGGTGGATGAAGAGGGGCCCACTGGTTTGAAGTGCAAATTGGTGTGCGTCGAAAAAATCTTAATGCCTTACGGATTAGGGAGTGCTTTTGAAAAAAAAAAAAAATTGTCTATATATGAAATACATGCATGTCAAAGCACATACATCTGTATTTTAATTATATTTTTGTTTTCAGAGGATGCATAAATAGGATTTCTTTTTATTTTTGGTGGCAGTGACTGTTTTGGGGGCGAGGTTTATTTACTGTTGTTGTGATTTATCTGCTTGGTTTTGCTTTTATACGGAAAACAGTGCATGTGCCAAGCTTTTTAATTCACATTCATATATTCTCTATTGAGTTACTGCAGACATATGCAAGATTAGTTTGGAATAGAAAAAAGGTTTTAAAATGTTTGTTTCTTTTGCTGTGCTGTGATTTTTTTCTTCTTCTTTTCAGAATTGATATTTGTTGCAGAATATGTTGCTTGAAATAGAGGAATGGAAAAATAAGGGAATGTAATCCTAGTCATGTAGGCTAAACATTTCTAATGGAGGATCTGTTGTGTCTCGTGTTCGGCGTTCACCGCATTGATCAAAGGAAACCGCATCTGAAATGCACACGCTCAATTTACGTGTCACATTAGACACTATTTACTGCTGCTAGCTTCTCGTTTGCTGTGATATAATGTTTAATGTAGTGCAATAACTCACCATTGAGAAGCTGTTGTCAGAGTCTAGTTTATAATATGTGACCATAGAGTAAACCAAGTGATATACAGTGGTGACCAAAAACGATGTCCTTTGGAAAATATTTGCTTTTAATGTCCTTACAAGTTTGGTAAACCATAACATATGAGGGACATGTTGTCATCTCATCAATATGGCTTTATTTTAATATGCTAAATGCATAGAAAAACAAACAGCTCACAGGAAGAAAAGTATACACCGACTACATGATAATCAGTTATTAATATTTAATTGGTTCTCCTCCATTTCATTAGTAGCCATTCTCCTGTGCATTCCTCGATAAACAGATTTTCTTGTGTTATAATAAATGAAACAATTAAAACACAAGCAAAATAGGCTTAGAAAATCTACATCAACATAACATCTATATGCTTGAATACAGATCAATTGTGGCCACTACTGTAGCTCTGTACTGTACTGCGTTTAAATTCATCAACATTTAATATTTAAATCTATACATTGGGCTGCAAAGGTTTACACTTCGAAATTTCATAATTTATGTAATCTAATTTAAAGTGGAAATAAAAACTTTACATTTTAAAACCTATTATAAAACAAAGACAAAAAACGTATTCTGCATTTGTGTAGGTCTAATTAACGTCATTTTGAATTTCTGTGTGCAAAACGTAAAAACAAACATTTAATGCTCTTTCTGTCATTCTCAAACCAAGATCATCACATTTTACTGTATTATTTAAATAATTTGTACTGAAAAAATATATACATATTACAGTAGGCCTGTCACAATAGAGAGTTTTTGTTGTGCGATATATTGTCACAGTAATTAATGCGATAAGCGCTATTATTGTCATTTTGAGATCATTTTATGCCACTGATTATATAATTATTATATAACAGCATAATAATGCAAATAGCCATAAACACTTTAAAATACTTAGCATTCTTAAGGCAATTTATATTCTATAATTTGATGTTAAAAAGGTAAATGTCCTATTATATATACTATTAAATGTCCTATTAGGTAAATGTCCAATTATAAAGACCGGGGAGGTAGACTGTAAATGTCATTGTAAAATGGCTTTAACGTTATTTGTGAATTTGTAAATATATATTGCAATGGGTCATCTCCAAGTATTGCACGATAAGTCGATAAATTGATTATTGTGACAGGCCTATATTACAGAAATTACAAAAAAGCACAAATATTTTTACTAGTGCTTTGGAACTTTTGGAATCTACTGTACTGTATGTGCAATTTGTAAACGTTTCCTACTATATGTACCTGCAAAACATCTTTGTGCTTTAAAAAAAATACTCTGGGAGCAGTGTTTGATTCAGACGTGCAGGTGAGGAGTAGTATTTGACCAGCATATTCCAAGCTATTTTTCTTCTATTCTTTTCTGTGGATTGGGTCTGGGACTTGGTCCGTTTGAGTCAAAATATAATGATGTAGCTGAGAGCGGGCTGTCTGCTTCACAGCACTCCATTAAGAGAATGAGGTCAAGTTTCCCTGCACAGTCGTTCAGCTTCTGTATCTCCACATCTTTGCCCAACTCTCTCCAGTCTGCTATGCAAAACACGTTAAAACTGTATTATAGCACAGGCCTCTACGTATCCGGCCTGGGGACTAGTCATTATTATATAAAGTTATAGATGACCCCGGAGAGCGACTATGATTATTTATTAGTCAGTCGCGTGTTAAAATGTAAAAAGGGCATTTTTCATCAATGATTAGCCTACATTTTGTAGTGTCAGTGTTTGATATACTTCTAGCTCTTTCGCAGTCTGTGGTCTTAGGGAAGTGCAATGCTTTAAAGCTTTAGCGGTACATAATTCTACAAATATTTTAATAAAAATATTCTTGATAAATGTGACACAAATAATTTTGCTCGTAGTTCCTATAGGCATCCCTCTGTGAAGCGTTCATGCAAATGTGAGATGCCGTGTGATTTACTGTAACAATTAAGCTGCACTTTTAAAGGTATGGGACGGGTTTCCACAGAGACCTTATTGAGGCTTACCGTAAATTGTTCTGTGACGTTACTTTGGCAACCCATATAAAGCAAGTCCTGAATTTCCGCACATTTTTATCTATTAAAGCAATTTCTTTGTTTTTCTAAATTATGCATTAGAAAAATAAAGGTGAAAATGAGCAAATTCATATACAAAAACTCTCACAAAATTACATTTCTTGCTTGTTCAAGTTACTTATTTAAAATGAGCTGAAACAACACAATTCCTGAGTTTTTTGGGGGGAGAACTTTGTTAAAAATTGTTTTATGTTCAATCCACTTAGATTTGTAAAAACGAATAAGCTAACTTAATTCCTTCATGTTGTCCCAACACAAACTGATTGTGTGGAACCCAGAATTTTTTACAGTGAAGATGAAATTAATAATTTTGTCTGTTGAATCTGGCTGCAATTCCACAACCAGCTAGCGTGATTAATTACAAATACAGGTTTTTTTTTCCTTCAAGTTTTTAATCAGCAGTACTGAGAGACCCATACGCTGGTGCAATAGTATAGTTTTGTTGCATTGCATTGCACCGCTCACTCACAGCATACACCCAGTATTTGTACGACACCTTTGAAAAGACAGCATGCTGTTTGTATGTAATGCTGCTGCAGGGTGAAAAACACTGCTCACACCTGTTACATTTCAATTTCTCTAAAATCACTTATGCCGATTTCTCTCTGCTTTGTCTATTGGGTAGTTTTGCCTTTTTGGGGGTCTTAAACTGATTAAATGGCTACATGCTGATTTATATTTAATAGGCTATTATCTATCTTCGTTATACATCATTACTCGTTTAGCAGCAAGGGTTTTTTCCTGCTGTGATTTTCAGTGCATTCTGTCAGCTTCTGACATTTTGATTGTCATATACTACCTGTTTAAGTCATGAATGAATTATAGTAAAACTGTAAGAAAGTATAACAAGTGCAGTCATAGAAAGAGGACAGAAGTAAGATAAAAACTTTGCATCAAACTGAGAACTATGACAGGAAATATAATCATTTAATGACATATTAAAAAGTACAAAGGTGCGGCCCCAAAAAATATATACAGGCTGCACGGTGGCGCAGTGGGTAGCACGTTCGCCTCACAACAAGAAGGTTGCTGGTTCGAGCCTCGGCTGGGTCAGTTGGCGTTTCTGTGTAGAGTTTGCATGTTCTCCCCGTGTTCGCGTGGGTTTCCTCCGGGTGCTCCGGTTTCCCCCACAAGTCCAAAGACATGCACTATAGGTGAATTGGGTAAGCTAAATTGTCCGTAGTGTATGTGTGTGAATGGGTGTGTATGGGTGTTTCCCAGTGATGGGTTGCAGCTGGAAGGGCATCCGCTGCGTAAAACATATGCTGGATAAGTTGGCGGTTTATTCCGCTGTGGCGACCCCTGATTAATAAAGGGACTAAGCCGAAAAGAAAATGAATGAATGAATGAAAAAACATATACTTTGCCTATCTTCAAAAGTTATATATATTTTAATAAGTACAGACTGTAATACATGTTACAAAAAATATACGGTATGTTATGCTGATTTATGACTAAACACTTTTGAGGATAATTTTATTTACCACTAATGTAAACCATTAAAGTGGATATTTTACTTACATTTAGTAAATACGTGACAATTTTCATGGTCCAATAATTAGAAATATAATATAATAAAATATTAAAATAGAAGTTTTTTTTATATATAAATTACAAAAAGAGAAAAAAAAATGGGCTAACAACAAAAATATCAGTTTATTGTCCATTAGATAGAAAGCTAAAGTGTGCACTATAAATAAATCAAAAACTGAATAATTAACAGTATACTGAAGTATAGAAACGATATTGTGCATATTCATTACAGGAAATAAATTAATACACGTCTTCTTGCATTTAATATGCTTTCTCTGTATATAAAATTACTTTTGTAAATTGAATTTGAAATAGACACCAAGTTGTCTTTGACCACATGGATATATATGTGTGTGTGTGTGAGAGTGTGAAATGTATTTATTTACAGCGCTGGTCAAGAAAAATAAATACACTTTGCTCAGATCGTGTGTAAACCTCACGATGTCACATATGGAGATTTGAGAGCTCTGTAATGCATGCGTGAACAAGAGTAATCATGGATGAGACGCACGGATCTCAGAACTCAAACATGAATGGGGCAAAGAGAGCGTTCAACACACATTTTCTGCCCAGCATTAGGACTGCATATGCAATAGCAGGGGAATAGTAGTTTGGAATCTGTATTGCGCATATTTGTGCAGCCAAAAATGTAAGTGAAATGTGCACATACCCATTTGGACAGCAACTGATCAAGACGCATGAAGTGACCAAGTGTAAATACTGCCATATGGGTAATTCTCTTGCTCACAGTGACTAAAATCCATGCCCATATGAGGCATTTAAAGGGATTTGCACAAAAATGAAAAATCTGTCATCATTTTGTTCATGTTGTTTGGAACCTGTATCTCTTTCTTTCCTCTGTGGAGCACAAAAGAAGATATTTTGAAAAATGCTCACTGTTTTTTTATTAATTTATTTTTCAAAAAGTCAGAAGAATATGTTTCGTTTCAAAACCACATTACGCAGAATATAGAAAGTAAAAGAGGTTTAGGTATGTAAGAAAAATTGTGTATTAATGTATAAGAATTTTCATTTTAGGTAGAATATTCCCTTTAAGTAGGAAATCCACCTCTCTCTTTTCTTTCAACCCCCGTGGAGGGTCATATATCAGAGTCTGTTTTAGCTATAAACCATATTCATTGCTGGTATCATTTAAGATGATCCATTTTTAATGAAGCGCTTGAAGATATATCGCATAGTCAGAGATCTAGTGGCTCGGGGAACATCCAAACAAGGCTCTTTTCAATATAGGTAATAAACCAGTATTTCAGTGGTGGTGCTGCTGCTGTGAATACATACACTACTCTCTGAGATTTAACTGGGTGTGCATGTGAAATTTGTGTTGCTCTCTGATATTAATTTGGATCCTGTGCTTCACAGAAACTTTTATGAAGGTAGAAACGTTTTCATCCTTTAACATAAAAGTCAAAAAGTTCTTTTTGCTCTGAGTAAAACAACATCAGATGAAGCCAGTCACCAAGCAGCAAGCGAGTATATTCATGACTTAGTGAACATGTGTGAATATTTAAAGGAGCTATAAAGGGAATTAATTAATGTTGGAGACTTACTTATTAAGGGAACCTTCAAGCAAGACCTCCCACATACTAAAAAAAAAAATCATCAAAACAATTGAATGTACGAGCCAGGTTCCATTTCAAAGTTAAAACTTTTTTTTCCTTCAAAGAAACTTCAGCTAATTTGTATTCCTATAAGGTATGTTAAAGCTTCTACAGTCTGGCCAAGAAAGACATTGTGACAAAAGTCATCAGGGTGAACAAAAGTTAAAGAAGGTCTTCGTTTGGCCAGGAAATAGCCTGGAAACCCAGCTGCCCCCTGCTTTTGTCTGGCCTGGTCGCTATTATCAGAGGATAAATGACCCCTATCAGGATCTTCAGTGCCTGTGAAGGCATTCTTTCTCTCTCCCTTCACATGTGGGTGTTTGCGCTGTGTTTTCACACAAGAGGAGTGTGTATAGGCTCCATAATATACGTTTTCTCCCCCAAGGCCAATGAGGGATGCGGTCTCAGTTCTTAAACAGCATTTTAAAATCAGAGAGGAATCTTTTAAGGACATGATCTTTTAAGCATTCTCTCTTGTGTACTGTAGTATCCACTCAACATTTCCATTTAGCACAATGATGGAGAATCCATTGCTAATGCACATTATCTATATTGACTACAGCAATTTGGATTGGTGAGAATGGCTCTATGGCAAGGGTATTCAGCTGGAGTTACAAGAGGTCGGGTCTATGTCATTTCTTTCCAACAGAAGTACAGTAGACTTTTTTTTACAATAGTTAACAATTTACATGCGGGTAGTTTATAGTTTGCCAAAAAAGAGCAAAAGACAGTCAAAATAATCATCAAAGATGAGGATACTTCACTGTAAGTTGGCTATGTGGGGATTGTTTTTTGTGCAAAAAATGTTTTAATATTTCATCAGTTGAGCCCAACTGGATATGAGTATTAAAAGGGAAGATAAGATGTTTTATCAGACTATTATTGTTTTGTTAAACACTTAGATACTTTCAGTTTTGTTCATACAGTACATATATACCTTGCAGAATAAGGAAAATGAGGGGATCATAAAAATTGCATGACACTTTTTATTTAGTATAATCCTGGATAAGCTATTTTACATAACGTGTTTAAAAGTTTATTATTATTATTTATTATTTATTTATTATTATTATTATTATTATTTTTGTATTTTTATTTTGTGTGTGTGAGTTTTGCTTTACTACATTACTACATTACTACATTGCATGAAAATCCACCAGCTCCTCCAAATTCGTAAATTTTTTCCAGCATATATAAATCTTTTCCAACGGCATCTATAATATTTTGAGATCCAGCTCATGCACAACCATTACAAAAGAAGTTCAGAGCGAGGGTTCAAATATGGAGAAAATGCAAAACAACATGCAATTTTTATGATCTGCAAGGAGCATGTAAACTTTGGACCACAGCTGTTGGAATTTTCGAAAGCCACGTGACAGAGAAAAATGCTGTATGGGGCTTCAGTTTTTTTTTTTTTTTTCAATGTTTAAGTCTGGACCATATTTACTCATTTTCTGCTGTTTCAGTGAAAGTATGAATCTGTTTTGCTGCTCAATGTGTTTATGCCACTGTTGTTAAAGTAACTGCATCATCTGCAGCTCTTTAAATTTTTAGTAGAGGAGAAAAGCAACACAGAGCAGAAAGGGCTTAAATGAAATGCATTAAGCTCTAAATAAAAATATTAGAGGATATAATGTGAAAAGATCATTGCCGTAACTCTTCCATTTAGATGCATTGCTCACTTTAAGCTGTAGAAATATAAAATGGGTCTACAATTCTCGCACTATAGGCTATATGAACTGTGCCCGAGCAGGTTTGAACTCTAGAGTCTGGCTCATTTGATTAGTGTGATCGCTCTGCCCTCTGCCTGGGTGCGGTATACTGAACTGTACTCTGACCTGTTACAAGAGCTGAGATCAGTTCATTTCGGCTTGAGTGTGATATACATGTACATGTAGGGTGATCACTATGCTGCACGCACTGAAAAAAAATGATTAATTGGATTTACTAATTTTTTTTTTTAAGGTAAGTGGTTGCAAACAATTTATATTGATTTTAAACAAACAAATTATGTTGAACATTACTAAATTTAATTTGTTTGTTTAAATTCAGCCCATATAAATTGTTTGCAACCACTTACCTTAAAAACATTTTAGTAAATTCAATGAATAATTTTTTTCCAGTGTGTACAGAACTGTAAAGCACTGTAACAACCACTGTAAATATAAAAATAAATCTTTTCATTAAGTCTGTAATTCAGGGGTATTGCCTGTTTTTTTTCCGCTTTTGATTTGGATTATGACCTTTATCTCTACTTTTGATGATAAAAAGGTTAACGAAGGGGCTTTTACTGACATTTTTAGTAGTTTGAGGAGATAAATTGACTGGGTTTGCCATGTAAATTATGTTTTTTATTGTTTATTAAATGTTTTTATTTTGAATTACACTGTTATTTTAATTAATTCATTTATTTTCCTTCGGCTTAGTCTATGATTTATCAGAGGTTGCCACAGTGGAATGAACAGTCAACTATTCCAGCATATGTTTTACGTAGCGGATGCCCTTCCAGCCACAACCCAGCACTGGGAAACACCCATACACTCTTGCATTCACACACACACTCATACACTACGGCCAATTTAGTTCATCCAATTCACTTATAGTGCATGCCTTTGGACCGTGGGGGAAACCAGAGCACCCAGAGGAAACCCACGTGAACACGGGGAGAACATGCAAACTCCACACAGAAATGCCAACTGGCCCAGCGATCTTTTTGCTAGGAGACAACAGTGCTAACCACTGAGCCACCATGCCGTCCGTAAGTTATTTTAGTTTTTAAAATGTCTATAAAAGTCACTGATAAACTGTAAGTAAATTTTCAGATGTAAAGGTTGACAGAACAGAAGTCTTCAATGCAATTCGAACTAGAAAACATACATGAACACAACATTTGGAAACTGTTATTTAATAGATATTATTTAAAGTGTACTACATTTGTGTGTGCTAATGTCATCATGACAACTTAGATCTTTTATTAATAATTGAATCTATGGCATTTGAATTAATTTAAGTATATTTAGGTTTATAATAGGTCTGGTTCTCAACTTACTGATGAACAGGAATTGTAGCTTTCTCAGAAAAAAAACAACAACAAAACTTAAATGCTTTCTTAACTCTTTCCACGCTATTGATGAATTTTTATGCCAATCTGTGTTTTAGGTGTATTGTGGTAAGCAAAGCTGTAGAGCATGTCCTGAATGAGATACAGGGTGAGTCTCCTGAGTACAAAATACAAAGACAATCTAAGTGTACACTATACAAATAGCTGTTAATTAACAGTTTCCATATATTGTGATTCACAAGCGCTTTCCGTTTATTTACGGTTGTGAATTACATTATGGGATGTTGATCTCGGCTCTGTCAACTTTTGATGTTAAAAATTCAACTCTACAGTTTAACAAAGTGACATTTATTGACATTTTAGTAGTTTTAAATAATACAAAGAAATAATATAGAGAGCAATAAGTCTGAATAAATAACTGAAAATGTACTGCCAGTTCATTACAAGTTTTTGTAGCGTAATATACAACACCAACCCAGACAATATATCACTTTAAACTATTAAATATGTTCATAAAAGGAACCTTTTCCAACATTTCAAGGTAAAAGTTGTTGAGGTAAAGATCAAGGTCCCATAATGCAATTCAAAAGCATAAATAAACAGGGAAAAATAAAAAAAATAAAAACACGAATCACAAAATACGGAAAACTGCTCATTTACGGATATTTTTTTTACAGTGTAGATCAGATTGCATGTAAAAAATGAAGCGTTATACAGCTTTCATTTTTTTGAATTGCCATCAATGAAGAACTTTCAATGTAACCTTTTAATTCTACAAAATGTTCTAATGGAAACAGTTTCTTTGAATTAACAATATGTTCTTCGTTCCATGAAAAAACAGTTCATTAAAGAATTTTTCACTATAAAGGTTCTTTGTGGCCTGTTAGACAGTGTATAAGCGAAAGTGTTTTTCTTCCTGTTTTATCGAAAGCAAAAATTTGCATCATGCTCTGGCTCTGAATGTTATGTTCAGTGTGAGTGCAGACCAGTAGGGGGGTGATGAGGGAGGACAATCGCTCTCAGACTCGCTACAAGGCATTATAGGAGACAAGGCGGGGTCCAGAACCAGACTGCGGTCTGCTCTTTGAGGACCAATGTTCTATGGAAATGCATATCATAACAAACTACTAGGAAAAAAACTTCTTTGGGACTCCCAAAGGGGCAGACAGAGGCAGGTCTGCGTGTGTGCGTCCATGTAGGCCGTTCCTGGATGCTTAACCAACCATCTGTCACGTCTGCGAACATTTCCCCTCCTCTCTTTATGACATCAAGGTGTTTGCTCCATTGATCATCGCGGACACCAAGGCCAGCTTGTTTTCCAGATGCATTTCCACTTTTCCACAACAATAGCCAGAGAGTTTTCAGCTATTTGTGGCAGCTTAGAGATTGAATGAGTCTCTGCTGCAATGTAAACGTATTGGGTACAGTCTCGACATGACCAGCAAGGCGTTCAAGTGTAGTTTTCGCTTTTTTTTTCTTTTCTGCAGACAAACTTCAAACGGAAAGGCTGATGAGGCTTGTGTTTGATGCCTTCTCATTACTCCGGGTGGCAGGAGAGTTTGGTCTGATGGTCTAAGTACAGAGTGATACAGGCGAAACGGGTCACACAGAGTGCCAGTGCGGCTTTAGCTTCATAAGCAGCACAAGACTGATAGAGATAATTACCATGTGTCAAATTGTCTTTTTGTCTGTTCTGCTTTTTCTATTACAGTTCAGCAAGAGGTCTTTACCTTAAAGGTTACAATCCAGAGCTATATATAATGCAATTGATCGGCTTATAGCAGGATTAGGTTTTGATGGCCTAAAAAAAAATCCTGCGCTTGTGTGATTCTTCAGAAGGTCTTTTTCTGTATCCCACCGCACAGATGGAGGGTGGCCTTATCTGGGGTTTAGGGTTTTTGGAAAGTGTTGCTCTCAATTATAAACACATTATTGTTCTGGAATCAGTTTGAGAAACTGATTTGGATCTTTTTCGGTGTTTTTAAGCGTCCAGCTGTGAGACTAGATTTTATGACGAGGAGAATGTCTTGAAACGTTGTAACAAAAATAAAAGTCATTTTGTACTCTTGATGAAAATAACTGGGGTTATGGAAAACATTGCCTATATTACAAAACAAAAGAAACAGCATTCAATAAAAATTGCAATCAAGCGCAAACAAATAGTCATTTTACTGTAATAAAAAATAATTAAATATAATAAAATTAGGGTTATAATAGCCATTTTGTTACTTAAAATAAAATGAAGTTAACGCAGATAAAATGCAATGTTGACAATTTTCATTCATTCATTCATTCATTTTCTTTTCGGCTTAGTCCCTTTATTAATCTGGGGTCGCCACAGCGGGATGAACCGCCAACTTATCCAGCATATGTTTTATGCAGCGGATGCCCTTCCAGCTGCAACCCATCAGTGGGAAACATTCATACACACTCATTCACACACATACACTACGGACAATTTTAGCTTACCCAATTCACCTATAGTGCATGTCTTTGGACTTGTGGGGGAAACCGGAGCACCCGGAGGAAACCCACGCGAACACGGGGAGAACATGCAAACTCCACACAGAAATGCCAACTGACCCAGCCGAGGCTCGAACCAGCGACCTTCTTGCTGTGAGTGCTACCCACCGCGTCGCCTTGACAATTTTTGTTTATTCTAATTTAAAACTAAATAAACTACTAAATATGCTAAATCTTTAAAATGAACAATTATATTTTGATTAAAAAATTTAGCATTAAAGTACAAAAAACAATAAGCACAAAAAGAGATTGATGAAACATATGCCAAGTTATAATGCGATAATACTTTACCTGAAGGGGTGTTCATAAGACCAATAAACCTTTAAATATGTGAATAAGGTTTTTTGCACGCTTATAACAACTGTCATTAAGTGTCATTCGCTCAGTTATGACATTATACATGTAAATATGACATTGTTTGCTATGACAACTTGTTTGCTATCACAACCTGTTTTTGTCTTTGTCATGACAACTTGACATTACCAAGGCAACAAAACTTGTTAATAAAATATATATATAAAAAAAATATAATAATAAATAAATAAATAAATATATATATATATAATTTTTTTTTTTTACTGAACTACAGTGGCACAAGCTGAATTTGTCATTAAAACATCATTAAATATTGATGATGCTGTTAAAAATTATTTGACACTTTCAATGATACATTTTATACAAATACAGTTTGTTCCACTGAAAAAAGTGATCAGAAAAATATTCATGACACAGTGATTATGCCTCATGACAATCATGTTTATGACAGATTTATAACAATTTATGCTGTGTCTTGTCTTGGTAATGTCAAGTTGTCATCACAAAGATGAAGACTGGTTGTAATGAATTTGTTTATGTCAACAAACAATGTCACCTTTGCATTGAAAATGATATAACTGAGAGAATGCACTTAATAACAGTTGTCATAAGCATGCATAAAATCTCACTCACATTCATGACACGCGTCATGTCATGATTATAAAGGTTTTATTAACACCCCTTTAAGTTAAAGTGGAGCTTTTGTTATGCATGGATAATGGCAATTTACTGTACAGTATTAAAAAGGAGTTGTTTGATCATTCCAAATTAAAATTAATTTGCCTCACCAACAATTAACATATAGTCACATACTGCAAAAAATTATCATATGAGATATTCCTGAAAATTCCTGAAAACATTTCTGAACATACTTATAGAATTATCTTAAGTTAAACAGTGCAGCATGTTACTTTAATGTTGAAGCAGCACCCTTTTCCCACAGTAGCACACAGATCGCTAATTATGAAACAGAATTTATGGCCATCATTATGCAAGTCATCAGGCCGAGAAGTGCTGAACCAAGACCAAAACCTTAAATAGTTAAGCTCTTATGTACATTATGGAAATAGGGCAAAATGCTAGCAAACGTGGACATGGAGTCAGAGTTATTGAGACATTTGAGGTTATTTATTTCAGTAATAGTGAATACCGTAGGAAGAATATGCTGCTGGCTTTGGTTAGAAATATTAAGAGTCAATATGTAACGTAATGTAAAGTAAACGTAACGTAACAGTAAACTTGTTGTGGAACAGTAAATGTTCACCCAACATAGATATTTATCTATTATCTATGTGTGTTTCCAAAGTGTTCACCTTAAACACTTAAAGTAATAGAACACACAAAAATGAAAATTTTAGGTGACTTATTTCAGTAAAATAAAAACGTTTTTTAGCTGAAATCATAATCCTTGGTAATTTATACAGCATATTGTTAATCAAATGCTAGTCAGAGCTTTGAGAGTACAAGCAACATATTTAGGCAGAAAATATTAATACCTGTGGCTTCTGAAAATACATTGAGGTCTTATGAAGCGGAGTGATACGTCTGTGCAAGAAACTGAACACTGACTTGCCATGTTATTTCATGTTCAACTGAAAAAAGACACCTAATTATTGAAATTAAAAACAAAATTAAGTGTAATTAAATTAAACCATTTTAATATGAATTTAAAGAGTAGCACACCTCCAAATGAAAGTTGTTATCATGGTTCTCTATGCATGGCTGTGTTTTTTTTCTATGGCTTGCCAGAATATATTTTGAAAACTGTTTAAAACCACAGACTTAAAATACTAAATTATTGATGTATGAATTTATTAACTGTATTCTCTAAAAAAACTGCAGCAGTATTTCATTAAATGTGATTTGTTAAAAGGAATAATGCACCTCAAAACTATAATTACCTTAATTTTCCCCTTATTTAATTTCTTATTTGTGTGGAACACAAAAGCAAATAACAAATCAGATTTTTTTGCCCATAAAATGAATTGTTCATTCCCAACACGTGAGTAATAAGGACTTAATTTTCATTTATGGTTGAATTATCTCTTTATCCCCACTACTGCAGTTAGATATCATTAGGATCATATCAAAGTAGTCATCAAAGTAGGCATTCAAAAAGGCATTCTCTTGTCTGTCATGTTAATTCAGGCCTTACCTGTGATACAGTAACAATGATAGCCATGGCATATCCAGAGAAAATTAGATTTTTCAAGTGGTCTCTTAATTTTCACACACACATAGGCACGCACACACACACACACGCACACACATGTTGGTATAGGTGGTTTACCAGGATTCCCCATAGGCATAATGCAGTAAAAAACGCAGTAAAAAAATGCTTATTATATGGCCTTACCCTAGCCCCAACCCGCATAGAAATCCTGTGGCAAATTTTGAATGTTAAAAAACCCTGTTAAGTATGATTTTTAAGCTTTTTGAATTATGAGGACATAAGGTATGTCCTCATAAATCACCCCAATGTTGTAATACCTAGGTTATATCCATGCCATTATGCAAATTTCACACACACATACACATGCACGCACACACGCACATGTTGGTATGGGTGGTTTATGAGGACTCTCCATAGGCATAATGCTTTTTTTTTTACAGTAAAAAACACTTATGATATGGCCTTACCCTAACCCCAACCCGCATACAAATCCTGTGGCACATTTTGAATTTCAAAAAACCCTGTTAAGTATGATTTTTACGCTTTTTGAATTATGAGGACATAAGGCATGTCCTCATAAATCACCCCAATTTTGTAATACCTAGGTCATATCCATGTCATTATACAAATTACACACACACACACACACACACACACACACACACACACACACACACACACACACACATTATTTTGTGCCTGTTATCTCTGATTAACTGCATAAAAGCAATCAAAATATTTTCTAAGCAATCAGAAGAGTTTAAGCAATCAGAAGAGTTTTTAGGGACAGCTTAATTGTTTTATGTTCAATCAACTTAAAATTGTATAAACCTTTAAGTTAAGTAAACGATTTGCATTGAGATGAGATATAGGGATTGTGTGGAACCCAGCATTTTCTACAGTGTAGTTTGAATCATTTTGACTTATGCTTGACTTGGATAACAATGCTTTTTGTGAAACCTGTTGTAGAGAGAATATACTTAAGTCTTTACTAACATTCTGCTTAGTGTTTGGGGAAATCCCACCAAGGTCAGTTAATAAACCATGTCTGAATCTTCAGATACTCAGCCTCTCACACATTCACTCAAGTATGTAGTAAACGCTAGTGTAATTCCTTTTTGTCTTGAAATATGATATATACTTTTCCCCATTTAGAGTTGCATGAGATTGCATGTGATTGCATAGTGAGACATCAGCTTTGTTCTTAGGGCAGATTAATATTTTGGTAGTCCGCTACATCACTCTCTATCCAGCATATCAATAATCGTCTCTCACATCGCCAAGTGCAAACATTCCCCCTTACCAAATAAGTCGAGGTTCAAGGTTTTAAATCTCGCAAAAAACAAAGTTGTGAGAAAAAAGAATTTCGGACTCGTCTGATGGTGTTACACAAAATCTATCATTCTTTCTCTTTCAACTGACGAATAAAAGCTTCCCTCCGCTCACTCGGGGATGTGAAAGCTGGTGCTCACCACCGGAATACGTAACGTGCACAAACCAGCCTGCCAAGACCAATCATCCAAACTCGTTTATGGTGAAGGGAATTTGTTTGTGCCTTCGTATAACAGTTCAGATCTATGGATATCCTGTGTTAGAACACGGCCACAGTATTTTTTTCCTTTCATGTTTGATCACATGCTAATTATACTTTTTATTTACTTTTTCATTCTTGTGAGAATTGCTCTCCTTTCTACGCAGTTGTGTTTTATGGTTTATTTATGTGTTAACTACCAACAGCACAGCAGGCTTTAAATGCTTTTTAAATTGTGCCGTCCATGTTTCTAACTGTTGACACTCCGTACAGTTGTTTTCTTTGTTGTTTTTTTGTGATTCCTTGGTCTCTAATTACAATGTACAAATCAACAAATCAATCAAATCAATACTTATATCCTAATTATTATAATAATATTTCTTGTATCAAACTGATAAATAATTAGAGTTAAGGTTTTACAAAAATATTAAACTATAATTATGTAAATAAATGAAACTTGTATTATTTTCACAAGGATACAGGCATCTCTCACAATATGAATGCAAATCAATTTTCATAAATTTCATCAATGTATTTTTGGTGATTTATTTCAGTACAAAATTAAAGAAGATGTTTAGCTGAAGCCAGATGGATGAAAAACTGTTTTTGATAAATTTCATCAAGGTATTTATTTTTAAAAGAAACATAACTTCTATCGTTCGTTCATTCATTCATTTTCTTTCGGCTTAGTCCCTTATTTATCAGAGGTCGCCACAGTGGAATGAACCGCCAAGTATTCCGGCATATGTTTTACGCAGCGGATGCCCTTCCAGCCGCAACACAGTACTGGGAAACACCCATACACATACACATACACACACACTCATACTCTACGGCCAATTTTGTTCACTCAATTCACTTATAGCGCATGTCTATAACTGTGGGGGAAACTGGAGCACCCGTGGAGCAACATGCAAACTCCACACAGAAATGCCAACTGGCCCAGCCGGGACTCGAACCAGCGACCTTCTTGCTGTGAGGCAACAGTGCTAACCACTCAGCCACCGTGCCGCCCTAACATCTTTTAATGTATTGTTATTGAAGTTACTTTTAAATGGTAATATATCATGGTTGGATTTAGTAACATTATATAACATTCATTTAACAAGCCTACAGTATCTTGCTGTCAATGATGTTTTTAACATTTTGAATCAAAAGACAGAATAACTCACTAATGTGATTGTACTTTAATGATCAGTTTGATAAATAAATTCTAAAATAATTAGCATTCCTCATACTGTATTTGTTCTACTGTTTGTTATTTGCATTTTTGCTCTTATAAAAAAAAACTGCATTGTGCATGGCGGCATGGTGGCGCAGTGGGTAGTGCTGTCGCCTCACAGCAAGAAGGTCGCTGGTTCAAGCCTTGGCTGGGTCAGTTGGCATTTCTGTGTGGAGTTTGCATGTTCTCCCCGTGTCCACGTGGGTTTCCTCTGGGTGCTCCAAAGACATGTGCTATAGGTGAATTGGGTAAGCTAAAGTGTCCGTAGTGTATGTGTGTGAATGGGAGTGTATGGGTGTTTCCCAGTGATGGGTTGCAGCTGGAAGGGCATCCGCTGCGTAAAACATATGCTGGATAAGTTGGCGGTTCATTCCGCTGTGGCGACCCCAGATTAATAAAGGGACTAAGCCGAAAAGAAAATGAATAAATGTATTGTGCATATGCATTGGAAAAAAGATTGTTTTGTAATAAAATCATTAGCCCCTAAAATGAAACCATAAGTCACATTTCTGGAAATGACCACTACAAAATCAGTCATTTTAATGTAATTCTGGAACCGGGACTGTATTGGGTGCTTTTCTTCCTGTAAGATATTGATTTTTGACTCGGTGTGCGAGGGTGAGCGCGTGCAGGACAGGGCATATACTGCCCACTTCATAAGACACGAAGATAAATGGAGGAAGTTTGGGGTCACAACTCATTCACCCTGTCCATATCCTTTTATTGCACCCTTCATGGTGGAATCAGATATAGAGGTCAAGGGATCTCCGTGGCATTTTGTCACCAATCTCAGGCTCCGGCCATTGGATCTTTCATCCCGGATTAAAAAAGCAAGACAATTTCAAGACTCCACTTCAGAGCAGTCCCTTAAATCACATTAAACGTCGAAGGCACCAGCATTACATTATTTTCACGTCATTCACAATGTAATTTGGGTTCGCTGCAGCTTTCATAAAAGGCTCTTTTCATCCATCATTTGGAATCCATAAATGTCCATTATCTGGAGATGACACTGTTGGATAACAAACTAATGACGGTAGTGTGATCTTCCTGCTCTAAACGCAGCCTATTCTTGATCCCTGCCAGCGTGTGGCCCACAATGCCATCTGGATGTTGTTTGATTGCAATGTGGCTTTCAATGCCGCCTGATTGGATACGGCTACGCTTCTTGTACAAGTAAGGTTCACTTTAAGTTTAGTTTTGCCCAGAGCTCTTTCATTTACCCAAACTAATTATTTCTTCACTTATCCTTTAGACTGTTAAAAGTAGTTGATGCTTTGAAGCAAATAAGGTTAAACTGGTGTAAAATGGATATTACAGCAGATGCCTTTGGTTTCTTTCCAAATTAAGTCTGTCTAATTCAGCGAAGACGGTCTTGCAACTTTGTTTAGAGACTTCAAATAAATTCCTTCATCTGTTAAACAATCAGGCAGCTGTACAGTTGTCTGGGATTCAGGAGCGGTATCTGCCAGATCTTTGGCACTAATGATGGGCTCAGGCCCAACTTGGCAGTGCAGACACCAGAAAACCACAAATCACATTTTTTCTGACACTGTGTTGAGCAACATTCGGATTGACATGCTTTTGTTTTGCTTGGTGGCGCGCTCTATTCTGAAGCACAGATCTCTTCAGAATTCTGCCTCCATAATATAACAGGTGGTTCTGAACAAGTGCAGCAACATATCAACAGTCTGAAGTATAACAAGGCCATGTATCAAAAATCCATATTCATTTACATTTCATCTGCATTTATGTTCTTCGCAGAAACTTTCTGACATTTTCAGATTTTAACAGTCATTTTGCCACTGTTTGCCACTTTAAAAATGAAAAATGTTTCATTCTTTATTCACCCTCAAACTTGTGTTTTGTGATTTCTTCTGTGACTCACCAGATATTTTGAAAAAAAGAAACATTTGTGTTGTTTAGTCAGTGATTGTTTGTTTATTTTATGAACAATAACAGTTGCAACATTTGTAAGTCGCTTTGGTCAAAAGCATCTGCTAAATGACTAAATGTAAATGTAACATTTTTCAAAATAATTTGTTTTTGAACGCAGATAAAAATAAGTTCAAATTTTGAAAAGATGATATCAAGCATACTCAAAAAATTACTTTTGCTGCTTGTTCAAACTACTTATTTAATATGAGTTGAATCAACAGAATTGTTAAGTTTTGTTTAGACAACTTAATTGTTTTATGTTCAATCCACTTAAATTTGTAAAAACAATTAAGTCAACTTAATCGATTTGTGTTGGAACAACATGAAGGAATTGTGTGGAACTCTGCATTTTTTACTGTATTTAGGTGAACTATCCCTTTAATATATCATTTATCATTTTTACAGAAATAATGTCATTTTAATTATATTCCAATAATATTTGCTTTATTGGAACTTTAGTTTTTAATTGATTGATTGAGTTCTGAAGCAAATACAATTTACACTACCCATCTTTTTTGCATTTATTATTGTAATAAATTACATTAAATTACATAAAAACAATAACATTGTGAAATGATAACAAGGCACTGTGATAAATGATAACAGTTTTTTCCTGCCAATTCTCTAGTCTTCAGTGATCATTGATTTGTGATTATCAATGTATCGTCTTATTAATCACTTATATGTATTTTAATCAAACATTGTTTGGTTATGTGATTTTTTTTAGCCTCCTGAAGTATTGGATAAAATATTCAGCTTTAAGTTGTAACATTACATGAGCTATTTTAGAAAACAACACAGTGCTTTTTATTAGTTTTTTTTTTTTATTTACTCCGGGAGGTCTATGATGTCTTAAAATGCTGTCTAGATAAACAGCAGGTGTTGTGACAGAGCTTATGTGTTAAAACCAGCTCTGCAGTCATTACGTGAGTGATGAATGTGAACAGTAGTGCTGAATGGGTTTTGAGTCCTGCAAAAATACTGACAAGTAGCTGCCAGCTCCATTGAATAGCACACGCTGCCCGGGTCATGCACAGAACTGTGCAGAATGATGATTTTTGGGACTGCAGCATTTTTTTGTACATGTATACAACACAACTCTATTACTAGTTGGAGTGTTAACTTTTTTGGATCACTTTAGAAACACACTGAAGGACAGTTTGTGGTGTTGTGGGATGTTTCTTGTCTTTAAAGCCAGAGAGATGTACTCAGCGGTATTGCCTTTTGGGACTTCATTAAATTTGCTTTATGGTGGATTTGTTTTCGTCTCTGTGCTGTGTGACATACACAGTTCACCATGGCTGAGCGTCGCTCGCAAATATAGCAGCAAACTGCATCTATCTCAGGAAGCGATGCATTTTTTGAGGTTTCATGAGGGTATGCAAATGCACAACAAACAAACGAAGCTCCAAAACAACATTGACAGAAAAGCAGGACTTGTTGTACAGGATGTGTGTTTAAATAATGACAGATTGTCAAGCTTCTTAAAAGCTTTCAAAGCCTCTGTATTCTGGTCGCTATGCAGCAGGTAAAAATAGATCTTGAACTGGTTGCCATGAGGTGAAATAGCTGTAATTATATGGTTTAGTCTATCAGACACTTAACGGAGAGCTTTTATTCTTGTGTATTTCTTTTTGTGCATTTTATCCGCCACATGTGGTAAAGGGTCGATAGGGAATAAACTTTGAGCATGATATTTCAAGGCTATTTCTAGGCCAAAATGACTGTAAAAAGCCATCTCGGAGTCTCAGAATTAAATTTTACTATATCAGTGCATTTTTGCACACCATAAGCTCTCAAATAACTTGAGTGGTATTTAAAAAAAAAAAGTACTTATACTGCATGTGCTTTTTAGGTACTAATATGTGCACTTTAGATAATAATATGTACCTTTAAAGCAGTAATTTGCACCCTTTAAGGGGAAATAATTTTCCTTTTGAAAAAGTGCCAACCCACTGACAGCATGTACAATGATGTGCAGATTTTTAAATCATATGCATGCTTACTTATTAGTAGGTAGAACGCACAGATGATGTTTTTATTTAGAACCTAGCATGTTATTAGACACGTAATCGAAAACAGCCTGATAAACAGATGTTGTGCAAAAGTTTGGAGACATTAGAGTACATCACTTTCAGACAGTGTGTAGCCATAACATCCACACAGATTATGGGTATTTTGTCAACATTTGGCCAATTATAGTGCTCAGCAGCCCAACATGCTGAGGTCACGCGGAGAAAACATGCAATGAAAAAAATCTCCAAAATGGAAGAAAAATCTTTGAAATCTTTTCATAGCACCGGTGTTTTGAAGACCATGCTTCTGTGAAGCCAACGTGGCACAACCATCATTCTCAATAAAAGCCTTTCTTTGCTGGAGAGGAGTCCATTTTCTCCCCTTCAGTGCGTCTGTAAACGTAGGTGCTGCTGTATGTTGGCCAGGTGCTCCCTGACAGCACTGTGAATAATGTAGCAGCAAGATAGAGAGCTCTGGGAAAGAAAGTCAAGTCCCAGGACCCACCATTAAATATCACAATCCACTCTTCCCGGGGACGCGAATGACATTTTATCTCAGCTGGTAATAGAGATCCAACCTTTAAGTGCTGAGTGGGACAAACCATTATTCACTATCTTCTGCTCTCTCAATGTCCTCTCTTTACACCGTCTACCTCTGCTGCGCAATGCTATTATGACAATGTTGGAATATTCTCATTTCACGGCACCCTGCTAAAATGAAAACGTTCCGCAATTCAATCGCACCAATAAATTAGGTAAAATATGATCTGGCTTTGGAGCAATCCCAACAATTTTAGCACTACGCTTGTAATGCTTTTAAAATGATCATCTAGGAATGAAAAGCATGTGAAAGTATTTCTCTGATATCAATATCTTTGGGGTGCAGGTTGTGGCATGTAGTGAAATCTCTTAATGCCTTAAGCCACGAAGCAGTGTGCCACAGGAAAAACATTAGATCCCCAGAGTCCTTGGTGAAGCCCGCTGTCTGAGCGAAAGTTATTGTCTCAGCAAGCTGGTGTAATGATTGGCCTCAATCAGGATATTGAACATGGGTCGATCAGGAAAATGGCAAGGGCTTAGAAGTCAACATGTAACGGCTTCACATCTCTGCATACTGAGATCGACCAGACTGCGCAAAAGAAGAAAGGAATATTTGAAAAGTGCAACAGTAGCCATCACCTGAATTGGCTAAGTGATCAACTGTAGTGGGAATTTTGCAAACATGATATGACGTTGCTGCTTTCATGTTTTGCACCAGTTTGGAAAAATGGAACAAATAGGGTACTTCACCAATAAATGAACATTTACTCTCCATTTACTCACCATCAAGTGGTTCCAAAAGTTGTTTTTTTTTCCTGATCCACATAAAAAAGCCATTTTGAAAAATGCTATATTGATGTGAGTTTCCGTAGCTGTATGTCATCTAGACATTACCAAATATAGTGAGACGACAGATGCTGAAAACTCAATGAGAACCACGTATGTGTAGTAAAGTAAACAGCGCCATTTACACAGACATGCAGAATTTTAAAATAGTCTTTTTGTGGTTTAACATTACCATAAAATAGTCTATATTGCAATTTGATTCATTCTGTTTATTCATGCAAAACTTGCCAAATTCCTTGACATGCAGCTAATTTAGTTTTATCACTGTATTCCACATTTTCCTCATCTCAGAACTCACCTAAAAGACCTAAAAGAGGCATGTTTTTCCAATGAACCTAAGTTAGAAATGACTCAGTGCACAGATAACCTTGTGATTTCATTGTTCAGATTGTTTTAGATGAGTCAAATTCTGAATTAATTTCTAACCGACGAGCGATGCTTCCAGTGCTCTCGATGTAATTTCAGCTTTGCTTATTTGTAGCTGCGGACTGCTTCTTATGTTCTACAACACAACAAAAAGAGATATTTTGTTGTGGCCAGGCTTTATTTCCTGGCCATGACCTGTTTATTAGAGAATGTAACATTCAATTTGAGCGATAGAATTACTCCCTGCGACTTGGTTTTGCTTGTATTCCCCTGCCAGCTTGAATTGGTTTTCCTGAGAGAGCGACCAGAAAATAAATCACAAGATGTGTAATAAATTGCAGTCGCATTCTCATCTATATTTGAAAAGATCCATTTTGCCACCAATGAAAGTCTGTCCCATAGCTGTACTGTGTCTGAGTCTAACAGGTGCTGAATAATGAGTCATCTGGACCTGAACTCCCCCACTGCCGTCATGTTCATTTCTGGACCATGTTGTGAAACATGCAGCGGTGTAAAAAAACATGAGTCATTTATACTTCAATACTTTCCTTAAGTATTACTTAATTCAAACTGACCTTACTTGATTGCATTTCTGAAGATTTGTACTTCTTAAATATAGTAAACAGTAGGGCTGCACAATATATTGTTTCAGCATCTATATCGCAATGTGTGCATCCACAATAGTCACATCGCAAGAAATGCAATGTTGAATATGAATTATAGTTGACCATGAGCCATAGAACACATGTAATTTGTAGAGTCACTGCTAAGTTTAACCAGAACAAAATAAAAGTTTATCATTTGTGTTTTTAAGGCCTGTGACTGAGCATTTCTAGAGAGTTTAAAACATTTGGGCACAAAAAAGTTATGATGTTTGGAGGTGAAACAAAGATTCATTGTATTTAATTATTAACATTTTCTTACTTAGAATTTGTGTCTTGTTTCTAGTCCAAATATCTACATTTCAAAGTGAAAATAAGATAATTTTACTTACCCCACTGGCTGATAATTTAGCTTATTTGAAGGAAAAACTCTTAATTTCGACATTTCTTCTGAAGGTGAAAACAAAACAATACTTTTACTTGATCTAAGATTTTTTTTTTAACATATTTGGAGTACATATTTGCATTGTGATTATTCAATTTCTGTATGAATACTGTTAGACTTCCCAGAAAACCATTAAAAAGTGCTATTCAAACCATCTTGTGAAACTATTCATATCGCAATATTTATCGAAGAAAAATAAAATATCACAATATCAGATTTTTCCAATATTGTGCAGCCCTAGTAAACAGTCATATGGGCAAATGTGCATACTTAAGATGCAAGAACCAATTACAGCATGTTTTTTTATTTTATTTTAGCTTGTTATAGAAAAGAAAAGACCTCTTGAAAATTCCCAGTTTCCAGGATTGACAATTTCTAGTCATTTGTTTGAGTAAAATGTATTTGTTTCTTTTATTCTGTAAACTACTGATGACCTTTTTTGCTATTTAAAGCTTTTGTTTTGCATAAAATAGCAAAAAATGTGCCTTTTTTCAGACATGGTTATATGTTTACATGTTAAAATCTTGTTAAAAAGATAATAAACTTTTTTTTTTAAACAACATACTTTTAGTGATGCTGTGTCAAAAGGATTATAATTATGTTTAATTAGTTTATGTTATGTGTAGATCCTGGTGGTGCTCAAACTAAAATTTCAGCTTCTCTTCTTTCCCATCACAAATGTCCAGTTGCAATTGTTTCGGTGGGCGTAAAAGCCCCCCTGGGTTGATTTTGACATGCTGCGCTACAGGAGGTTTAATCTCTGCCGTTTCCATCCTTGTCACCTCTTTGCTTCAATCCGGATTATTCCTGCGCGGACCCCCTGCTGCGACCCATAATGTAGATCAGATCACAACAAGACAGACTCGGTCCCTCAAACAGTGATAGTGGCGCGCAGGTGAAAAAGAGCCCAAATCGGCACTTCTGTTCTTCCCCTGCATTTAATATAGATGCGCGTTAGATTCCAGCGGCAGGCTATATGGTGTTGTTTTGAAGTTAATGGATGCATAACGCACCTGTGCTTCTGTCTGAGGCTCTGTTCCCCCCTGCCAAACCTAAATTCAAACCCTTCATCCTGACATCCATCCTGAAGCTGTTGCATCTCAAAGAGCATTGCTCATCTGGAGCTCCCTTCATTACATGTGCATCTCTCGAAACAACCGGCTGCTTTAATGGCGGGAAGGCATCTTGCAGATTTGATTATGTGTGCCCTCAGAAAAGAGGCAAGGACAAGCACGTCTAAAATATGAACACTGAATAAGTGGAAGTGCGGATGGGGAGACACCTTCAAAGGGGTTGTTCACATACTGTAGGACGAGTTCTAGTAGTTTTTTTTATGAAATAATTTATTATGCAAATGTACTCATTGTGATGCATTTTTCAGCTTTTATAATAGTAATAATAATAATAATAATAATAATAATAATTGCACTAAATGTGTGAGCTGCAGAGTTAAGGAAGTTTTATTACCATTTAACATACATTTTATTAACATTATATTAACATTAAAAAAAAAATTCTGCAAGGATGCATTAAATTAAATTTATGACTTAAAAACTCAAAACTATATCTGTTTCAAATTAATGCTATATTTCTAACTTGCTGTTCAGCAAGATATCCTAAAATGCTGTTAAGTTAATTGTTTTTTAATGTCTTGTCAGCATCCAAGTCTATCTTCATGGCAAAGCAAATTTCACTAATAAAAATGTTGTATAAATGCAAATATAAATCAACCAAGTTGGGAATACAAAGCAATTAAAATTAAACAAGGTTTTTCGATTTAACATCAATTTAACAAAAGTCTAAAATATTTTCTGGTCAAAATGTATTAGATGATTCCGAGTGACCTAAAATTATGTTTTTTTTTTCAATTCATCAGATTATCCTTAAACAATTTTCACAAAAGATATTAAGATCTTTCAGCATATACTATTAATAATAAATATTTATTGAATAATGTTATAATAATGATCATGTGACACTGAAGACTACTAATATCTTCTGTAAATGTAGCTTTATATCACAGAAATAAATTGCATTTCAAAATGCATTAAAACAAAAATCAGCTTTTTAAAATTCTTTTTATAACTGTTTTTACTGTTTGTATTTTGATAAAAAAATATGCATATGACACTTAAAAAAATCCTGTTAAAAAACAAAACTTTTAACTATTTATTAAAAAATAATAATAATGGTGTTGTGTTATGCATAGTACTAAAGCAGGTCAGTTTCTAAAATTATAGAGTATCATTGCATAATTTTAAACAAACAATCAACAATGCAAAAAAAGCCTATTTATATTTCACTTTTCAGTCTAAAAATCACCCTTTTAATCTTGGTTTGTATTTACATTCAAACATTTTCATCAGTAATTTCACTAAAATGAACACTGATCTCCCACTGTAGATGGTTTTATAATTCAGCAGCACGTCCCGTGTGAACGGCCCCTTGTTTGTTTTGGTTTATTGCAGATAGATCAGTGTATACAAGTTAAAGATCCACAACACTGTCCACAGTATATCCGGCAGAAGCCCCATAAAGATGTTTGTTTGCTCTAACAATATGAGGTAGATGCAGAACACCAGGCGTCTGTCTTCCAGCGTCTGTCCTTCTGCTCACAGCTCCCTTTTGCTTAAGTCAACAGTGCTTGTAATGAGGTGTGTGTCGATACGCGTGTACTCGGCTGTCACTGTGGGCTTTCTGGAAAAGCCTGACCCGGCTGAGCGAGGATCAGCGGAGCCAAAGACATCATCCTGCCGGACCGAGCCTCTGATCTGATGCTTATCCGTCTGACAGTCCGACCCCAATCCATCTCCAGCATCGCAGCTCCAATTACACTCCTCTACTCGTGCAGTGTTTGCTTGATGCAGTATATGCTTTGCTGTAGAATGCTGTAGTGTTGTAAAAGTATCAATCATTTGATATATATCTTTGCTGAAGTATATTTAAAATGATACAATAGACCATTTCAATGTGGTCATGTCATTGGCCCATGAACATTTCCTTCTTGTTATCATACTACTTCATAACTGTAGCAAGAGGCGATTCAATCATAACTTAATGTTAAAACAGCTATCATAACATTATTGATCAATATGTGGCTCTTTTTGAATTCTCGGAAGCTGTGGAAATTAAAAATGTAAAACAGGAAATACGTTGGGACCATTGTTTTTGTTTACATCCCTCAAAATGGTCTATATCACTTTTACACTGTATTGATGCACAACGATACCTGCCGTTTTTTCTCTCTCTCTCTGGCAAGGATTTAACAGTTTATATATTCAAGTGTAACTCAACTCAAGAAGCATTTTTAAAGATTTAAAAGTTTTTTTTTTATGTATCATTTGATTAAATGTGCACTAGATGTGTTAGTTTAGGGTTTTGTGATGCAGTTTTTAAGCTTTTCTTCCCATTTTGTAATAATAATAATAATAATAATAATAATAATAATAGTACATTATTAAGTTTTTTATTTATCATTTGATTAAATGTGCACTATATGTGTTAGGTGATGCAGTTGTTCAGTTTTTCCCATTTAATAATAATAATAATAATAATAATAAAAATAGTACATTATTACAAGTTTTTTTTGTTATTATGTGATTAAATGTGTACTATATGTGTTAGGTTAGGGTTTTGTGATGCAGTTTTTCAGTTTTTCTTTCCATTTTATAATATTAATAATAATAATAATAATAATAATAATAATAATAATAAGGTCACTTTATTTTAATGTACAACTTACGCTAATAAAAATCATCAAGAAACCATGACTAAAACTTTTAACTCAATAAACTACTAATTAGCTGCTTATTAATAGTTAGTAAGGTAGTAGTTGGGTTTAGGTATTGGGTAGGATAAAAGAGATGTAAAATAAAATCATACTTTATAAATGCTAAAAAAACCAGCTAATATCTTATTAATAGGCAGGTAATAAACCAGTAGTAAATGTACTGTAATAATAATAATAATGTATAATAATAAATAACGGGCTGCACGGTGGCGCAGTGGGTAGCACGTTCGCCTCACAGCAAGAAGGTCGCTGGTTCGAGCCTCGGCTGGGTCAGTTGGCGTTTCTGTGTGGAGTTTGCATGTTCTCCCCATGTTCGCGTGGGTTTCCTCCGGGTGCTCCGGTTTCCCCCACAAGTCCAAAGACATGCGCTATAGGAGAATTGGGTAGGCTAAATTGTCTGTAGTGTATGTGTGTGAATGAGTGTGTATGGATGTTTCCCAGTGATGGGTTGCAGCTGAAAGGGCATCCGCTGCGTAAAACATATGCTGGATAAGTTGGCGGTTCATTCCGCTGTGGCGACCCCAGATTAATAAAGGGACTAAGCTGAAAAGAAAATGAATGAATGAATAATAAATAACTGTATTATTATTCACTAATTTGCAACCCAGTACTAGGAAACAAAACACAGAAAAACTCCACACAGAAATGCCAACTGACCCAGCCGGGTCTCAAACTAGCGACCTTCTTGCTGTGAGGCGACAGTGCTAACCACTGAGCCACCGTGTCACCCTTGCATTATTATTATTATTATTATTATTATTATTATTATTATTATTATTATTATTATTATATATTTTTTAAATGATTTATTTTCATTATTTTGTCATCTCATTAGTATTTGGTATTTTCTGTCATTTTCATTATTTTTACTTTGGCAAAAATGTAAAAGCTGTGTAAAACTAAAATAACAGAGTTAATTAGAAAGATAAAAATGCAATAGTATTCAACAAGGATGCATTAAACTACTAAAAAGTGACAGTAAAGACATTTAAATGTGTTACAGGATATATCTAATTCGAATAATAGCTGTTTTATGAACAGTTCTATTTGTCAGTTCAAAAGCACAATGCTGTGGAGAGCTCATTACTCCCACACTGTTCTGTTGTACATGATCTTACATTTCAACAGTCTATATGTCAAATAACATCAAAACATTTATCTCTGATACTGTCAGTTATGTCTAAAAGTAAAAGTAAACAAATTGTGGAATCATTTTCTTAAAGTGGCAGCAACAAAAAAAAGACAAAAATCATTGTATGACATACCTGAGGAATGTTAAGATGTTTTGATCTGTGTTTTTGTTTTGATCTGTTTATTTGTATTCATGGTTGTAATTTGCTTATTTATTTGTTACTGTCATCTTGTCGTCAGCATGTTTTTACTAGTTATGCTAGAATTTTCTTCTCTTCTTATTAGAAAGTTACATGGCTCAAAGCAATGGAAACAATCATTAATTTATCCATTAAAATAATTAATTAATTAATTATTTAATTAATTAATTAATTAATTAATTAATTTATTTATTTATCTATCCATTAAATGTATTTATTTATCTATTTATTTATTTATTTATTTATTTATTTATTTATTTATTTATTTATTTATCTATCCATTAAATGTATTTATTTATCTATTAAATGTATTTATTTATCTATTAAATTTATTTATTTATTTATTTATCCATTAAATTTATTTATTTATTTATTTAAGCCATGTTTGAGGTTTTAACTGAAAATTAAGAAATTAAGATATGTATAAACATTATTTTTAAAATTATATTTTACATTTTCCCTCAATTGGCATCAAAAATGGTATCAGTATTTTTTTTTAAGGCATCGTATCAGTTAGAACATCCAGCATGCTGACAACACTATAAAGCTATATAAAACGAGGCCTATTTGTTATGTGCTTTGAGAGTTTTTTAATGCTCTTCAGTGGAGTGATTAATGCCATATAGATCCTCTCCTGGGGTTTGCATGCTATGAAACATATGTCCGCTTTGTTTATTGTATTCCCAATTCATCTTTGTATTGTTACGATGGGTATGGTTCTTAGTGAGGCATTTATCATATTCAAATGGCAGCTATACCCTTGATATTCGGCACTCGAGAGTGATAATGTCAGATCTTCTCTCCGGTCTTCAGTTCTTAATGTCAAATAAAAGCACCTATTTCACTTTTGTGTTTTTCTCAAGTGAACATTGTCTGCGCTTATCATCATAAATTAATTATTTTACTTGATTTATTTTTATTTTTTACTGTGCTCTGTGGTCAGAATGCCATTTTTTGATAAATGATAGGTTATTATTATAATTAAGCACTTGGTTAATTTTTCATGAGGCCTAATGGAATTTTTTTGTGCTGCAATTAATATTTTATTATGGCATTCTTTATTTCATTAATAATATTAATGATGTTTAAATATTTCTTACAAATAAATATATTAGATGCATAAATGAATAAATATTTTCTAATTAACTTTCTATTGTTGTATCACAGTTTCCACAAAAAAATATTAGGTAGCAAAGTTTTTTTCAGCCTTGAAAATAATTGCAATAATATCAATAATAAATTCTGTCTATGACCTTTAAAAAAATATTTAAAATGGCAAAGCATATTTCAGTGTTGATATGAATTCTTATTTCCTGTGCTCTGTGGGCAGAACGCTGCTTTGTGATAAATTATAGGTTATAATAATTAAGCACTATTGGTTCATTTTTTTATGAAAAATTTATGTATATGTATTATTTTTAAAAACTCACTGTTAGTTCACACTACTTATATAAAATAACTTGAAACAACGCAATTCTTGAGTTTTTTTGAGGACAACTTAATTGTTTTAAGCTCAATCCACTTAAATTTGTAAAAACTGAAAAGGTAACTTAATTCCTTCATACTGTCCCAACACAAATTGTTTGTGTGAAAACCAGCATTTAACAAAACCACAGTATTTTCCAGTGATGATAAATAAGAAGAAATGTTTCTGATGTTACTAGCTTTTTTTCCAGATTTTTGCATTGTGATTAGGACTGCACTATATATCGTTTCAGCATCGAAATCGCAATGTGCACATTTGCAATGGTCACATCGCAGGATATGCAAAGTTGAGTCTGAATTATATTTGATAATTTTTTGTCTTGTTTCTAGTCCAAAAATGTTAATTTCAAACCAAAAACAAGCTTATTTTACTTAACCCATTGGCAGATTTTTTTTTTAACTTGTTTTAATATTAACTTAAATTTGACCTATTACCTCTGAAAGTAAAAACAAATCAAGTTTACTTGATTTAAGAATTTAGTTATTTGGACTAGAAAAGTCAGAAAAGCATTTTTTTCAGTGTGTTTATTCAATTTCTGTACCTGAATACTATTAGACTCTCCAGAAAAACATTAGATGGAACTATTCAAACCATCTGGTGAAACTGTTTTCATATTGCAATATATATATCGCAGGAAAATAAAGTATATCATGATCAGATTTTTCCAATATCGTGCAGCCCTAATTGTGATGATACATTGGATGGTTATTGTAAATATTTATTGTTGTTTTATCATTGTAACAATGGAATGCAGTTTAATGCAGAGTGCATTACAAGTGAGAATAAGAGCAACAAACAACCTAATCTGATCTTTGCAATACAAAGCAATGTTATCATAAAACATAATATTTGCCAGATAACACATGCTTATTTTGCACCAAAAGGTCACATTTGATTATTTATTTCACCATGAATCTTGACTTATGTTCAGAACAGCAGCCCATTATTATGAAAGCATATTTAATGAAACCAGCATATGTGAATATACCGGTCCTACAAGACTATTATGAAGAAAATATTTTGTTTGTAGTTCCTGGTTGCTGAAACATCAGCAGTTTTCCAGGATATAGATTAGCCGAGGAAATACACACACACGGACACACACAAATAGGATATTCAATTCACATTTGCCATTTAAAGCTGAATTTCAGCAGAGAGTAAAACAACGTTCAGTTTATTTGAGGAAATACCAGTTATAGATGGAATTGCTCAGTACTTTTTTTTAAAGACATTCTATATTACTTAAATAACACTGAAGCTAGGATGTTTTATAAGATTTGATTTCATAGCACACTAGAAAAAAAAAGTACTTCATATTACCCACTACTTAATGTCAAATAAATGTCCCTGAGTATCTCATACATGCTTTTATAGATCACAGTGCCGTATTAAATGACCAGCACTGCGCAGTAAATCTGTGGTTATAACTCCAATGGATTTCAATTAGGCGTCACTGTGTTTGCATTAGCCCAGAGTCAAATTGAATGTGACACCCTCACATTAGGCACGAATATCTAAGGACAGACAGTGGGGGGGAAATGTGTATTGCTGAATTCCTGCTGTTAGATTTTTCACATTGTTTGCAGCCTGACACATTGAGGTTATGGCTGTGGATATATATGTCTGCTTAACAAACCTGATGAAATGCAGTGAAACGATTGAGTTATTGCTATGCATTAATGGATTTAGATCACGTGATAATTATCGGCATGCGTGTTTAATTATCTGGCACACTTCTTTTTAGAGGGATTTATCAGACATAAAGGCTGGCGAGTATGAGATAAATCTTTATATGAGATTATCAGTGTGGAATTGTGTTTTTAGACACATGTTTTAAATGTTATATAAGGCTGTAATCATGGATTTTATTATGAATTTCCTTGATTCAGGGGGTCTATATCAATCAAAGATTTTATATTGTGAAAATGTTTGCGCAATTTAAATGAACTCTTCTGGTTTAATATATTTTAAAGTTTAAATGACTTTCATAATTATTGCTTCAGTTTTCAGTGTCATATGAAGCATCATTCTGATATGTGCTGTCAACGTAATGTTTTCAATGTTGGCATATACATTTTTTTTATTAATATCTGTTTTTTTTGGTTTGAAAAAAATTCTGTTAACATAAAGCATGATAACAGCCAATGACCATTTGTTATTTTAATATTTTCAGACATGTTGGTGTTCATTTTTAGTCAACATAATAATACGTTTTTAACTTCAGAAGAGTTAAGAAATCAATTTTTGTTGAAATGACCTTGATATTCAGTCACAGCAAATAAAAGGGTTTGTTATTCTGGCCAATTGTCATTTACTTAAAAATTAAAAACAGCTCAAAATGACAATACTTTTGTTTGATTAGATTGAGACAGAACATTACTTTTTTTTCTAACAAATGAATGTAAAGCTGGGCTTCAGGTGCTTCACATTGTTTAACACTTGAGGTAATTACAAATAGCTGAAAACAGTAATACTTTAGAACAAACCTCTTTGTGTCTTTGAGTTAACATATGAACACCTGTGACCACACATACACTGTATTCTATGTAATGATGTTACTAGGAAACAGTAAACAAAATCTGCTTTCATTATAATCAGTAAAGCTGTTCATGCTGTCACAGTTTGCATAGTGTACTCTACATGTATTAGTGTCAGATTTTGGCATTTGATAACATTTACTGATGCACTCATCTTGATTTTTCATGGCCTAGCAAATTATTGAAACTAGCAAATTATTCAGTTCTGTTTCTATAATTCTATCAATTATATATTTTTAAGATCGAACCAAGAAACATTTATAAGTACAGTTTATTACTGGCTGAACGTTCTGCAGTGATTTAATATTAGAGGAAAAGCACTGCAATGTATTCATGATCCACACAAACAGACTACATACATTAGTTTGGGCAGGTAGTCAGTTAAATTAGATTGTACATTTTCAAAAAATAATGTAAAAACATATAGATCTGACTTTAGTTAGTGAAATTCATTCATTCCTTCATTTTCTTTTCAGCTTAGTCCCTTTATTAATCTGGGGTCGCCACAGAGGAATGAACCGCCAATTTATCCAGCATATGTTTTACGAAGCGGATGCCCTTCCAGCTGCAACCCATCACTGGGAAACACCCATACACTCCCATTTACACACATACACTACGGACAATTTAGCTTACCCAATTTACCTATAGCGCATGTCTTTGGACTTGTGGGAGAAACCGGAGCACCCGGAGGAAACCCACGCGAACACGGGGAGAACATGCAAACTCCACACAGAAATGCCAACAGACCCAGCCGAGGCTCGAACCAGCGACTTTCTTGCTGTGAGGCGACAGCGCTACCCACTGCACCACTGCGCCGCTCTTAGTTAGTGAAATTATGTCACATAAAACATACTTGCATTAACAAAAACTGCAGACAGACTGAATAATAATGCAGAAAAAATGTAAACAAGGCTGCTTTGCTGGTATTTAATATGCATTACATAGACACAATCTAAAAAGGAAAATACTATCTAAACATTTATGAAAATACTTTTTTCCAGTCATAGATGCTTTTATAAAACCTCCAATATTTCTAGCATCAGGAACAGTTTGAGCTGTTCTGTCTGCGACTGGTGCCGATTCATGTTTCTGCTGATGTGTACTTCAAATACAACCAAATGATCCACACATAAAATTTAATCAACTGATGCTCAATTATACTGAGCATAGATCATGTCGTCATGATTCTGTGTTTCCCCTGTTCCATGTACTTGTATCTATACATGTAAAATAGGTATAGATATTAACTCTAGCTTTAAAAATATTTTTATGAATTAAATGAAAGGGTTAGTTCACCCCCCAAAAATATTTTTGCTACTAATTACTCACTCTCATTCTCCATAGACAGCAATGGCCCTGAGACATTCAAAGTCCAGAAAAGGAACCAAAAACATTGTCAAAACGTTCCATGTGACTTCAGTGGTTCAACTATAATCATACAAATCTCCAAGAACACTTGGCCAAAAAAAAAAAAAAAACTGTAAAAATGCCAATGTTTTCCTTGTCAGTTTATTAAGTCAAGTCAAGTTTATTTATATAGCACTTTTCACAATGTTGTTTGTTTCAAAGCAGCTTAACATAGTTCTAGTAAAGTCCAGATTTCAGAGTTGAAGTTCAGTGTAGTTTAGCCCAGTATGGTTTAAATCTCATTGCTGAAAGTTCAAACACTGCACAGCAAATCCACCGAAGCACAGCTCCACAAGTCCCGATCCGAGCAAGCCAGTGGCAACAGTGGCGAGGAAAAAAAACATCACCAATTGACGAAGTCAAGAAAAAAAAAAAAAAAAACTAGAGAGAAACAAGGCTCTGTTGGGCACGACAATTATTCTTCTGGCTAATATATATTAATATGTGCATTTACTACAGTCAATATGACATATTGCCATTAAGGGGGTTGCACACCAGATGCTCCGTGAACTTTTTATGTCTTTTAGAATTGTAAACATTGTATTCTATGTGTGTATGCACACCGGCAATGCAATTTGGCATCTGTTTTGCATTGCTTAGCAACATATTGAAAACAATGTAAAGACAGGATGCAGCATGGCCCATCTGGGCTGTGACCTGCTTTAGATTCAGCAGCGGAACACGCAATGGCCGTATTCTATGTAGTAAATGCAAACCTTGATCTGATGCAGAACAAACATAATTTTTACATTTATTTTTGGGTGCACAAAACTGTTCTTGGATATTTGTATGTTTATAGTTGAAACACTGAAGTCACATAGCATGTGTTGACAATGTTCTTGGTTCCTTTATTGGACTCTACTGGATCTCAGGATCGTTGCTGTCTATGGAGGATGAGGGAGCTCTCGGATTTCATCTGAAATATCTTAATCTGTATTCTGAAACTGAACAAAGGTCTCAGGATTTGGATCCACATGACAGATTTTTCGGGTGAACTAACCCTTTAACATACCCTGCTCATGTTTTTTTTTTTTTACTTTCTGAAAAATACAAAACTTTATCAAACTAAAAAAAAAGCTAACACCTCAACCTGAGCTGCAATGAACACTTTCGTAAACTCTCTCTTAACACACATGTAGTATATTATTTCAGTTTGTATACTGTATAAGTCCAGAGATCAACCCCATTAAAAAAGAAATAAAAATGAGTTATTGTGTATATCTGATTTCTGCCAGGCAAATCAATGCGTTTCTAAGTTGCATGGTATAAACACTATAGCAGGCACAGCTCCAGCATTCACACTCCGGGAAGTGGAGAGCAGTGGAAATGCAGCGTTGCAGTGCTGTAGTTTCGCTTCCTCCCTGCCCTGCCCTGCCCTGTCCTGTAGGTCTAGGTATGGAAAAGTATGATTTAACAAGGGCCCTGCATCAGGGCAGGTGTGGCAATGATGGATTGAAGTGCTTAGCAGAGCACTAGCAGCCGGGACAGAGAGTAATCGGTGTGTACAGAGAGCTGGCCAGAGTAAGCAGAACAGATACATCAAGCCGAAAAGCACGGCCGAGTCGAGCGGGGTCACGTGCACGCAAATCCACATATATTTACAGATGACAGAGGTCTCCATACTCCGGCACTAACACAAAGGTAACATAATCGTCCTGTTCCAAATGTTATATAATGTTGTGTTGCCTCTGCTGGGCTGTTATTTGATTTATGACTCGGACCGAAAGGTGAGGTGTGCAGCATTGTTTTTTTTGTAGGATATGATGACTACATGTATGTACGGTCTGCACCTGTTTGCACAATCCTGTTCATTAATTTATTGCATGTTAAGGCGTTGCAATTTGCACGAATTTTTCAAGTAGGCATTTCTATTGTGCACCTTTAATTGGTCAGCTCGTTTATTATATTGTTGCTGTCCCAGTATGTTCAAAGTCATTAATTTTCATGAAATTAAAAAACCTTGTATTTTCATTAATAATTAAACACAGGATTGTTAAAGTTGGTAATGTGGCTTTACATATGGTCAAATACTTGCATGAAAATCCTTAAATGAAAATCAAATCAAGAATTTAAGGTTAAGACCAAGACAAGGCCAAAACAAAGAGCGAAACCAATTCCAAATTATACCTTCAATGCAATGTAAGTTTCTTTGGATTAAAGCAAATGTCAAATTCATTCATTAATTTTCTTTTGGCTTAGTCTCTATTTCAGTGGTCGCCACAGCAGAATGAACTATTCCAAATATTCCAGCATATGTTTTACACAGCGGATGCCCTTTCAGCCGCAACCCAGTACTGGGAAACACCCATACACATTCATTCACACACTCATACACTATGGCCAATTTAGTTTATTCAGTTCACCTATACCGCATGTCTTTGGACTGTGGGGGAAACCAGAGCACCCGGAGGCACACCAACATGGGAAGAACATACAAACTCCACACAGAAATGCCAACTGGCCCAGTCGGGACTCGAACCAGCAACCTTCTTGCTGTGAGGCGACAGTGCCAACCAATGAGCCACCGTGCCCAATTGTCAAATGCTTAAATGTAAAACCAAAAAAATGGATTTGTTAAAATGTTTTTTAAAAATGCCTCACAACAATTCACAACAATTACTTGCCTATTTCATATGTGTACAGTATAAATCAATTAATATTATGTTTGCTTAGTTAAATGTTTTTTTTATTTTATTTTAGTGTAATGTATATTGTTTAGATGACATCTTGTCACAATTTTTGACCCAGCACAATAACAACAAAAATTAAACCAACTGACACACATTAGGGCTGCACAATATATCGTTTGAGCATGAGTATCGCAATGTGTGTATCTGCAATAGTCACATTGCAGGATTAGATTATTTATTAAAGATTAAACGATAAAGATATTATTATTATTTTAATAATTTATACAAGGATGACCATGTTAATGTTTTATTGTTAAATTTCTAAACCTGAATACTGTTAGAGGCTCCAGAAAACCATAAACAGCTGTTTATTTCACTTTTATTTTTGCTCTGTTGTATTTATATATGCTTGAAATGTATTATAGTTTATGCAAACACACTGCAAAGAAAAAGACTTGATCATCACAATCTGTCTAAATGAATGAAATCTTTCCAAATAGAGCTATTTAAATCATCTGCTGAAATTATATTCATATCACAATATATATCGCAGAAATTAAAATATCGCAATGTCAGATTTTTCCAATATCGTACAGCCCTAACATTACTGATTGTATTTGAAGCTGGAAGTTTTACATCCAGTCACAGTAATACTGTTAACAATTAAATCAGATGCATTGGCAACTTAGCGATATTGTTGGACTTGTGGTCTCGACCAGTGCAATAACATGTTTTAACATTAGCATAAATCATTGTCATTTACATACATTAGCTTTTAGCATTAGTATCAGAGATACTGTGGCACTTCATTCATAATGGAGACAGAGCTGTGAGGTTTTACTAACAGTTTATGGATCCAGTGACACAGTTTGGTCATAAGCTCTTTTTAAAGTTTTTTTTATTGGTAGAAGATTTGTAAAACTCCACAGGCAGACATAAAGCAAAAGCACCGATTTATGAAATAAAAATAAGGAGAAGGGAATTTGGGCATTGCTTCATTTTTGACCTTTTGTAACTGCATCCTTAACTTTTGTAGGTGTGTGTGTTTTCTAGACAATGCTTTAGAATAAATGGCACATTAATACATATAAAGATAGAAGTCTTCATCTTAAAAGCCTATAATGTTGTTTATGGCGTTTTTTTTCTACAACATCACCAATGAGCTTGAAACGTCCCGTAAAGCTACAGAATACTAAAGTATGAATAAGGCTGCCAAGTAATAACTAAAAAGCCATTACCCAACACTGTAGTGTGGCTTGAAAAATGTTAACTTGTTTTTTAAAGCTGAAGGGTGTACGTGATGTTAAAATACCTTCTCTTGTGTCAGTTTAAAGTGCAGAGACGGGGCATTTGTTGGTGGTGAGTAAACAATGGGCTAAATACACTGAATATTTTAGCATCATCTATACCGTATTTGTAAACCACCTGCAATCCATCTTAACTAGCCAATGTGCTTTAATAGCACTGCTTGAGTATTTAAATTGTATTTATTGGATCTAAATGTGTTCTTTCTATGCAAATTAGGATTCATTATTGACTTTAGATTTATTCACTGTAGTTGTTATATATATATTTAGCAAATGTTAGCTGAGATTGGGCTGATAATAAAACCATAAATGCTAATAAAATGTAATTGAAGTGAATAAAACATTTTTCTTTCTTTTTAGCTGGTTCAACAGCTCTCCAGCACACACTGCAATTTATATAACTTTATTGAAAGACGTCTGTTTTGCTTTTAGATAGTAAAATATTACTACAATTTAAAATCCATTTTTTCTATTTGAATATATTTGAAAATGTCATTTATTCCTGTGATTGTAATTTGAAGCTAACATTTGTCACATTATAAATGTTGAGAACAGTTGTGCTCGATAAGTCTGTGGAAACTGTAATACATTTTTTTGTTTTCCAAGAAGAAAAGACCAGTGTTTATTTGAAACAGAATCTTTTGTGACTATATAAATGTCTGTTTAATACAATTTGATACAAACTTTCAAATGTTTTATCTGAATATTCAATAAATCTAATGGGCGGCACGGTGGCGCAGTGAGTAGCCCTGACACCTCACAGCAAGAAGGTCGCTGGTTCGAGCCTCGGCTGGGTCAGTTGGCATTTCTGTGTGGAGTTTGCATGTTCTCCCCGTGTTCGCGTGGCTTTTCTCCATGTGCTCCGGTTTCCCCTACAAGTCCAAAGACATGCGCTATAGGTGAATTGGGTAAGCTAAATTGTCCGTAGTGAATGAGGGTGTATGGGTGTTTCCCAGTGAGGAGTTGCAGCTGGAAGGGCATCCGCTGCGTAAAACATGCAGTTTGAAGAGACTCTACCTTTGTGGCAAAACACTGTTTTGCTGGTTCAACAGCTCTTAGATTTGCATTACAATTGAAAACACATTTACACCCAACAATGTTTTTTTTTATACAATAAAAAGGAAGATGCTGAAATAATATTAAAATGTAAAAGAGCTATTTTCTATAGTAACACATTTTAAACAAAATTTTTTGCTGAATTTTCCACATAATTACTCCAGTCTGTAGTGTCACAGTATTTTTCAGAAATCATTCTTTTGCTTCCTAACATTTTAGTGGACACTGATACATTTTTAAAGCATCAGAGGGAAAAAAAAACAGCATTTGAAGTATTTTGTAGCATGTCTTTTGTAAATGTCTGTAGTACATTTTAATACAATACAGATTGTCAATGTTTTGTCTGACTATTCAAAAAGCAAAACTATTACACTTGATATTATATTTGATGAAAAAAGACGTTTCTGCAACTCTTTGTCTTTCAGTCTGTGGCTTTTGTAAAACCTATGCTGACAAAGAATGAATAATAACTCAATGTATTCCTCCACCAGTGGACTTTTCTTAATCTGTGCAATAACTCGCCGTTAGCTCAAGTGGTTCGAGTGTGATACTTTGAGTGATTAGCCACTCAACGCGATCAAGCTATAATCTGGGATGTGTCTTCCTCTGAATGCCTGCTCACCCTGACCCATTTCCTTTAAATTAATCCCAGCTAAAGTTTGGGGAGGGGGAGAGAGAGCCTCTTTGATCTTCTAATGAAGGGACACTCATCCCGATATTTCTCTTCTGGGTTTGTCTGCTCGCTTTGGTGCGTCTGCGAACTCACCAAGGAATTCCTGGAACAGGGTGAAGTAAGTTTGAATAATTAGGCCTCGCTTTCAAAAATCTCAGTCTCCTCCTCCGTCCTGCTTCCTCCTTTTACTGTCATCCATCATTCAGTGCTCAGAGCTGCCATTGGTCATTACTGTGCCTGCTCGCTTCACTCGACAGCGTTCAGAGAAATTCGGCTAGCCTACTTTGAACCTGTTTTTCTCTTGCTTAGGGATGATAAGACACCTAAAACCTTGTCTACATACAGTGCCCTTCACTAATATTGGCAACCTTGGTAGATAGAAGCTAAGAAGACAAAACCGTCTTTGATCGTATGATCCTTTGCTCTAAATATTAACACAAAATCTTCTCTCATTGAGAACAAACAGTAGCAAACACAGCATTAAAAAATATTTTTTTTTAAAAATGAATAAATAAATAAATAAATAAATAAATAAATAAATAAATAAATATTTCGTCAAAAATATAGTATGTGATTTTCAGTTAATATTAGAAGTGGTAGGAAAACAAATATGCCCCGGGCCTATTTTAGCTATTTTTGGTGTCACTGATGATGCTGAACTATCTAAAAATCCACGTACATTGATTAGATTTATAACCCTTTTGGCACGTAGATTGATTTTACCGAAATGGAAACGAAAAGATCCTCCCCGCTGCTCCATGTTGATAAAAAATACCATGTCCTGCCTGCAAGTTGAGAAGCTCAGACCTTCCCTTAAAATAAAACTAAGAAGTTCTATGTAATATGGAATTCATTTGTTGAGTATTTTAACAAGAGAGCATTGATTGAACCCTAGTAGAAACACCTCAAATCCCCCTCAAATTGTTTTCTTTTTTTCTCTTCCCCCCTCTTTTCTCATTTTTTTTTTCCCTTTTTTTTAAATTCTCTTACACATATAATATTAACATGATGTTACAACTGCTTGTTAAAAAAATGTATACATATGTAAAAGTTATAATAACGATGTAAATTTAGTTAGAAAATATAATAAATAGAATGTAAAAAAAAATAGAATATATAAATAAAATAAAATAAAAAATATAGAGTATGTGTGCTAGGCAAGGCAAGGCAAGTTTATTTATATACTGTAGCAAATTTCATACACAATGATAATTCAGTGTGCTTTACATAAACAAGAATAAAATAAACATAAAATTTAAGTATAAGAAATAAAAACAGCAAAGAATAAAAATTATTAAAAACAGATTAAAACAGATTTTGAATGAATAAAAAAAAGGCATAATGATGTGATCTTCGGATGTAGCACAGTGCTCATTCAGTGAAGACACAGCTAAACAGATGCATTTTAAGTCTTGATGTGAATGTGCCTAATGTTGGCCAGCATGCTACAGTTATTGGCTGGGTGACTAGGAGAAATATATTTTTTTCAACCATAGCAATTCTGTTTCCCAGGTAAATAAATATAAGAACAAACTCACTCACAATGGGTAAGACCAAAAACATAGCTGTTATTTGCGATACATTGATTACAAATCCTGCTAATGCATACAGTATGCATTGATATTAAAACATGGATTTTTGCATCATGAATCACTTGTTTCTGCCAATAAGCAGTTTAAAGGATAAAAAAATGAATTAAATGCATAATTATAAACTTAAATAATAATAATAAACATAAAAAATGTAACCCTTAAATTCTGTTTTGTGTCATTTGTGTCATAGAAAGAAGGCAACGACAAAGAAGTTGAGATGCAGATGCCTATAATCTTATTGTATATTTGTAAAATACATGAATTTGTAAAAATCATTCTTGAATGGAATGAAAACCTATGAATCATGAATTAAATTCATTTGCTGCATATCATTTTATAAGTTTTATGAATTCCCAGTTTGCCAGTTGCACTGTTAGGATGATGGTTCGAGTGGCTAAAAAAATCTCCAAGAATCACAGATGGAGAATTGCAGAAGTTGAGTCTTGGGCTCAGAGAACTTCAAAACTACAATCCGGTGTCACCAGCATCACAACAAATGTTTGAAAGTTTTCCAGAAAAAAGCCTTTACTCTCTCATCCAAAAACAAACTCAAGCATCTTGAGCTTTTGTGTTGATATTTCGGGCAAACGATCAAAAGGTTAAACAATAACAACATTTTTTTATAATCACAGCTGGCAAAATTAGCAGAGGACACTGATGTGATTGCGCATGATGTTTGAGTTCTCCGCTGGTGCTCGTGTGTGTTTTCTGGGATTACAGCGAGGGTTAAAGGCTGGCTCAGCAGTGGGGATTTTAGATTGGCCGGCTGTGGAGTTATTTCCAGACCGCTCTGCTGGAGGATGACTGGAAGAAGCGCTGGATTCATTATTCAGGAGGCAGTGGAGTTGTACACAGTGGCACAGTCTGTCAGGCCAAGATTACCTTTGTGCATTTCTTCGACATGCAAGGAGAGCTTAAGGTTTGAGTCTCTACCCCGAGGCGTGAAACCAACCTGACTGAGAGTCAGTTTGTACAGGCCGTCTCAAAGTTATCAGGTAGTCTGCGGAGTCGTCAGGTGAAAGAACATGGAGCGCAGGCTTAGATTACTAGTGATTGTTGAGAATGTAGGGAATGTTTGACATTAAAAAAGGATCAGAAGATCTTTTGAGGCACGTTGAAGCTGAGTTTTTTTTTTTTTGTGGCTGCGTGCCGGTTGACACATTTAGCTGCCTTTTTTTTCTATCCAGCAAAAGTTTTCACATGTGTATTTCATGATGATATGCCTTTTAGTGCATAAAATATGCCATGCCTTATCTAAAATTATTTTTGAGAACTTTTTAGAATTTTTTAGAAATCTAAATATATTTATAATCTTTAAAATATATTTTATGCATTCACTAAAATATATTTTGGTAATGAAAATGTGTATTGATAGCTAAAGTTTGGGATTTAAATATGTAAATATATGGAATTAAAAATGTTATCCAAACTGTATTTTAGGATCGAAATGCAAAATTTTAAATATATTTTGTTAAGAAGGCTGTGAGAAAAAAAAAAAAAAATGTCTTTATTGTTTAATCCTTTGCTCTAAATATTAACAAAAAAATCTTTGCAAACACAGCATTCAAAATAAACAAGTAGAAAAGTAAATAAATTAATTAATTAAAAAAAAAACAATCAATCAATAAATAAATACTTTGTTAAATATACAGTATGTGTGCTACAGTTGTTGACAACTCATATGAATTCATAAATTCACAAATCTTTTATTTATTTATTTTTTTTAAACCTGGGTGACTCACTGAAAGAAAATGATGCCTGCAAAATTGTTGCAAACAATTTATGTGTTGAATTTAAACAAACAAATTAAATCTAGTAATGTTCAGCTTAATTTGTTTGTTTAAATTCAGCCCAAATAAATTGTTTACAACCACTTAACTTAAAAGAAATTTAGTAAATCCAAGGAATCATGTTTGAATAATTTCTTTCAGTATAGGAAGAAGAGAATTCTTTTCAACCATGGCAATTCTGTAAGTAAAAGACATTAAAATACATTTGAATATGCTTTTAATGGGACAAATATATTTTCCTAAAACAGCATACATTTAGCTTATTTTTTTATGTTACAGGTTTTTTATTCATGTTATTTTTCCTTACATGTTAATGCAGATGTCAGCAATCAGATGCGATAAGCGCAGTAAATAGTGCATTTTGTTTTGTTTGTGTTATTTGAGGCATCTTAATTTGTTTGAACAGGAATATTAGATGGATGAGTGCATACCTTATGAAGCAAAGAGGATAATGAATTAGGCCTATTGGAGTGCAAAAAGCTCCATCAATACTAACTCAATTGAAAGACTCAGAGTCAGTGGAACTAAAAGGACTAACGATGTTTAAGGATGAAACTGTTTTCTTGAGGCCAGACACACAGCAGAATCTCCATTACTTCAGCCCAGACACAATACACCTTAACATTAGGGTCATTCAATTTCCCTCTCTGCTCTTCAAAGTGGGCCAAGTGATTTGTTTTTCGCTGTGTATTTAAGACGAAGCCTCAATCTCCCCTAGAGAAGTTTAGCATTTAAATTGGTTGATCCAAGCACATTTTACCACAGCTGTTTTTGAAGCATCGTGCTGATGAAAAATCAAAGGTAACGTGCAAATGCGTGACCTTTCGCCGGCTGAATAGCAGACAGTGTCTGAAAAGCTTTTTTTTGCTGACATCTTTCTTTCTTTTATACCATTCTATCAAAAATTCCAATGAAACATCAGAAAATTATTTTTAGACAATAACAAGCAACTCATCACAGGTCTATATGTGAGGAAAAAAAAGATGCTGGAATGAAAGAAATAGTGCAGTTTAATTGCCAGCATGAAGATATTTTCTGTTTATGAAGGTACTACAGAGCTCTGCTTATAATATAAAGCGAAGATTAAAATATACATCAAATATATATTTCTTTTAAACTTAATAAAATTTTATTTTATTTTATTTATTTGTATTATATTATTGTATTTTTATTTTATTTTATTTTATTTTATTTTATTTTTTTACGACAGATTTTTTTATTGAAAATATTTTGTTTATTCCAAGTGAGAGCTGCAGTAATAGTCTGCATAGGTATTGATTATAAAGTTTTAATATCATGCAAAACTGTAAAGAATGACTGATGCATTATCAAATGCGGAGCAACTCATGAGGAACAGATTTGAAGTGCTGAAATTGACTTTTTTTATCATTAGACTGGTGAAACAATACAGATATTGACAGCAGTTGGTGGGAAACCAGCATCTTGCTGAATTTGCTCATCGAATGCCTTCAATCATTGCTCAGTTATTATTCAATCAAACGTGCATTCACACTGAATTTACATCTTGCGGTAACATGACTGACAGCAACGTGCATTGGTACAGTAGTGTATATTAAGAAGCATATTGGATGAGTGGGAAAACATAAGATCATGGCAATACACAAGGGGCATGTCTGTATGATTGGTAACATTGCTCAACCTTTGCAAAAACACGCTTTAATATAGGATTTCTTTTGTATAGGATTTTAGTTATCTTGATCATTTGACTGATTTAATTTAAGAAGTCCTAATATGTGGTGTTTTTTTGTTTGTGTTTTCTACATATAAAAATACACATAAAAATTACAGTACGAATCGAAGAAGACAAAGCAATTATCTCTGATGTTTGTGTGTTTATTTGCTGCACATTTCCCTGCAATATAATAGTAGGTAAAATAATTAAATATTCATAAAAATATGTAATAAAATATACATCTGGATGGTTAACCTGCTTTGTAATTTCCTTTTAAAGCTTGTTGTTATTTATGAGTGTTGGAAAACTAGGTGGCAGAAACTATTAAACAGATATTGTTCTGAAAAATGGAGTATCAATATCAGCACTCTTGCTATTTTATTCCAATAAATGTATGTGTATGTTTTTGGTGGTGGTTGCAGAGCAAGATTTAAATATATTGGATGGCAAAAAAAAATCTAGTGAATTCAAATAGATTGAGAGAATAAATAAATACCTTTCAAATCATTAAAAGAGGCCATATGATGCTTTGATTGGTATTACTTGTCTTTAAGTGTGAAGTGTATCTGTATGTATTTGTAAATGTATAAGGTCTGCGGAGTTACAAAGCTCATTGTCTCCCATAAAAGGGATTTCAAATAAAAATTAATTCTTAACATTCTAAACCTTTACACCTCATATTAAAATGTGTTTTTGTCAGTGTGATCACGAGTGGATGATGGTAAATATGTTGGAACCTGAACTTGTGTACTACTTTCATAAGTAGTTGAAAGCTGGATTGCCTTCATAATGTAGACGCTCATGTGGTCTAATACATTTAAACAGCCTCATACTTGACCTCTGCCTTCTGACCTAATTCTTAAACCTTACATTGTTGCCAGCGCTTATTAGACAGAATTTAAACTTTTCCACCTGAATTAGTAAACTTGGTTTAAATGCAAAAAAAAAATATTTCTGACCAGTCATAATGCAAAAACAAAATCACATTGTGAGTCGTTTTGCAGCTAGCTATCACAGCAGAATTAAAAGCTTTTGCTGTCTGTATGGTTTTCTGGTGTCTCCTTCAGTGTTCAAATGTAAATTGGCCACACTTTTTGCAATATTACATCAACATGCATCTTAATACCAGGTGTAAACAAAAGAGAACACTACTCTAAAACATAATATAATTATGGTAATTATGATATCACTTCCTTGTGATACTCCATATTCCATGTAAACACTTCCAAGTGTTTACATCACAACAATTGTTGTTTAACAATGGTTTTGGGAAACATACCACAACTTGATTGTCCATATAGTCCTGTTGAATTAAAACACAGACATTTTTTCTGCTATTTATTCTACTTTTATTTGTGTTTAATGTACAATTTATTAATTTGTGCCTTTGATTTACCAGAGCATGTGCATGATTTCTTAATTTGTTCTCTCATTTGAAGTAAATCATGTGCATGATTTTTTTATTCGTACTAAATTGTGGGCCAATTTGCTCATTTGTGGGCTCATTGTAGGTAAATCACGTGCAGTTACAGTCATGTTGATATGCTGATTGGTTACACCTACACAACACAAGAATTTGGAAAATGTGTACGCTAACAGGAAGTGCACCAAATTTTTATTTTGTGAACACAAATTATTTATTTATTCATTTGCATGTCATGTGCCGGGCTCCATACTTAAATGCCTTTAAAACAAATCGATTAAGGTTTCTTGTTTTTACAAATTTAGGATTGAACATAAAACAATTAAGTTGTCCCAAAAAAACTAAAATAAGTTGTTTGAACAAGCAGCAAAAGTCGTTTTTGAGTGTAATATTCCATTTCTAACACCGGCTTTGAGTGTTGGGTTAGTCAGTACACATTAACTCATCTGGCCAATCAGCAGGCTGGGCTTTATAGAAGAAGAATGCAATAGGAGCTTTTCAGAGCCTGCCAATAAATGTGCTACAATAATCTGCAGCATGTGAAACATATTGAGCAGTAAAGGCTGATATGGGTTGTTGAATGCTTGATTCTGATTGGCTGATGAATGTTACAAGGTGTGCAATTATTTACAGATAAGTAGTTCCAGTGAGGTCTTGATCACATTATACTGTACTTTCATATAACTACACCAAATGGTTTCAGCTATTTTCACAGACTACAAAAGCTTTGGATGAGAAACAATGCAAATACAAAGGAGAGGTCTTAGGACAAAAACCTATCCTAAATAGTGCGTTATTAATGGAATAATTGACTCCGGTCCATTTAATTCACAGAAAATAATGAAGTGTATTATTTTCCAAGAGTTCAACAACATTTTGCCAATTTATTATTATTTTTTACTTTACCTTCTATACCCAATAAACAAAATACATCCTCTTAGAACTTCATTTATCATTCATGCAAAATACAACCCCTTGTAATCATCAACCTCATCATATGGCCTGTTTAGCTTTAAGATTTCATTAAACCAAACAATTTGTCAACTTTTTTCCTGCGAGGAAGACAATAAAAAGTGATGATTGACAAAAGCTGAAGCGCAGCCCTCAGCAGCATCATGACAGATGATGGTGCAGGTATGATTTGTCTTTACCGGGGTCTTGGTGAAGCTTTACATTGGCAACAGATTGCAGATGTCAGTTTTAGACAGAATGGCTTGAGGGTGATGGTGTCACTGGAAATGTCTCTCCCTTTAGTCTGAAGTTCCTTCCTGGTAGAAAATCCGGAGAAAGTTAAATCACCATGCTACTGAAAAATAACAGCCATTAAACTGGAGACAATAGTACCTAGCGAGCGTATTCAGATGTTAACAAATCGAAATCAGAGTAAAGGAGTAAAAAAAAAAAGAAAAAGGAAACGACAGGGACTGAAATATTTCTCTGTTAGGTTTTAGTCCCAGGGAACACTTTCAGCTTTGCGGCGGTGTGACTTTGATTAAATGCTTGTGCTCGGCTTTACGCTGGACTCTGAATGCCTCCTGAATAGCCTGTCATGGCAGGTAGACAAGTTTCACTATTATGCTAGATTTATAGTCTTATCCTGCCAACTCCTCCACAACTCTTACTCTCATCATGGGTGGGCTCTGCCCTACTGCTACATCTATTGAATATTTCCTGAAGTGAACTCACACTAAAAGCCTGAATGGCAGGGGTTACCGTCAGTTTGCAATATTCTCTTTTTATATATTCTTTTCTCATGACCAAATTCACAAATTTAGCTTACTGTTACCTCTTTAGTTGGAAAAAAATAAAATAAATAGAAATAAGCTTTTTTAGAGACTGTGCTCTTTCAAAAGCTACTAATCTATTGCATTTATGTGCAACACTTTAGGTAATATATAGGTCAAAGGTTTTTTTAAGCATCAAAACATTAAGTGTACAATTGCTTTCCAACTGTATATACTGTTTAATTTATTTATTTTTTCTGAGCAGAATAATAAATAATGACTATCATATGTTTTTAGCATGAATTTCATGAGACAATCGCTAAGATATCACTCTCACAAATTCCTTCTTTGTCACGAAACACACTTATGGACCCTTTTCACAAGACTGTTATGATGCGTTTAACAGTCATCATAATCTTAAATCCTTAAAGGTTTTTAATATTTAGATTTAGTTTTTTTTAAATGTATGTACATTTATATGTATTTACGCATGTATTATATCATCTTTGGATCAAATTACAAAAATGAACTACAGCTTGTGCGAGGCATTTGTAATGCAGTGTCTATGGGCAGGACAGTCAATTTGACGTTATTCTCTCTTCTGGCTGCCGTTATCAGTCTCACACTATTTTTTTCCTTTTTCTGAAAGTCTTGATAACACTATCTTTGAGTTTTTCTTTTATTATTTCACCAAATGGGATTGTAAAAAAAATATTTGTTGTACTCTCCCATTCACTGAGCTCTAAGTTTACGCAACTTTGACAAGTATACTGAGAAACCCGAAAATGTGAAAAGGGTCCACTTACAATTATTCACTAAAATATAATTCAGCGTTTTCCCAGTGATGGGTTGCGGCTGAAAGGGCATCCGCTGCGTAAAACATGCTGGATAAGTTGGCGGTTCATTCCGCTGTGGCGACCCCAGAATAATAAAGGGACTAAGCCGAAAAGAAAATGAATGAATGAATGAATGAATAATTCAGTGTAATTATAGTTATATTTAAAAATCTTGCCACACATAATTAAAACAATGATCATTTAAAGAAATGTTGAAAAACTTAGTCAAGGGATCAATAAGTCTTAAATCTTACATAAATGTAAATAATTTTAAATGACATCAGAACATTATTTCACCCATATTTTGACATTTTATTTCCTTAAGCATTATTTGAAATATTGAAATAGATACTTTCCTGCATTTAATATGCTATGTATGTCTGTACAATAACATTGTCATGTTTTACAATAAGGTTTCATTAGTTAATGTATTTACTAGCATGAATTAGTCATGAACAGTACTTGCAGCATTTATTAATCATAGTTCAACATTTACTAATGCATTATTAAAATACAAATTCATGCTTGTTAACAATGTTTAGTGCACTGTGAGTTAATAACATGAACTAACAATGAATGACTTTAATACCATTAACTAACATTAACAAAGATGACTACATACTGTAATAAAATGTATTGTTCATTGTTTCTTCATGTTAGTAAATACAATTACCAACATTAAAAATTACAACCTTATTGTTGTCAATAACATTTCTACATTTAATTTGATGTAGACACCAAAATAGTGCTCTTTACATTTACTTTAAGGTATTATTATGCACCATTTAGGGGTAAACAAGTATAAATAAGCATTGCATATAAAACTGGATAATCACTTTTCTTTGGTTATCTTTCTTGCTTTTAGCAGAGCTTGTTTTTATATTTCTTATCTACTTTAGAAATAAATCAGTTCTTACATATTTCACATTAAATTTGGGGTTGTTTTGAAGGATGTGGTAGTGGCTCATGAAGACTGAACTTGTAAAATACAATTATAGTCCACTGGTAACTGCTGGGTTATTCCATGCTCCGTAGGGTTATTCCAACTGTGACATTTTCTCTCAAGTGATTGGATGTGATACCGACTGGCAAAGTCAATGGAAGGAGAGCTAAGGAGGAATGTCTAAATATAGGGTAGCACTCGGCGCAGAATAATCAAGAATGGTGTTATAATCTGGAGCTGGAATAAGTGCAACGGCTCTTCAAGAAATTTCAAAGATATTTCAACTAAATTACATATTCAGATAATGTGTATTTTATGTTAATGCGTCATTTTCATTGCCCTCAAATTTGCCTGTGTTCTTACTATTAGAGGAAAAGATTCAGCTTCAGATATTGTATATTCAGTTTTTCTTCTGTTTTTGTTATATAATATTTTAATAGCTCCATTCAGGCATGTACCAACTGTTTTGTGTGCTTCATATGCATCTGTTACTGTAAAATGCTCATGTGTCTAAACCTCAAAGGGTCCTGTTTACCACAAAATTCATGAATGCAATTTTGTTTTCATTATTTACAGAAGTGCAATACAAAACCCCCTTTTCCACTGCTATTTAGTCTCATTTATCAAACATGACAGTTTATGTTAGACTCTTGTCATGGGCAGAGGGATGTGTTTTTTATTTCTTTTTGATAAATGATAGATGCTGTTGTGAAATTGGCTATTTACTCTGAGCTGATTTTCAGACCATAATAGACTAGAAAAGACTAATTGTTTGCATTCTCTGCTGAAAGAAAACAATAGCCTACATAAATTATTTATTGTGCTGCCTATTACTGGAAATCATAGAATTGTGCTGGATATGTGGCGAGCAGGAAAGTGAACACTTTCTTCAATCAGTTATATTTGCTTAGACTAAAGGAGAACAACTGTTTATTAATTTACATTTGGCTCACATATATTTGACACTCTTATACATAAAGGATATGTCGGTGCAGGATAATGTAATGCGTTTATGTTCTTTTAAATGGAACATCATTTTTTTTTTCATACAAGATGTAGGGGGTCTTTGATGATTCATGAGAAGTACTTTGATGCTTGAGATTCAAAAAGCACATACAAGAAAAACAAAACTAATACTGATGGCTCTTTTTGATACATTAAGGTTTTATGAACCAAAATGAACCACTGTGTAAGAAACTGAACATTAGTTCCAACATTAATCCACAGCCTCTGCAAACAGTCCTGAGTCTGTTCATGACAGTTCTGCTGAACAAAAACGTCACCTATATCTTTATGCGCCCGAGGGCTAGTAAATGAACAGCTAATTGTCATTTTTGGGTAAACTATCCCTTTCATAAGAGAGAAAAAGTAGATGACCCCTCAGCAGTGTTTCGCAGACATTAGCAGGAGCATTAAGAGTAAAATGGGGATGTCATTTGAGCGCTCCATCCAGTATTAATCAAAACGACCCACTAAACCATCTTGTTAAATTATAGTAGAACAACTTGACATTGAAAAATCTTGTGCCAGATGCATCAGTCTTTCTCGTGCTGCCGAATCCAACATATTTGCTTTCTCTGCTTCATTTTTTAACCCCCTCCTTTTGCAGGGTGTGTCAAGGAAAGTCAATATAAAGGCAAATGGAAACTTACACAGGGCAAAAATGCGCACGGACAAGGAATTTGTGTACAGCATGTGTACGTCCAATCAAGAAGGAGAGAATTGTATTTTATTGCTCAGGGAGTTTGATTAAAGGAAGCTGATTGCCTCAGATCTGGATGGAAAGCCTGCTGAATGCCTTAACATTCTGCTCATGCTGTGTGTAATCATTTGTTAGTATGTGGAGTCTAGCGGCGCTCAGATTGAATCAGAGCGCTGCCTCCTTATCTAGATTGAAGGAAATAATTTGTTACAATTTTCCATTAAGTTGCATTCAAAAAGGCATGAGTTACCTTAAGGGCACATTTAAGGCAAATTGTGCCGCCGCCGCAGAAGTTCACTGTCTCTTAAGATTGCAGGCTGTTTCATTTCCAACCACTGTCTCGGGCCGTTTGATGTATTCGCAAATGCAAACAACATGAAAGTGTAATGGCGTTCGCCGTGTCTGGGCATGACACGACATCACCGTCTTTGCACCGGCTGACCTCTTTGTGTCAGGAGTAAGAAGTGGAGGCTGTACCATGTTTCCTCTCCAACACTTTGTCTAATGCACCTGTCACAGAGGCCTATTTTAACCTGAATGAAAGGGGGGACACCTGTCATGATGATTCTCATTCTTTCTGTACTTCAGCCGCTGTCCGTGTGGAGCAGAATTAGCTGGTGTTTCATGGTTCTTGACGTGGCTGGGAAATAGGTTGGTGAGATTGCGGCGTACATGACCACTTGTGGGAGAACTTGTATTTCTCGCATGTGAACTTTCTTTCTGAGGGTTGCTGTTATTAACGGGTATCAAATGATTGTGCTTTAAAGGCTACTTACACAATGTGAAGCTGATGACCAAATAGGTGCTTTGTGCAAACAGCTTTTTTATGAACTATAATTATGTTTTAAGGTTAAGCACCCACTCAATGGTGTAAAAATAATGACAATAGCTATGTTTCCATCCACTTATTTATTATATATATTGTTTTAAATATTTTATTTATAACAGTTTTTTATAAGCACAAAACAGAACAAAAAACATTTATACAATATGTAATAATTTTTACACAAATGATAACAAAAAACAAACAAAAAAAACTATTTAAATAAATAAGTAAAATAGTAAATAAATAAACAAACATCCATCCACTTATTTTTAAGCATATTTTGGAATATTGCATAAAAATTGCTTGATTGAAACACCAAGATGCCATAAATTTTGAAAATGTGCATAAAAAAAACGTATGCGCACAACTGAGTGGGATGAAGTTTCTATCCGATGAGAATAAAATGTGCATAAACTACAATAAATTAATTCATTAATACTGAATTAATTCCAGTGTGTGCATTAAAAATCCTGTGATTCTGTCTTAAGAGATCATATAATGATAAAAATGGGTGCAATGGGATTAATGGACATTAATGGTCAAACCAGCGGTCCTGAAATGTTTTGATTCTAAAATGCCTGAGCCAAAGTCTGTCATTAAAGTGGTATGGTATGATTACCTCCAGAACTCCTGAGCATCTGTGCATTATTCTCTTTGACTTATTTGATGGAAACTGTGCTTTATTTGCAAATCTTTTATGTGATATTACAGTTTTGTGCATACATTTAATTTGAATCTCTGAATGGAAGAATGATGTGTTATTGATGTTACCAATCAAAATGCTAGTTAGTTTAAATGCAGCATGTGGACTTTTGAGTGTGTATTTGCATATTTGGAAAAAGATTTACAGTATATGTTAAAAATAAAGAAATAAATATATTTAAGTTTAACATTTTCTTGATCAAACCTATGATTGTTGCGCTACTGTAATGCAATGCTCTAGCAAACAAGTTACTGTATACAAATTCTGAATGTTTACGTTATTGAAAGGACACAATGCATTATGCCTTAGTTGGGGCACCATTTTTAGTAAACATTTCAATAAGCTGTATTTCAAGAAAATGACAAAACCTATTTGGCCATATTTGTTGTTGGACATGGTTAAGTTTCAGGAGCGATTACTGGAGAAGTGAATTCCCTATTTTGTGTGTGCACCAAACAAGACCTAATTCCTAATTGTGATGCGAATTGACATTCTGAGGAGCAACATTCTGGCATCCTTTTGTTCAGTATACTCTGTTTTTGACCAAAGCAATATTACAGTGGCTACTAATAACACATTTTGGTTTCTGATTTGAACTAAACCACTCTTTTATTTGTTTATGATTTTAACTAAACCACTGTTTTGTTTGTTTATACCTTTCAAATTATACTTCACTTTAACTCATACGCGTTCACAGACTTTGTAATATTCCCCTGACCTAAAAAAGTCCATCTTTACAATCTCTCTCCACAAATTATACCCATTCTTTCTTACAATCTTAAAAAATGCTAGGTAATTTTAACCGAAATTGGGTCAAATATGGAGAAAACAACCTTCTGGGTTAAATTTTTAATTAAAGTTATTGCCCAACCTATTTCTCTAGCAAGATCTGACAACCCTTATAAGTCAGGGTGTGTCATTTCTCTGACATTTGTTTCAAAGAAACCATTAACAACTATTTTTTCAATAATTTTGGTAAATGTGGTTGTCGCTACCTGCATTTCTGTGGGGTTTTAGAATTACTGAACTGTGTGTACTCAACCGTATTAAACACTGAAATGTACACTGACAACTGGATTTAGCTACAGTGTATCAGTGGCCAAAGATGATGCTATTTTAAAGGCTCCTTATTTTTTCTTATTAAATATACAACAATAAGTTAAAAAGATAGGTATGCATTGTTTTACAGATACTCTGCGTTATTGCAATACCTCTATATACCATCATGTCTGAGCAGCAGTAAATGTGTAAACACAGTATGCAGAAAATACAAATTTAAATCTGAATAGACTTGATATCACACTGAACTGAACATGCTTTGTTGCAATGGTTTTTATGTGCACTTTTCTCACTCTCTGACTTCACAGTGACTTGTCATAGCGCTAGTCTGTGACAGGCCCATTTCAAGAGCTCACCAGGCAGAGATATATGTTCACCATAATAACAGCTAGAACAGTTTATCCTTCAGTCACTGTACACAGGCATACTTTAGAAAGCGCTGAGGTATTAGTTATGTGTGTTACTTCACCTGAACAAAACCTGGAATTAGTCAGTACAGTAATTGGTGATTATTAGCTATTAACATATTAGAATTTTATTGATATATGACTGAATTAATTTCAAATGAATTCTCGTACAAACGAGAGATGAAAAAATCCTGTAAACCAAAATAATGAGTATACTGCATTGTGGTAAATCGTACACTTGTAAAATAAAGTAATACATGAAATAAAATAAACTGAAGAGCACTTTAAAACATTGTTGCAAAATAAAGGTTAATAAAAAGTAAATTTTCAATTCAATTCAATTCATGTTTATTTATATAGCGCTTTTTACAATGTAGATTGTGTCAAAGCAGCTTAACATAGCTCTAGTAGTCCAGATTTCAGAGTTGAAGTTCATAAAACTACATAAAAGTAGTTATAAAAAAGAAATAAAATTCTAATAAAACCAATAGTTTTAAAAATAAATAAAAGGGAAAGTTTTTACTTATGATCTGCTGCTCACTTTCCATTCAACATTTTGGATATAAGTATGATATTCTTCAGCAATATACATTCAGCATTGCATTTAGAAATGTATACACACGCAC
>CAIGQV010016735.1:12945964-13028889 GCA_903798115.1 Danio jaintianensis | reverse complement strand
ACACACACACACACACACACACACACACACACACACACTTATAACATCTATGTGTGTGTCAAGCAAATTTTTGTAGTCTTTTACTAAATAGAAAAAATTGAGAGGTAATTCCAAATGCTTTCTGCATTATTTTGAGAGATAAAAATGTGGTGTCTGCTGCATTTCTCTACTTTATAAACATTTCCACCGTAAAGGGTGCTAATAAGGATTAGAAGCAGAAAAAAGGGAAGAAAATAAAGTTGTAAAGAGCTCTAGTGGAAATAGCCTGGGAGAGACACGTGAGTGAGAGAAACGAGAGAAAGAAAAGAAAAACCTGCTGAATCTGAGTGCTTTGAAAGACTAGAGGAGCTCTTTATATTGAAGCTCTCGTCATATAAATGTCATATTAAAATGCCAAGAGTTACAGTAGTATATTGCTGGATTAAGTAGAAGATGATGGAGAATTTACAACCAAGTCTGTTAAAATGAGGCATAAAAATATTTATTTGTAGAGCAACGTTTGTAGTACAAATCACTTAGGTAGGTGTAAATGAAAACTCATTAGTGTTTATACCTCATTGGATGTGCTCAGAATAAGGTTTATTGTGCTGCCGGTGCTGTTCGACTGTGATATGAGCATTGAAATCATGTCCGTGGTTAATATGATAATATTTGATGTATTTGATCTATGCAAGGGGTTTTCACAAATGGCTGTTCACAAGGGGTCCGTGGAAATGGAATAAATAGAAATGCAATCATTAATGTAATAGAGATAAGATGAAATAATAATCGAAACATTTTATTAAGCTAAATACATAGGCGAGTATAGAAGAATTAAAATAAAGATTAAATTAAACAATCAAATAATTATAAAAAAGTAAAAAAAACATTTAATAAATCCAAAATTTATTTAAAACTTGATTAAAAACAAAGAAATACATAGAAACAAATTGTTATTTGTTTATTAAAGTTAGAAATATTATATCATATTATATTTATTCATTCATTTTCTTTTCGGCTTAGTCCCTTTATTAACCTGGGGTCGCCACAGCGGAATGAACCGCCAACTTATCCAGCATATGTTTTACACAGCTGATGCCCTTCCAGCTGCAACCCATCACTGGGAAATCATATTATATTATATACTACAAAATATATAAAGTAAATGCCTTTTAAATTTTAGGAACAGGGTCTCTTTCACAAAGATAATTATATTTACAATGTGATCCTGATCAATGCTAGTAATTGAATAAAAAAAAAATCTTAATTGACATTTAAACCATAGGACGTAAATTAAAATAAAGAAACAAAAGGAAGCGCTCATAACAAATGATTCCATCATGCTCCACACGCACATTATTCCTCGTGGTGCTTTTGCATGAACATAAAAGCAAATATTGAATTTGTGTGGCTGGACTGTCACAGTCTAGCGTGTGACAGCATATGTTTGGACACCCGTAGTCAGATGGAAACAGACCTGTCAGCACGGCGGCAGGATGGGACAGTCAGATAATCACACAGTGTCATTTTGGGGGGCAATTACCCAGCTTGGAGTGAAATGAGAAAACCTGTTTTTTTCCTGCTGTCCTAATGGAGGTTCCGGTCATTAGTTAAACGAGAGTCTCTCTCTGGCTGTAATCAAACGTGAAGCGTTCAGTTTAAGAGCCCATTATAAAACATCTGCTCCCCGGCAACGGCCTGCGGAGGCTTGCGTTTGCTCACTCGTAAAAGTCGCTGCTACTACTGATACTCACTTTCAGGTCTTTCCAAGTTGTACAGTTGCACAGCTTCCTTCTCAAGCATATGCACATTTCCGGCTCACTTTTTTTTAATGAAATGAGTAAGTTCTTATGTATTTACTTGTGTAACTAACGCTGGGTTTTGTGGAATATATATTTTTATATATTTTTATTTATTTATTTATTTGACAGTGACATCACATTTACACTAGACAAACAATCTGCATTTGTTTAAGTGTTATGGAAGACAATTTTCAACTTAAATATATATATTTATTTAGAAATTGTGTATTTTGATAATTGAATATTGCATGTTTATATTTATTTATTTATTATATTTATTTTACAGTATTAGTAGATATAGTAATTTTGTTATGGTTTGGTTACATTTTTTACATTTAATTTAATTTTATATATAGTTTTTATTATTTTTAAGCTAAACTATAATAATTAGATAAGAATTAAAATGACAATACATCAAATGATGTTTGTTTTTGATGACATTTGATGACATTTGTTTTTGACTGTGCAGTATTTATTTTGTTATTTATTCTATAAACACTTTTTAGGTTTTACAGGATGGATAATTTATTATTTGTTCTTGAAATAATTGTAAATAAAAAGTTTCTACACTCTGATGCAGGTTGCTATAACAAAACAACTCAGTACTTGGATAAATTGTGAATAATTTTTTAAAATCACATTACTGCATTAAAGCATGTGATTCTCATAACGTAGTGTTTTGAGCGTGTCTTCAGTTTCACCTAAATATGGCTGGACGGAGTGTAGTGAAAATTTGTTGGTGTTCATAGGACCAAATCATCCTGTAAAAAATCCCATTTAACTCAATCCAATCTGGAACAGGCCTTCAATCCGCCTGTGCTTTGTGTAAAGCAGACTTCTGTAACAAGCTCCCCTAATACCTCTGCCTCTCTCCTCTTCCACTAGACCAGCTTCCAAGCCAAGCAGGACCGCCCCCTCTTCCCCCTGCACCAATCCAGCACAAGCAGCACCCGTCAGTCACCTCCCTCAACCAGTCACTGGCCAATCAGTCGGCGGAGCTCCAGAGCGCATCTGAATGTGTGCAGCTGCAGGAAAACTGGGTTCTAGGTGGAAACGTGGGCTTGGAGAACAGGTTTGTGATTTTACAGTCATTTGCATTCACTCTCATCCATTTACTGCTTTCAGTCTGACTTCAATTACTTGAATGATTCCAGATGCTGATTTAAAAAGATGAGCAACGTTATACTCTAAATATAATGTACGAAGTGTCCTCCACTAATATTGGCAGCCTTAGTAAAAATGAGCAAAGAAGACTGTGAAAAAAATGATGTTTTTGTTTACACTTTTGATCTTTTGCTCAATATATGAATGCAAACATCAGATTGTTGTTTTGTATCCTCCATGCAGACAGACAGACAGACAGACAGGCAGACACACATTCTCTTCCAGGCTGATTCAGATCACTTATAATTTACTAGAATTTTTTAATCATTGCCCTGATGGTTGAAATAGCTGTTTCTCAACAACCTTTCTCCACAGATGTGTTCTTTTTTTTTTTTTTCCATTGATGACTAAATGTTTCCCAGTGATGGGTTGCAGCTGGAAGGGCATCCGCTGTGTAAAACATATGCTGGATAAGTTGGCGGTTCATCCCGCTGTGGCGACCCCAGATTAATAAAGGGACTAAGCCGAAAAGAAAATGAATGAATGAATGAATGATGACTAAATGTGTTTGACCGATGTGTTCCCTTATGTACATACAGTATAGCCTTATGAAACAGGAAATTATGGTCGAACAATTTCCTGTTCCTCCTCACCCAGGTGTGCTAGAAATGTAACATCAATGGAAATATATTATATTATATTGTATATTATATATAGATATGTGACCCTGGACCACAAAAATACATTGTATGGATCGAAATGATCGATTTTACGTTGTACATATTTTACATATGTCAAAAATCATTAGGATAGTAAGTAAAGATGACGATAAAGATTATATATTTTGTAAATTTCCTACCGTAAGTGTATCAAAACTTAACTTTTTATTAGTAATATGCATTGCTAGATTTATATTAAAAAAACTATTTGCACCCTCAGATACCCTCAGATATATACAATCAAGCCCGAAATTATTCATACCTTTGGCAAATTCTGACTTAGTTACTTTTATTCAACCAGCAAGTTCAACACACTCATACACTATGGCCAATTTAGTTTATTCAATTCACCTATAGCGCATGTCTTTGGACTGTGGGGAAAACCGGAGCACCCGGAGGAAACCTACGCGAACACGGGGAGAACATGCACACTCCACACAAAAATGCCAACTGGCCCAGCCGGGACTCGAACCAGCGACCTTCTTGCTGTGAGGCCACAGTGCTAACCACTGAACCACTGTGCCGCCCTATATATGTCATTTAAAATTTTTTTTTTACATATAAAGTCTGAAAACGTACCTAAAATAATCTATGAATCAGATCAACTTAAAACTACAAAAACAATATAATCAATTATTAAAATCAGTTGAATCAGAAGAACCAGTAATCTAAAACCTGATACAATGAACATAACTATTATAGTGCATTCTTCAAATTAAAGTAGGTCAACATGAGGCAGCACATGTCAAGGTCTTTTTTATTGCAGCGACATTCACATTTGTTTATGTGTGTTTAAAAAGTGCATGTATATATGACAAACAGCAAAATCACAAAACTAAAAACTCTGTGAACCATTATCTATGCATTATTTCAGGATATTCTGTTCATTAAGACACTGATATCTGTAGGATCTGTTGGTGTCAAGAACATTTTGTTGTTTTTTCTTTTAAATCGGTGTAAACTTTCATACAGTCTCCCATAGATAGAAGCGAAACATAATATTTATATGCCAGTTTTACACAGGCTACATAAAACTTTGACATTTTCTTTCAAAAAAACTCCCTCGCCTTGCTCTTCTCCTGAGTTGACGTTTCTCTGAACCCGTCGTGACTGACATGAAGAAAACCGATGCACACAGGTGCTGAGATAAAATTAAATTGAATTGTTTTCTTTTACACATACACATTTTTACAAAAAAATCATGCATTTTATTACTAATGTATCATTAGCGTGGCCATAATTAGAATATAGCCCTTAAAAAACAAAAACTTAATGCAAAAATATATTAAACACAATCAATTATATTATATCTCAGAAATATGGCATTCCTTTTTTTCAGTTTTTATCATTGCTCATTTCTTAGAAAAACAAAATTGTGGTAAAACCTACCAGGACGAGTCTTTACGTAATGCACCTTGCTGTCACTACAGATAACTTGAAGTGCACGACTGAAGCTGAGGGCTGCCTTCCCAGCATCCACCTGACAGATTGAATTTATATATGCATGACATGAGTATCATATCAAGCATAAATAAATACACATCATGCAAGTCTTCCTCTCTTCAGATAGGTGTATACTCAGGACACTTTTTTCTCATTACAATGCTACAAAATGCCTAGTCGATTAACCTGTTTATTGCTTAATTATAAGACTTGAATACTATAAGTGTTTATAAAAGGATGGCTTCCTTCACACAATTCAGCCTTTGTTCATAACCGACCCACAGCGTAAATAGTAATGTACTGCATCATAGATTTTCCACACCCTTATGCAGATTTCTAAAAGCTACAATCAGCATTTTCACTTCAAAAGGCTTAAGGGAAGGGTCCCGGTAGACTGAGTCCTGCGGAGGCCCAATGTGAATAAAAAAGCATTGGAAACAGATTTAATTAACCAAATCACCATGTGCAAGCCAACATTTCTATTATGCACATGTGCAGTTATATGCAAACCATATGACCAATAAGTGGACACGCAGAGCACTAAGAGCAATGTTATTTCCCCATGAGAGGATATTAATAGTTTAAATCAAAGTCCAAAAAAAAATATTGGACTTTATTTAGACTAAGTGGATAAAACATCAAAAAGAATGTGCTTATATTTCAACTTAAAGAGGTCATTTCAAATGTTCCTTGATCTACTGAAATTAACGGGTTTTCTTTTTTTTTGTATTGTGAAAAACATATTAAAAAATGTCAACAGAAAAAGATCTTAAGCCAGCTGCAAAAATGGCTCCTTCAAAAATAACTCATCAAAAAACCATAAACACCACTGCATTTGTATATATCAGTAATGGTTGTTAAGGGTTTCTTGATTTGTAAGTGAACAACGATAGCTTTAAAAATTTTATTTCCCGTGTCCTGTTCACTTTTTTTCTGAACAAAATATAACACCTATTGTACATTCTTACCCAATAAAAAGTAATTTAGTGTAAAAATGGTTTAAGTACCATAATGCATGCATATTTAGATTGATGATCAGTTGACGACATATTAAAATTAATTATACAATCACAGCCCCAAAGTACTAATTAAGGTAATTTTAAATCTTTTTAACAACTAGGTTTTACCCATTTGTCAGAAAGTTTAATTATTTAAAAATGATACAATTTATTATGTTTGCTTATTGTACATATTTTAATGAGTATGGGTCAGAATGTTTAATTTTTTTACATTTTTTTTTTTAATCCTAAATATATGTTATAGTAGATAACCGTGTATCAATTTCACCCATATTTTGACATTTTTTCTTTCATAAAATCTAGTTGAAACGTTAAAGTAGATGCTCCACTTTTACAACCCCAAATCAGACATCTTTGCTCCTACAGGACTAGACCTTTCTTGGATGCTGCTTTTGTACCAAATCATAATTACAATCACCTGTTGATATCACCTGTTTCAAATCACATCATTATTTATCCAATTTACTTGATTACAAGTCCTAAATTTCTGTTGTCCCAACTTTTTTGAAATGTGTTGCAAGAACCATAAAAATCATGAGGAACACATTAAATAATGTTTGTTGTATTGTCTGCAATGAAATACAAGTCAAAGTAAATTTAGAAATCACTACTTTCTTTTTTTATTTGCGTTTTCCATACTGTCCCAACTTTTTCTGATTTGGGGTTGTATAAAATTACTGTTATACACTGTAAAAAATGCGTGGCTGTAAACAATTCTTTCATGTTGTGAAATTTAAGTCGATTGAACATAAAACAATTAAGTTGTCCCATAAAAATCTCAAGATTTGTGTTGTTTCAGCTCATTTTATATAAGCAGTTTGAACAAGCAGCAAAAATAATTTTTTTGAGTGTAGATTTAAAATTTAAAACATCTCGACCCATATATAAAATGAAACTCAACTAAATTACTTTCTTTTTCCTCTTTTTCTCTCTTTTTTATTTTTTATATACAGCATGAAGGAGTTAAATCCTTCCTGGATGATATATTGAGGATAACGCTATAATGGCACAGTTTATATAACCCTGCATTTGCTGCACGTACCCTGAGGAGCCTGAGCTGCCACCCACTCAAAAGGTTAAACAAGACGAATAACAGCTTTAAACTGTTCACGGCATCATTTCACAACAAAAACATGTGTGCCATTAAATGCTTAACTCAAGATTTCAACTAAATGCGCTAAAAAATAGCTACTACATGGCCAAAATGTTGTTCAAAAATAACATCAAGGGTCATTTTCAGTGTTCAGCCAAATGAGAAAATGGGTCACAAAGCTTTAACAGAAAGTGTTTTTTATGGACATGGACAAGTTTAAACTCTTTTAAAAGTAACTCAAGATTTTTGACACAAATCAAATATTTTTGGGCAATTTTGGCTTGTGTAAAATGACTTGTAGTCATGCCATCTAAAGGAATAAAAAGTTTACTACCGATGTGTTCAGATGAAACAATGTCACTTAAAAATGTATACGAAATTGCTGGTTCACCTCATCATATATAATGATTGCTACAGTATGTGTGTTGGCCACAATGCACAAAATTAAGTTAAACTATTATGAAAAAAAAGTAGTTTTAAGTTTGTGTGTGTGCGTGTGTGTGTGTGTACGTGTGTGCGTGTGCGTGTGTGTGATACAGAGGAATGGGGTGAAATTATGAAAAGAATGTGTGATGGGGAAAATAAAGTGAGTGGATCATCTTCAATTAATGAATCAAATTTAATTTAAGTCTACAATCAACAAGCCAAACAAGCCTGCTCTACAATTTATTGCTTAATTGGTATTTTTTTTCTCTAGAAGCTTTTCAAAATGTTAAATAAAACTAAAAGGTAAGCTCTCGCAGTGGTTCTGTCCTGAGGTACAATTGCTATAATGGACAAATATTCACATTTTAGGTGCTAATGTAGTTATTGAGGGTAAATAAGGTACAAAAAGGTACCTGAATACTGATACTGGATACTGCACTAGAGACATATCTCTAGTTTTTTTTTTTTTGGTTTCTGAGGTTATACTTACACATGGTATAAATGGGTTTTTTTTTCTTTTGTTGAACACAAAGGAAGATTTTTATTTATTTTATTTATTTATACAGGGACAATGTATAACATGACATGGTGAGTACAATGTACACTTACAATACATCATATTCAATAAAATGAAATCAAATCATTCATTCATTCATTTTCTTTTCGGCTTAGTCCCTTTATTAATCTGGGGTCGCCACAGCGGGATGAACCGACAACTTTTCCAGCATATGTTTTACGCAGCGGATGCCCTTCCAGCCGCAACCCATCTCTGGGAAACATGAAATCAAATCAGTGGTTACATATTTGATTTTCTTTAAGCCAAACTTTAAGAACAAGATATTTTGACTTTCATAGTAATTTTATTTCTACTATGGAAGTTGATGGGCACCAGACACAAGTAATTTTCAAAATATCTTATTTTGTGTTTAACATACACTCTCAGAAATAAAGGTACGCGAGCTGTCACTGGGATGGTACCTTTTCAAAAGGTAAGAATTTTGTACCTAAAAGGTCCATATTAATACCTCAAGGGTACATACTAGTACCTAAAATGTACAAAAGTGTTCTTCTTAAAATAAATTGGTACTAATATATACTTTTGAGGTACCAAAATGGACCCTTTAAGTACAAATGTGTACCTTTTGAAAAGGTACCACCCCAGTGACAGCTCACGTACCTTTATTTCTGAGAGTGTAAGAAAGAAACTCGAAAAGGTTTAAAGAAACTATTCCTTTAAACACAAAGTCTAAAACATTTTGAGCTTGTCCACGTTCAACCACTTCCATAGCTAGTTAAAAATGCATTCAGTGATATCCCTTTCGTATTGTAAATACGAATTTGGTCTAATGAGATTGAACCCACAAAATAACATCTACTGCCCCTTTCTGACCAAAAAAGTTTTGTTATGGGATGTGCTGTGAGAAAGCACATCAAAACAAGGTATTCATACTTGGCTGAACTGTGTAGAAAAAACAGCTTGAGCTAAACTGCAGTTGCCATCCACATCCCTTTTTATTTGCCGGGTCGTAACCCACATAAATTTTTTTTTTCATTCAATAGACAGTCCTCCCACAAAAATGATGTAGAGCATGACAAAATAAGGTCTTAGAAAGGCCAAATCCAAACACAAAAGGTCACACGAGACACGTTTAAACGTGTGTTAATACCAGGTGGAAATGGTAATGTGTCTCGGCCGACCACTTGTGATCGGATCAGTGAAAATGCATATTAACTCAAGGTGGAAACAGGGTGTGAGAGTCTATGTAGGACAGGAAGCTTAGTACATTAGTAAGTTTTTATAATTTATGTAAATAATTAACTATTAAAAATAATTTTAGGTTATTAAATTGTTTTCTTCACGAACTGCCATTGAATGTAGAGACTTCCCTACAGTACACATTCATTACTGACAGAAGTGTTGGCAATGCTGCGTGTCTGGTTTTTGATCTTCTGCGGGCCACAGCTGTTGTGCTCCATTGTGGAGAAGAAAAAAAACAACAACAAAAAGGAATAAAACAAAAGACTCTGGAGTCTGGAGTGCATTTCTTATGGATATGAGAAAGACCGATGTTTTGTAATCACATCAAGTGCACCTTTGTTGTGTGTCTAGATCTAGGCAGAAAACAGAGTCTTCTCCTGTTATTAATGATCCCAGTCGATTTCCTCCACTACCTCTCTCTCTCTTTCTCTCTCTTCAGCATCTTCTTTTTCCTCCACACAGTATGCCAATCCGTCACCATCTTCTTTTCTCACTACTCTACCTTTCTGAGCGCGTTATCTTGAAAACTTTCCACTCCGCTGTCTGTCACAAAGACTCTGATCTTTACATGTCAACAGAAAGGGACTGTCCTAAAATGGCAGTGGCGCAGAAACCTCCAGGGAGCATCTTAAAATACCGCCACTCTGCCGAGTGCTGGAGAGGCACCTGCTGCTCCGAGACCCCTACTGAGGTGGCAGATGCTTCCGCCTCAAAGAGGATGCTTGAGTCCTAGTTGAGAGTTGAGAGGATCTGTTCAAGTCCTCCTTGTTTTTCACAATTTTTTTCTTTTTCTCACATGCACATGTGTTGGAAAAAGGCATTGGGCCAAATTTATAGCTCGCACCAGCACAAACCCTCTTTTGGCATTGAAAACTACTCTCAGGATTAACTAAAGACACAGTTTGTGGTTGAATGGCAAATGGATTTGGGAGTTTACACCATTTATGGGAGGAGGATGTTTTAATGAATAATGCGATGTGATTTACCCAGCATTGCTATAGTTATAGTTTATTAGTAATTGCACCAATATTTATCATCCAAAAAACATGTCTGAACCAATTTTGCACTTGACATGTTGTGATAGTTGCTGTAGGAGGAGGAACGCGGAATGTGTGGCGTAAGAAAGATGTATCAGTCATATTTATTTGTTTTCAGAACATATTGATTACTAAACTACTTTATTTTCATTTGTGCTTCTCATCAGTCTTGTTTCTTAATTTAAAACACAGTAGAACTTTACACTCCCATTTAAGGAATTGCTCACTGTAAAATGGTGCAAATAATTCTAGCTAGCAACATTAAAAACAAACTGAAATCACTTTAAAATCCAAATTGTTAACACAGGTGTAAAAGTGAAAAACAAATTGAATTTGTCGCAAGTACTGTAGCTTTTCCACCTGCTGATGTCAATACTAATGTATAGTCAGAGTGCACAGTGCAACACAAAACATCAGCATGCTAACGCACAATACTAAAATATAGCAAGCAAGCAATAAGGTACAAGTGACCTTTCTGTATTGTGAATAAACCTCAGCTCTAAGGCGCTGTTGTTACCTTGACTCATTCACAGTACAGAAAACCTTGAGTACTGTGTTGCTTTAAATAAAACTGTTACCACACAATACAAATTATAAAATGATATATATGACTTTTGACAGGCAAATGTGGAGCATAGCACAAGCTGGAGGCACTAATGCTCATGGTTTTATAATAAACAGCTAATTTTGTCAAAATGCATAATACATGGAATTGTTCTGACACTATATTGATTATCTATGCTCCTAAGGGTATTGCACAGGGATAAACAGAACTGTTGGTTGATGTTGCATACAAAATATTCACGTTTATTCAAGTGCACTAAATAACTATGTATACTTTTTATTTACTTTTCTAAAATGTACTGTACTTCCCGTACCAAAAATCAGTTTATTCAAGTGTACTATTGTCATATTTCTTTTAAACAAAAAAAAAAAAGTATACTTTTAGTTTTAATTAGTACTTTTGGTACTTGTCAGAAATATACTTAATATTTCACTTAAATATACTTCACTTATACTGACTGAAAATATTTAGTATTTGGCCTAAACATATTCTTTGACACGCTTACAAATATAATTACATATTCTAAGTATACTTGATTTGTAGTTGTTTTTACTCTTTTGATTGAGTGGCCTAATACATTTTTTCCCACATAATATTACATACTCCCCTGGTTTTTTAGAGATATATCTTAAGGCTAGTCTAAACACCATGTTTGAGCTGTCTGAACTGAAAATAACTCGCAGTGACACATCAGTGTCATTGTTTTGTCTCAAGATATGAGACAAACCAGAAGTGTGTTTCTGTATTTTTTTGTAAAACAACTTAATTCATTCATTTTTCTTCAGCTTAGTCCCTTTATTCATCAGGGGTTGCCACAGCAGAATGAACCGGCAACTTATACAGCATGTTTCACACAGCGGATGCCCAGTACTGGGAAACATCCATACACACTCATCCACACACATACACTACGGCCAATTTAGTTTATTCAATTTACCTATACCGCATGTCTTTGAACTGTGGGGGAAACCGGAGCACCCATGCAAACTCCACACAGAAACGCCAACTGACCCAGCTGGCGATCAAACCAGCGATCTTCTTGCTGTGAGGCGACAGTGCTAACCACTGAGCCACTGTGTTGCCTGTAAAACAACTTAAATGCTCTAATTTAACTAAGGTCTACCCTAGTGAAAAACACAAATAAGCTACGTTTTCTTGCAGCCAGACTAATTATTGTCAGTATAGGCCTACTTCAAATGTGTTATTGATTAGCTAACTTATTGGCTAATCTTATTTTGAAAGAAGTAATTTTGTAATTTTTTTATTAAATACTTTTACTATTTATTTATTATTTTTGAATATATTTTGTGTTGAAAATAAATATTAACTAGTTATTTCCAATCTGCTGTTTTTTTTACACTCCCAATTGATGCTAATTTGCCTCTTTTAGTAAATCTGGCACCTTGCCTTTACTTTTAAACACATCTTCCACTTCATCTTTAGTCACATACACTTTTTCCCATATAGACTCAATCGTTTTAACTCTTTAAGTCAACAAGTAGTCCTTTTGAAAAGCCCCCTCTTTTCTTTAGCCTAGCTAATGCGGCAGTCATTATATATCAGATTATGCCAGTAGAGTACTTTTATTCTTTTGTTTGCAATTTCTCTTTCAACCTCCAAATCCTCCCCTTTTCTTTTTTGTAGGGCCTCCTCTTTCACGCCGAGGCATTCCAAGTGTCAGCCCGATGACAAGGAAATGCGGGATTCTGACAGAGAATCAGATTGTACAACAGCAAAAATCTCTTTGGTGTGAAGTTACTTCTTAGTCGTCCTAATACGAACAACACTCTCACACCCTACAAAAAGGGGCGATGAGGATTAGCTTAGTCATTTTCTCTGCCTGGCGTCACACTCCCGCTAATCAATTATGGATTGTTTGGCCTCAAAACGGCACACTGTCAGTGTATTTGTTAATCGTTTGTGAAGGCTTTTAAATGTGCTTCATTCAGCGCGCAGTGGCCCGGAACCTATCCGAGCTCTTGTGAAAAATGTGTGTGTGTTTGTAGTCGTGGAAGCAGCTCATAACCGTGCAGATTATAAAGCAGAAGTTTTTACAATGGAGTCCCTGTGAATGAAAAGCAGGCATCTTAAAGCCGGGCCTGTATTGAAACTTCCACAAAAGAACAAGCGTCTGAGTGCTGCTTGACCGTTGAAGTTTGAACTTTTAAAGAGTAATGCTGGAGAAATTCACACAGTAACTGTTTGTGTTTTTCAGCATTAAAAAATCATGCTAAAGGAATAGTTGATGCGTAAATGAAAACGTGTAGTTTGTGTACTCACCTCCAGGGTATTTGAGGTGAATGTGACACTTCAGCAGAACATTAAAGACGATTTTAAGATCAAACCGTGGTGCCTGGTTCACGTGTCCATTAAAGTTTGGAGCGCAAGGCCGTGGATTCCCAGCAAGCATCACAGATCATGTACAGTCATTCATTGGATGATCTATTCTTTGGACTATTGTTTGAAAAGTTAGCCTTCTTTTAGCCAAGACTTCTATGTTTGGGTGTCTGTTAGATGTCTGTTAGATTGATTGGTGGGTTGAAGGTAATAATGTAAGGAATAATTGACAATGCACTGCTAATAATCAGAAAATAATGCACACTTTAGGTGGTGCAGAACAGAGTCAACTATTCTCCTTATACTACAATTACCACACCTAAACACATTGTTCAGATGTACAGTATTTTAAGATATTTCTCAGGCCTTTGTTCCTAAAACGCTCCTGCATGTACAGTGGAATTTGTTTCTTATCCACCTCATTTAAAGCTTTTGTTTTGATTGAACTGTTTGACTGTTGACGGCTGTGGAAAAACTGAATCATTCGCTGTAGTGATATGGACAATAATAAGTTAAGATCTGCCTGGAACTACCTTAGCACTTAGGAGTGCATTTCACTGAAAAAAATGCTTAAAATGTTCATCACAATGTTATTTTTGACAGCAATTTTTTTGTTTTAGTCACATTTTAGTCTTCAGAATTTTTACTGAGTTTTAGTTGACTCAAAGTCCTGGCATTTTAGTCTAGTTTTAGTCTAATGAAAACTTGACGTACTAGAAATGAGACTATTATTAATTAACCTTACAGTCAATCTACTCTATCCAAAATTGCAGTCTTTTCCCCACATTAGATTCATCTTGTCATTTAAGATTTATCTGTACGTTAATGTGTTTGTCAGCAGAGGTGGTTCGAGTACTGTGTGATTGGCCATTAAATCTCAACTGTCTCATTTTTATGTGTGGTATTTTTGCATCATAAAACACCCAAGTAGACATTTTTACTACATTTAAACATGCTCATGTTGTATTCTGAAACTGCAACAACATCAGGGCATTGTGCAATAGGCTTTTCTACAAACATTGAAATGTGTTTTATTTTGAAACTGCAAAAAAACACCAGAGATTTTTGCACATAACAAAAAAGTTCATATTATGGAACATAATATGTTTTTTTTAATGGTATTTTTATCGAATAAATTGAAATGAAAATCGGGTGTGTATGTTGTCAGTACAGTAGGCGTAAATGCACGATTAGTTGAATGTTTTATTTGCATTCATGTGTGAGAATGATGGCTTGCATGTGTAAATAGAAAATTATTTGTTTACTTATTGTAATCAAAGGAATAAACAGTAGAAAGAACATTGTGTTGGCAGTAATCATGGTCTCATGGGATAGGCTGGCCGTGAGAGCGAGTGCTCTGTGCTGTGCCTGCAGCTCATGGAAAGACCTGCTTCAATTCATAACTGTAGGGCCCATTGTCCAACTGAACTAAATTAATTCCAGGGATGTCTTTTCACACTAGGCTACTTGAAGGGCTGAAGCAAAGTACCTCGGGAGCCTAGTTCGGCCCCTGGGTCGCCAATTGAATAGCCTATATGGCTTTAAACACATAGAAACTTGACAGGTCTACTGCGCCAGTAGCATGAATAGAAACCATGAATGTGCGCACTCTGATCCTCTTATCTAATGAATGAACAGTGCAATGTAGTGGATAATAACAGTGGATTATATATTTTTGACTACATTTTAGTCTCTTATTTTTTTTTGTAAGCAACATTGCATGACGATATAGTTAGTAACTAATGATATCCATTTCATCCTGTCTTTGTCTTAAAAAAAATAGGTTGTCAATGAATATTCTTTATAATGGCCTCTTGCACAAACTGATCTTTTCACTATGTAAGACCTCAATGTATCTTTCAGGGCCACAGCTATTATTTATTTTTCCTTTTGCTTGTGTTTTTTTTACTCTCAAAGTGTCGAAGCAAGTTGAGATTCATGTTATGAATCACCAAGGACCAAGTTTGAGCTAAAAAAATCTTAATGTTATAATGAAGAAAAAAGTCACCTATATCAATGATGCCCTGAAGCTAAGTAAATGAACAATTAAAGGGATAGTTCATCCAAAAATGAAAAGAAAATACTCATTATTTACTCACTCTTCACTTGTTCCAAACCTGACTGAGTTTCTTTCTACTATTGAACACAAAGAAGGATATTTTCAAGACAGCTGAAAACCTGTAACCACTGACTTTCATAGTATTTGTTTGTCCAAGTACGTAAGTCAGTGGTTACAGATTTTCAGCTTTCTTCAAAATATCTTCTTTTTTGTTAAACAGAAGAAAGAAACTCATAAACATTTATAACCATTTCAGGTTAAGTAAATTGTGAGTAAATTACATTTTGGGGGGTGGTAAAGTATTCCTTTAAGCACTAATTTTAACTTTTAATCATACTATCGCTTTAAGAAAGAATGGTGTGTTTAAAAAAAAAAAATAGTGAAAATTATGTAGTATGAGTAAAACGAATATGATCAAAATGAGGATGAAAACAAATTGTCCAAAGAAGCAAGGATTTCCAGCATGAGGAAGTCCAACAGCACACCAACTGTGAAATGCCTCCAAGACACAAGATTGTACACAGCAGTTGCACAGCATTCAGAGTGAGGCAGGCAGAGAGACTCGCAGAACGGGGATGTAAGAGACAGACGCAGTGAACAGGAGCCATCAAATCAAAATATGAATGAACAGCCTGAGGCAGAATTACAGCCAAGAAAACAAACCAAAACATTTAGCTATGTATTCAAATAGTTTGATAGTTTAATGTAAAAAGACTTTTTTAGTTTTTTGAGAAGTGAGTTTCTCCTAGGCTGGATTTATTTGTTTGTGAAGTGGTATTATAATTTACAGTTTTAATAAATGTAATTTATTATTAAGCTGAATTTTTAGCATCATTACTCCAGTCTTCAGCATCACGTGATCTTTCAGAAAACATTTTAATTTAGATTTGGTGATTAAGGGACATTTATTATTATTGTTATCCTTTTGAAAACTGTTGTGCTGTTCAATAATTTTTTGGAAATTGTGAAACATTTTTTTTTTATAAAGTCTGGCTTTATTTAATCCATTGATGTTTCACAAAATGTGTTTATTATAGAACAGACATCATTAAAATTTGCATTTCATTCAGTCAGGATTTCATCACAAAGGCTTGTGAGTTTTTATGAGCATCTACAAGCTCCAAATACATTTTCCAACCATTATTTTGTGGCACATTGTCACTTTTTTCTCATTAAATTGAAATCAGACAACAAACTTGTACACAGCTCAGGTAAAGGATGATTTCTTTTGCTGTGCCGGCATCGGTGGAGCGCCACTGATGAAAAGCAGAGCAGAAAACACTGCCATCAGATGTTGATGCATTCACATCATTATGGGTTATGTTTGTTGTCATAGAGTCTAGAGTTTAGTCAACCACAGTGTACTTTAACGTTGTATAGTTCTTTCCATCATACTCCATCATTACAGAAAGTCATTTTCAAACAAGTGCAGACACTGATCTTTAAACATGGGGCTCAAACCCAATAATGGCACTGCAAATCAATAACGTTATCAGGATTTCAATAACAGCTTATTTAATCACAGCTTTTGTTAAATCCAAACCTTGTGTCTACAACAACAAAAAAAACAGCAAAATTAAATCTGCAGTTTCCATGGTGATTAATGCAATGATATTTTAAAAGTTCTCAGTAGGTCAGACATTTTAATAACTTATAGAAAAGACAGCTACATTCTCTTTTTTTACCTGAGGTTTTGTTCTTGCTCTGAAAGTTTTCAGCATGGTTATTGTTTTTTTAGATTTCATCATCTTGTATCTCGTCTCTGTTTCCCTATAGGCACTTCCTGCTCAAGACTGGAACAGGCACCACGTCTCTCTTTACAACTCCTAATCCTGGTTATACAATGGCGACCGGGACTGTTTATTCTCCACCAGCCCGACCTTTGACCCGCAACACATTATCAAGAGGTGCATTCAAATTTAACAAGTCACCAAAGCGGTGTTCGTGGAAATGCACCGCTCTCAGTGCCGTAGCTGTGGCCACCCTGCTGACCGTCCTGCTCTGCTACTGTATAGGTAACTTTATGTGATGTCTGTGTGTGTGTGTGCATGTGTGCGTGTGTGTGTGTGTGTGTGTTTGGTGCAGATGTTCCCAAAATATCCCCACCAGGGCTGTAAAAAGTATTCAAAAAGGCTACTTATGTGTGAGTACAAAAAGATACTGAGGGAAAGTTTGTAGTCTGTTGAAAGTATCTGGCCAAAAACATACTTGAGTGAAAAAACAAAAAAGTGCATCTTTAAATTTGGCTTAATTTAAAAATATTTTAAGGGTACGGAAATGATAAGGGCATTTTAATTTTTGTGTGTGGTATCTATTTAAAGAGCAAAATGCAGAGGAACAAGAACATATTTCAGACAGAATACAAGAGTGTACGTTAAATTAATGATGACTTAATGATGTTAGAATTAGAATTAGGGATGCCAAACTCTGATCAAGGGTCTGCAAGGCAGTGCTGGGCAGGTCTATGTTTAAAAAACAATTGAAAAAAAATTATTAATACTTTCATCAATTAAAAAGGATAAATACATACATTTTATTAAGATAAATGGACACACAAGTAATATGACACAAACAAATAAATACAAATTAATTTTAATAAATATAAAATAAAAATATATGAACATGGTTAAATCCGATCATACAAAATAGTATTTTTATGTAAAAATGCAGAACATTTTCTGTGAGGGTTAAGTTTAAGGGATAGCATATACAGTTCATACACTTTGAACATCATTATGTCTATGGAAAGTCTATGGAAAATGGAAATTCACCCTGCTTGTGAGTGTGCGCTACAGCTTATGTGACCAAGAGGTACTCAGGTGTGAGCTGTTTTATTCAGCCTGCCCCCATAAGAGATAGCGAAATAGCTCATCAGGTGGAGTTTTTCTTCCACAACCTTCATCCGTGGCCAAAACACCTGGTGCTCTGCTCTAAATAGTCGCCGTATCCCAGAGGACGTTACATACGCACACATGTACTGTACTGGAAAAAAAGCCATCAATTTAGTGATTAATAACCGCAGTGAAGTAAAAGCAGACTTATTGTCCGCAGCGATCTATATTCACTCTGCCAGCCCTCACAAACTTTATAAGCAGCATTTTTTTTATTTTTTTTATTCTCTCAGATTTCTTAACATTGTTTCCCCACTGTGAGTTATTTGCCGCAGTCGGAGGCTCCTCCTCCCCTGCTGAAGGCCTGTTAGAAACATTCATCCCTCCGAAGATCAAAACGGAGAGGAAGAGAGGTGTGTGAAACGCTGCCTCCTCAGCAAGCTCCCTCGCTGTGAACTTTGAAGGAGACTTTTCCCAAGCTGTTTTCACACACATCGAACGGTTAAAAAAAGAAAGAAAAAAAAAAGGACTAGAAAGTGTTTGCCTCCGATTTAACAGCAGTGTATGAAGAGCTGGATGTTTTGAAGAGAGAAAGGGAGAGAGAGAGAATGAGAGAAACTCCTGTGTTATATAACACAGACAGGTTTTGATCTTGAGGCTCTTTTTTAATCACTGGAATCTGATTTCATTTTCTCTGTAATAAATGTTTTCAGTGACGAGCTAAAGACTAATCTGGAGTATATTCAAAAACAGTTTGCATCAATATTTCCAAACAGCAAAAAAGACATCGCACAGTATTCAAAGCAGATTATAATGAGGGAGATGTTTTCTTTTTATATGCGCTGCGCTTGTGTCCGACATGTGCATAAAAGGAGAGCGCAAATCACCTTCCAGAATGGCTTTCAACAGCTTTTAAACTATATCGTTTTGCAAATGAGCGCGTCTCGTGACATGATATGTGCTTGCTGTTCCGTTTCATGATCTTAATTGCCTTCTCTTGCAGCCATGCATGTACTTGGCCTGAACTGGAAGCTGAAGGATGTGGATAATCATGCCTTTGAGAATGGACGAGCCAAACCAGTGACGTTCCCGACCAACACTGTGACTGCAGTTTCTGCAGACGGTAAGGTTTCAAGGCCACAATCCATGACCTTTTAGTCAGAGAAGACTGCTTTTCTTCTGACATATGCTAGATGTTTTCATATGGAGTGCAGTTATTTCATTCAAATAGCATATTCGTTTGCAGAGCACTGTATACTTTTTTTGTTCATTGAATAGTATCGATTTTTGCATTCGAAAGAGTAAGTATGAAATAAACTATGTTATAATTTGTGTACATTCTCAGTCAAGACATAAAGTCACAGTTTTAAAAAATAAAGCTGCAAATATGAAGTCACTATGAGACTATGGGTCTGTTTAGAGCTGGTCCTGAGAAAATAGTTCCATTTACATTTGGCCACATAAATGTGTCTCCGCTAAACGGTTATAAATCTGATCTTCATATCCCGTGCTATATGCAAATTTAACTAGGTTATGTTAACTAAAGCGTCGGATACATGCATTTTATTGATTGATTTATTGCTAGTGTAAGCTATATGTCTTTTTCCGGCAAACAAATTATTTCACATGTTGGCTACAGGAGGCTTTGTACTTCACTTCTGGAATTTCACACATTACTGTCAATATAGGTTAAATGAAACATCTATTTTCGTCATACAGATACACGCAAGACATCATTCAAAACTGTACAAGCAAACTGTAGGGTTTACATGAAGATGCATTCACAAAACATCCTACCTTTGTAAATGAAAGAAATGCTATATTTTTCTATTATTTTTCCTCTCCATTCACTGAGACTCCATTGGTGTGTTATGCATCTCTGTTGTTAATGCTACCATATGGTATTAATTTAGCATTCCAATTTTATAAGTTAACATTTAGTGACCAGTCAAAAATAATGTAGAATGAAACAACAACAACAAAAAATGAAATATAACAAACATCCCAAACTGTCTTCTGGTGTTGCATTTTGCATGAGCACTGTTATATCTGACTGTGTCATTTAGCCTATAACACGTGCTAATATTTATTTTTTCTTAATTTTGGTGGGAGTAACATTTACATATGTGGTTTCAACAACCAGATCCATTTAGACCTGTCCAGTTTAGTCTGAAGTGTGTCCCAGATTATCACCTGAAGTGGGCTGATCGATCAGATTTATAAGTATGTCTCAAATGCATTTTGGAGGGTATTTACATCAGCCTTTTTTTTTTTTTTTTACAATCAGATAGCTATACGATCAGAATAAGTGAAGTTTATTTATAAACTAATTTCGAGAGGAGCTCGTGATTATGATTGATAGCAGCTGGTTCCGCATTAGCTAATGCATGATCCACCAATCAGACGATTCCTAAAGCACTATAAATAATCAGAGTATCTTACCTTAGCCATCTTCGTCTTGAAGAATCCCCCCTTCCACCCCTACTCCTCCCCTTTCCTCGACAGGGCAGCACGGAGGCCCAGTGGTTAGCACTGTTGCCGCACAGCAAGAATGTCCCTTGCTCAAGCCTTTACCTTTGCCAAGTTGACATTTCTGTGTGGAGTTTGCATGTTCTCCCCGTGTTCGCGTGGGTTTTCCCCGGGCTCTCCGGTTTCCTCCCACAGACCAAAAACATGTAACATAAGTAAATTGACCAAACCAAATCGACACCATTGACGAGCGATTAATTCAGCAATTTCTCTCCATAATTATCCATAATTCGAATTTACCTTTATCAAGCAGGGGAGTTCTCGAGATCTACCTGAGCTCAAACTCCCCTCGCCCTCCAACGGGAGGGAGCCCCGGGCTCGAGGACCTCATGAGCTCAGGGCTCTCTCCCGGGACAGCACGCTAAATACGCTTCATAATCAATCATCAGCTAAGGGCGAACTCTTGAAATGCATGAAGTGACCATGTAAACAGCCCCTATGAGAAACACTGTTTCAAATAGTCACAAGTTATGATTATGTTATGCGACTGTATGTGAATTATTATAAAATGTTGCAGTTGTGAGATACAGTAACAGAGAAGATACAAGAAAAAATTACTGAGGTGACTGAATTCATGACTGAGGTGAATTTAGTTTCTTCTGGGATATAAAGACATGTTATGAGATATAAAGTCAGTATTGTGTTAAATAAATAAACTATCATGGCCTGCTACCCACATTGGTCCATTTTGATATGCATATCCAATAACAGCCGTTTTTCACAATCCAATCAATTCCCAATGGATAAAATAAGTGAAAGGGATCATGGAAGTTGTTTCTTCTTGACTTTAAAGTACTTCCGAGGGACAAAAGTGATGGTATCTTTCACTCGATGAGTGACAGTTTTCAGAGAATAGCACCCGCTGTGCTGGGTTTGTCCTAATTACCATGTTTAGAAAGCATCAGTTTGAATCAAGTCAATAAAAGACTATTTCCTCACTCTGAGTGCAAACCTGCCATGCTACATTGTGTTCTTTTAATTGACTAACTGCCTTTTTCTGAAGTGCACTATAAAGATGTTTGCCAGTGTTTTATAAACTCGTCGGCTGTCATTTGAATGATAGCCTTTGGAGAGTATGAAAGAGCATGGCAAATGCCTACTGCAAGTTTTAGGCTAATGTTTGACATTTAGAGGCTCTCATCAGAAAATCATTCAAGAGATGATTTATCTGTGAACGAATATTAAAAATTCTTTTGAAATCTTAGACTTGAAAGAAGAACAGATTTTATCTAGGTCAGACAGGCCAGTGATTGTCAGATTTGACCAGGGTAAAATGAATCGCATTGAAAGGGAATAGCGTATTACTGGGTTTGCTTTGGCAACTAAACAAACATCAATACACAGAATATGCTATATACATGATCTCCCGACAATAAAGCAAACTATAATTAATATCTAGTAGTACATTGCAGTATTAAGACTTGAGGGTTGAGTCAAATGTATGTCATTCAAAAGTTAGCGATTGATAAGGTTTGTCATAATACAAAAAAACCCCAACTGTAAATAATGTTATATTGTGAAATTGTTAAATGTTAATTATTCCTGTTTCATACGCTGAATTTTGACATTAGCGTGGTCTTAAAAATGTTTTTTTGACCCTTTAACAATTAAATTGTTTAGACAAGAACATATACTGTAATTATTTAGTTACATTATAAATAACCTTCTATCATTTTTGATGAATTGTATGTGTCCTTGCTGAAAAAATAATACTGACTTAAAATATGTTATAATATGCTGCCATAAAAGTGTTAAAAGTGTTTGGATGTGTCTGTTGACAGGAAGGGTAGGAGTGATGCTTCAGTATAACTCCACATTGGACACGGGGCAGGTGGAGTTGGGTCAGCAAGTAGCACATGCCATACCTCCAGGAGTTTTCTGGAGGTCCAGACTTATCATCGAACAACCACACTTCCTCAAGTTTAATATTTCCATTCAGAAAAATGCCCTGATCGGAGTCTATGGGAGGAGAGGACTTCCACCCTCACACACCCAGGTAATACAAGATCAAAGTTTCAGTTAAGTCATAAGTGACTAGATTTTGTTATTTAATTCATTCATTCATTCATTTTCTTTTCGGATTAGTCCCTTTATTAATCTGGGGTCGCCACAGCGGAATGAACCGCCAACTTATCCAGCATATGTTTTACGCAGCGGATGCCCTTCTAGCTGCAACCCATCACTGGGAAACATCCATACACACCCATTCACACACATAAACTACGGACAATTTAGCTTACCCAATTCACCTGTAGCGCATGTCTTTGGATTTGTGGGGGAAACCGGAGCACCCGGAGGAAACCCACGCGAACACGGGGAGAACATGCAAACTCCACACAGAAATGCCAACTGACCCAGCCGAGGCTCAAACCAGCGGCCTTCTTGCTGTGAGGTGACAGCGCTACCCACTGCGCCACCGCGCCGCCCTGTTATTTAATTACTTATTTAAATTATTATTATTTTTTTTTATGAAATACACAGTATTCAGAAACATGCATCTGCCAATTTTGGGCTCTTTTCATAAAGTGTTTTTTAGACTAAGGTAAGTTTTCTTATGTAAAGAAAACATCCAAAATAGACTTCAAATATTTATTTTGCCACACTTTGTCAATTTGTGTCTGTACATTTCAATTACAATACATATATTTATATATATTTCTCAAAATATGTTTTCTTTTCTCCTATATTTAGCCATAAATATTTACTTCAGCAGCTCGTACATACAGAAAACTTTGAAGTCAAACTTTTATTCATACCTACAGTATATAAGAAGGTTTTTACAGAGGGATATATTCATACATAATATGCCTAATCATATGTAACATTTGTAGTGTAATTTTGTTGACTGTTTACAGTATTTTTGGAATAATTTAGTTATAAAATTAGATTCCCGTAGTCCCCTCTGAGAAGACATTTTTCTCTGGTGTTAACAAAAATAAAATATGAATTCTGAACTAGACTTCATTCAGTGTTCAGATTTTTATGCTACAGTGGCTATAGAAAATCATCATACCTCTTTGAAATAATTACTTTATTTGTCATACAGCCTGAAATCAAATCACATTCCAAATAACTTTCCAAGCCTTTGAAATGTTTATGTAGCCTTCTTATAGCCTGTGCCTTTCTACAACTTTATCCCAAAGGTCTTTTGAAAGCAGGGTGTAATGTGATTAAAGGTATAGATTTTCAGAGGGTATGATAATTTTCAATAGGCACTATATATAGAAATGTCTTAGAGTAAGTGCATATGTCATTAAACAGTGCGTCATTTGCACATTGAAACATTTTAGAAACATTTGAATAAATCTTGTACTGTAAAAATGCAATTCTTTATGTAAGGGAAGTTTGTTGAAAAGTGTTTGATAAGTATTTTTCAACCTATTCACTTCCAGTGCCCTAATCTTCCAAAATGAGTTGACTTAACTCTCTTGGTTTTATTAAATCACAGCTACATCTGTAGTCTGCAAAGTATTGACAAAGTTTAAAACAAGACACGGAGGAATCAGCCATCAAAGGTTGTTCAGCAAATCCTACTTTAATCATAACAAAACTACTCCAACAGAAAGACAGATCTTCTCTCTGTCTCGGTGATTGGCTGGGTGTTTAAAACTCACAGCTGTCAATAAAAGCAGCATCTTTCGTAAGTGCTGAGGAAAACTGTCCAACTTATTGTAGATGTTCAATCAATGTGTCCCCAAAGCCATCACAATAAACTAAAGCAAGCTTATTGAGTGCTGCTTCCAATTTGCCATGTGTCTCCTTATTGCTTTTTTGCAGCTGACCAGTTGGAAATCAATTGGAGAAACTTTAATTTGGAGTCTCGAGTTAGTAGATCTATCTATTTAAATGCTCTGTTTGAAATAGGGAAAGTTCTGCTGGATAACACACTCCTCGACGCAAGACATCTTTAAAAGATTTCAGGATGATATTTTAAAGCCAGACAGGGTAATGGCAGCTTAAATGTCATGGTGTCTGGATATTACATTTGCCTTTTATTTGGTTGTAATGCATCTGGTAACAGCCGAATAATGGCGAATGTCAAATGTAATTCTGCTTTGTTTCAGTATGACTTTGTGGAGCTTCTGGATGGCAGTAGGCTCATCTCACGAGAGCGCGTTCAGTTGGATCCAGAGCTCAGGGACCGACTGGAGATACCGGTCAGCGTTCAGCAGGCAGGATTTATTCAGTACCTGCACACCGGTGTGTGGCACCTGGCCTTTTACAATGATGGGCGCACTGTAGAGCCTGTCTCATACAATACCATAGTACTAGGTGAGCTAGTGCATGCAATAAAACCATGCGATTGAGTGCAAACGCATTTGTCTTTGTTTATGCACTTGGTTATGTTATGTTTACAGCTTATTTCTGCACCACTGCTGAAAATGTAATTTTGTGCCCAACATTATGTAATGTGACGCTTGACAGAGCAATTGGGCCAGTGTAACAAGCTTTTACAGGCGCCTTCAGATGGCCTTTTTATTTATATATTTCAGCCTTGCACCCAAGTGCCTGAGATAGCACAGCAGTGATAATGAGGCATGCAGAAGCATGCCCTGAGTTGTTGGCTAATCAATAAGTTTGATTCTGCCCCTATCTCTTTCTGTCAGGCCAGGAAATATGGAGGCCAAAAGACTAAATCTCTAAGCCTTGTGCTGCTGAGCTGTTTGTTTTTGTTTTTTTTGTTGTCTTCAAATATGAACTTATTTTGTGTGTTACACGGTCATGAGCTGGAGGATCTGCTTTTATTTAGAGCAAAGGAAAGCACTGGCCTTTTCAATTATTTATACAATTATTTATTAACTGGGAATTCAGTAGGCAACTTCCAAAGAGACTGCTTGTAATGCTTGATTTAAAGACACTCTAGTGGTGTTTTTACTCTTGTTTTTCTTGGCTTGTTAGACCACAAACACGAGGCTGTGTAAAAATGCAGTTTATATGCGATGGATAAATTGTAATTGTACTGTGTGATCTTCTTTGTGCAGAGTCAGTGATGGAATGCCCACACAATTGCTATGGCAATGGAGAATGTGTGACAGGCACGTGTAATTGCTTCCCAGGATTCCTTGGGCCATATTGCTCGAGAGGTATGTAAGAAAAAAGAAAGAGAGATAATTTTGCTCAATGAAAAATTGGTTCTGGGGCCGTTAATGGTTTTCTTCTTGACAGCACACAGCACATTAAGTCTTGTAATTGTCATAGCTAAAAACAATCTGCCCGTCACTTCATTAGGTACACTTGTTTATTTGCTTATTAATGCACATATCGAATCAACCAATCATATGTGAGCAACTCAAGCCATATAAGCATGTAGGGCTTGTGGGCTGTGTCCAAAATCACCCCTATACTCTTAAATAGTGCACTGTTTAGCTGTAGTGGTGTCCAAAACCATATTGGACATTCTAAAGGGCACTCAACCAATCCCACAATGTACAGCAATAACGAGTGTACAACTGATGTATACTCAACGGCTAGAGAATACCCATAATGCACTGTGAGATTTTGCACGCCGAATGAAAACATTATCTCAAATAGTCACTCCTTACACCTGAGATTTGCAGAAGAGCATCTCTGAACACATCCAACCTTGAAGCAGGGTAGCTACAGCAGCAGACAATTCTGTCAGCTACAAAGAGAAAATGAACGAGAAAAGGTCTCACCAAAATTGGAAAAAGATTGCCAACATTTGGATGGTTTGGTCAGTATTTGCCATAAACTACATGAAAGCATAGATCCATCCTGCATTTTATAAACAGTTCAGGTTGCTGATAGTGGTGTTATGATATAAGAGTCATTTTCTCTTGCACACTTTGGGCCTCTTCAAACTAAATGAGCATCGCTACACTCTTGGTGCTGACCATGTCCATCTTTTTATGACCACGGTGAACCCATCTTGTGATTGTTGCTTCCAGCAGAAAATTGTGTCATATCACAGCTCAAATCATCTCAATCTGGTTTCTTGAGCACAACATTCACTTCACTGCACTCAAACGGCTCCACAGTCACCAGATCTCAATCCAATAGAGCGCACCTTTGGGATGTGGTGGAACAGGAGATTCACATCATGGATGTGCAGCCAACAAATGTGTGATGCTATCATGTCAATATGGACCAGAATCTCAGAGGAATGTCTACAGCACTTTATGCTATGCTATGAAGAATTATAAAGCAGCTTCGAATATAAAAAGAGGGTCTGTATTTGTAAAGTTTTTTTATGTGCTCAATTCAATTTCACGACAGTTAAGCACATTAACACCATAATTGTAGTTACTGGAAAAAAAAAAAAATTAAAACGCATATATTCAATAGCAAGAGCATTACTTTTGTACTGTTTTTAATTTGCATGCTAACTTTTAAGTAAAACAACTGTGTCCGGAAAGGATGATTTCCATTACTAGATTATAATAATGAGAATCTTATGAGAATCATGATTGAGATTAATGAAACTGCACAACTCAAATCGTCCTGGGCATGTTTTTTTTTTTTGTGAGATTCTCTCATCCGTGATCTACTTTCATTCATCTAGCTTTAATCTTTTTTTTTTCTCTGACTGTTAGCGGCATGTCCAGTGCTGTGCAGCGGGAATGGTCAATACAACGGCGGTCGCTGTCAGTGTTACAGCGGTTGGAAAGGGATCGAATGTGATGTGCCCAGCGGTCAGTGTATGGATGCCCAGTGTGGGGGTCATGGCCTGTGTGTTTCAGGATCCTGCATATGTAACCCTGGCTTCAGAGGTGACAACTGTGACCAAGGTAACTGGACAGTTTTCAGTAGCTATGCAAAGAAACTCCAACACATGTAGCTCATTGTAGTGAAGGGGGGCGCTTTTTCAACACCAGTGCGCAGCTAATTACATGGATGAGTGTGCTGACTTAAAGACTGGTTTTTGTTGTGATAAATTAGCCACACCATTTAGCAGCATCCACTGACTGAAATGGATTCTACATATGGGATTGAGATAAGGCAGACAGCCAAGAAAAGACCCCTTGTGTGCACACAAAATATTTCCTGTCTTGTGATTCTTCTCCTCCCGCTGTCTCTGGGTAAAACCAATTGAGTCTATCGATCCACATTCAATAGGCTTGGGAATGAACTCTTTAGATGTCTATGTTCGGGTCACTTGACCAATGTTATAATTGTCACTGAACTGAATAAGTAACCTTGAGGTCAAGAAGAGAAAGAATGACCCTGCGAAACACTTGAAAAGAGACTTGCCGAATAGATTTTTAACAGCATGTTTTTTTTCTTATTCTACATTTATTATAAGGTTGCACAAAATAACAAACACTGTGAAAAAGATTCTTGATTTTGAACAATTTACAATCCATTCTGTAGCTGCAGTGGTCATATTAAATTGATTGGCAATTAAAATCTACAAATAATTTTGACGTGTGCACTTTGTTGGTATCTTGATGTGATTTTTTTTTAACTGCATGATTTCTGAAACTACTTAAATTAAGTTAAGAACTGTCAGTTAACTTAAGTTAACTGTCCAACGCATTTTTTAAAACTGTAAGGATAATGGGGGAAAATAATTTTTGAGGAAGAAATGTGGTCAGGAAAAAATTATTGAATGGTCGAGATCAGCAAACTTTCAAGAAAAGCAATCGTATACGAAAAAAAGCTATCTTTAATAGTGAATGCAAGAGCTGTGAATGCAAGGGATTGGGACTAAAGAGCTGTGTAACCTTAAGAAGTTTGTGTGGTCTGATGGGTCCAGATTTACCTGTTCCAGTGATCCAGCATCAGGGTAAGAAGAGAGGTGGAGGAAGTGATGCACCCATCATGCCTTGTGCCTAATTTACAAGCCTATGGGGCAATGCTGGGATCTGGTAATGCTGCAGTTGGTCAGGTCTGGGTTCAGTAATGTGATGTGCCCAAAAAATGACTAAAAAAGCTGACTACCTGAATATACTGAATGACCAGGTTATTCCATCAATGTTTCTTTCTTCTCTGATGGTACAGGCATATTTCAAGATGACAATGCCAGGATTCATCAGTCTCAAATTGTGAAAGAGTTGTTTAGGGAGCATGAGGCATCATTTTAACACATGACCACCACAGAGTTCAGATCGTAATCCTATTGAGAATTTTTGGGATGTGCTGGAGAAGACTTTTCACAGTGATCTGATCTTCAGATCATGGCAAAAAATGTATGCAACTTTGGGCAGGAATAAATGTTGTGAGCATACTGAAATGATGCCACAGCAAATGCCATAATCAAAGCTAAAGGCAGTCCAACAAAATGTTAGAGTGTGTGACTTTTTTTTTGGATGGGCAATGTATGAAAGTGACTGTGGTCCAGTGTTTTTTTTACACTCTTCTGTCTTTCATTTTATGTTTGGTGACAGAATTTCCAGACTCTAGCAATGAGGAACCGTGTTTGTAATTTAACACCTACAGGGACACTCAGACAAGATAGCTGTTAAATTCCCCAAAATTGCAAGCGTAAAATTAAATTAGTACCTCTGTCCCTGTCTCAACAAGAACTGTACGTCATGCTTCCTAAGGCTGTAATTTATGGCCTGGGCATAAAATCTGGACCCTTGAGCGATAGGAAAAAAATGACAAATGTGATCAGAGAAGTCATCTTTCAACCTGTTCCCTATATCTGCATGGGTTTATTTTGGGGGAAAGCCAAATGATACATTCAGCCCTCATTTTCTGTTGCCAACTGTAAAACATGAGGATGGATTTGTATGTACTTCCTCCTCATGGGCAACATGTGGTCCCATAATTGCACTGCTTGATCATAGAGCTGCAAGAACAGGAAGCAATTTTACTGGAGCACATATATAAATATCCCATGGTGCAAACACTGTTCCAATATTTCATGATGGTAATACCTCAAATCCAAGAATGGGTACTTGAATAGCAGCAGGAAGCTAAAATGAACCATTGATTCTTTGCAATAATTGTTGGAGTGCAGTTTTGTAACTTTCAAAGAAATAGTCATTTTTTGTGTAAAAATTATTAGGGGTAATAGCATTATAAGAAGATACACAAAAACACAGAGGTATATGTATTGATGACAGTGTAAAAAAGAAGATATTGTTAGATTTTAATTAATAAGACATTACATATACAATAGATATAGTACAATTAGCAAAACATTGTTTTTGGACACTATGGTTGTCACATGGGCAACTGTTCAAAGAAAAAGTCACAGAAAAGCATTGAAAGCTTTGTTACTTTTCACAGTGGACTGTGTGGACCCATCTTGTTCGGGCCATGGCTCTTGTCTCCATGGTCAGTGCCACTGTACCTCAGGCTGGACTGGATCCAACTGTGAGACGCAGCTCTCTTTGTGCCCAGAACACTGCTCTGGCCACGGCACATTCCAGAGTGAGACCAGCACCTGCATCTGTGAAGCCAACTGGACTGGCCCCGACTGCTCCTCAGGTACCATTTATTCACACCACATCACCAGGCATGGCATAATTTGTAATATGGTTTAATTTAGAATTAACCTATTGGTAAACTACGCCCCTTTAGTTGCTGCTGATAATTAGGACAAACAAACAATGATGCAAACTGTCTTATAATGATAGCTGTCAGTGTGAAAACGTCCATACAGAAGGACAACCAATTACAGATGAGCATTCAAGTGGAAATGATATGCTATGCAGGGACATATAAAAAATGTTTTTATATGATGGACATTTATTTGCAAATAAGGGTTTACATATCACAATGCAAGCTGAAGAAGCCTCATGTTATGGTTATCAGGATTGCAGGTGAACATAGTAAGATTAAGTAAATTTACATTTAAGCAGTTTAATGTAGAGATTGGCATGAGCTAATTAATGTTAGTGGTACCCATCTTACCCATGGCAGAGACTGTGTTACTACACAATAATTGCTTTTAATTACTTTTGTCTTCAGCAGAGTTAAAAACATTGTTGCTTTGAGTTACCTAGAAAAATGTATACATCATTTTTAACCCTTTGGACATTAAATTATCTTGTCTTTGCCTTGTTACGAAATTAAAATAAGTTCCATTTCACATCCTCCCGGGACACTGAAATCAGCATTAGAAGTACCCCAGACAAATTATTTTACCAATTTTCTCATCTTCATTAGAGAGGAGGAGCTTACCAAGAGCTCATCCAGGAAGCTTATTGGAAATCTCCCAGCCTGTGTACCCAGGGTTAAATTTAATGTTGAAATTACAGCATTGACACACTGTGCTGTAGGTAGTTAAATCATTACTATATGTAATGGTACTACTGAATCATTACTATAGGTAGGATTGTGAGTCAGTTCTGGTGCCCACATTTAAACAAAATTAATGTTTGTTTCTAGTTTGCTTAGCCTGTTGTGAGTAACCTTTCAATCATGTCAGCTTTTCCTGTGGCCATGCTGCACGTACTGCACGCTAATCTTACAGAAGGAACTGCAACTTCCATATGTTACATTCCCTTGGTGATGCCTGTAAGTAATTGGTTAAAAGAGAAAGAAATGCGGCTGCCAGGCTGTTTCTTCAGAGAATGTTGTGGGAATTATGCCATCATAAGTGCATGTGGTTTTGGAGTTTGGGAATTTGTGTGATGCAAATGTGAAGAGAACAATAAATGTGCCGCTGCAGTCATCAAAAAGTGTTATAGTAGAACAGAAATCATCACAGATTCAGTTAAATGTGCTTGACTCTTAAAATAGGCGAAGAAATCTCAAACTAAAGTAAAGAAAGTGTTTTTTCCTCTTTCGTTTTTGAAATAATTTTAAAATGTAATTTATTCTGTGTTCAGTGAAACTGAATTTTCTGCATCATTACTCCAGTCTTTAGTGTCACGTGAATCTTCAGAAATCTTTTAATATGCTGTTTTATTCATTTATTCATTTTCCTTTGGCTTTCCTTCCTTTATTCATCAGGGGTCGCCATAGCGGAATGAACCGCCAACTTATCCAGCATATGTTTTACACAGCTGATTTAGTGACATTTTATTCATATCAATGTTAAGAACATTGTTAACGGCTGCTTAATATTTTTCAGTTGAATAAAAAACTCAAAAGAACAGCATTTATTTGAAAAAAAAAAAAGCCTTTTAAATGTCTTTGTTGTCATTTTGATCACTTCAATGCATCCTTGTTAAATTGAAAATCTTATTGACTTCAAGCTTTTGAATGGTGCACTGGTGTACATTTATATTCTTGTACAAACACATTTGGTAGGAATTTTGGCTTCCACCTAATTTCGATATATTTTTATTACTTACATCACATGACATTCATTACTATTGAGATAAATAGAACAATTCTGCTAAACAGCTTTATTTCAGCATTCAGATTTGAATGAATATAAAAGCAGTTCATTACTTGCTTCATGAGAGTTTTCGAGTTTAGCGTCAGACCACTTCAAGCCGCAGCTCTGGCCATGGGAGCAATGGGAGTCCACTTGCTTGCACAGTTGGGGTTTTGTCTCTTCATTACCTCCACTGTTCCACCTCAATTAAATAAACTTTAATTAACGGGTGTACGGCGTGGATCGACCAGCCTCCTGCTGGAACCTGGAAGTGGTAAAAACAGATAAACACCTTGCCGCTAATGAAAAATTGATTACATCGACTAGTGTGGAAAAAGAAGGCTGTTAAAAAAAAAAAAAAAAGATTGAATGAATCAACCACCCCTTCACCCTTTTAGAGCAATTTAATATTCCAGAGAGCCAGCACAACCTAATCAGACCCTCCAAGGTCTTGCAATTGAGGGAAAAAAAAAACCCTCCTCTGAGAGGGACAGCGAAAGATCCCTCCTGTACAAACATCAGAGACTCTTTACTTACATTTTGCTCAATTTGACGTTTTATCCGTTATTTATTTGTCAGGAGGACTTTCTTCCTGCTCTAAAAAGTTGCTTGAGAAAGAAATGGCTTAATGGAAGACCAATTCCGAACTTGCCTGAAAGGTTGCCTTGGGCAGCCGTGGAGAACTTTGAAAAAGTCACCGGTGTAATTTCTCTGCAATGATAAATTGGCTTCAAGCATGGCCTTATAAAATCAAAATTGCCCCAAGCAGTGTTATTTGGTGGGTTTTTAGGAGTCGTTGCAGTGATAGTTCTAAGGACATAATGATTCGTAGAAATGAAGGTGGATGTGGCCAAGCCAGGTCTAAGCTGCACTTGTTATCTAGCATCAACTGTGTACAGATGCCTGGTTTCAGCCTTGAACACAGCTCTCTTCTGATAGTGCGAGATACACAATACCGGAATTGTATGACTTTTGTTTACACCTTCTTCAAATGCATCACATGTAGATGTGGGAGACACGTTACTGTTTACAGCTGGTGGTAATCGTTTTTTTTCCCATGTTTTTCCACACTAATATCTTTGAGGGTGGAGAGAACAGCAGCTTTTGTTTTCAGCTTTCCACAAAACTGTGCTAGTCAATATGGGTTTGTGTTCGAATCAGTATTTGTGAGAGAACATAGAGGATTTTTTGCATGATTCAACAACATGTCATGTTTAAGAATTCTTTTGATCGCATGAGCCTTTTGGAAAGCAGTCTGGTCAAATGTGCTTTTGAATGCCACTAGATATGGTCAAAAGTTGAGAAGCTTGTTTAGAGATTTATTTATTTTTGTGATTAGATTAGCAAATCGCATCTTATATCATGTGCGCTTGTAAGGCTTCAGTAAGACATGAAGTCATTTGATATAAATACTGTCGTTTTTTTGTATCCTTTGTTATGGAGCATTTTACAATACTTCCTGTAGTGTTTTTCTTGTGCTATTTAACAGTCATTTTTAATAACAATTCATTGTATTAGTCAAAGTTGTTGATTTTTATTTTATGACAAAAATCATTTTAATTTTAAGTAAAGATCATGTTCCATGAAGACAATTCGATCATTTACATTTATCATATATCAAACCTTGATTAGTTTAGCCTTGATTAGCCAATTTTTGATTAGTAATGTGCATTGCTAAGAACTGAACTTAAAAAAACTATTTTCTCAATATTTAGATTTTTTTTTTTTTTACTCTCAGATATTTCAGGTGTTTAATAGTTTAATAATATCTCTGGCAAATAATTTCCTCTCTTAACAAAAGATTATTCAATTACACATATGGCTGGTTTTGTGATCCAGGGTCCTATTGTTTCAATTAGTCAGTGTCCTATTGATATTGTAAAAGAGAGCTAGTAAACTATAATAAATTATAGTTTTTTTTTATGTACATTAACATTTTTAAATTATGAAAAATATGATCTGATTATCAGGGTGGCGCAGTGGGTAGCACGATCGCCTCACAGCAAGAAGGTCGCTGGTTCGAGCCTCGGCTGGGTTAGTTGGCATTTCTGTGTGGAGTTTGCATGTTCTCCCCATGTTGGCGTAGGTTTCCTCCGGGTGCTCCGGTTTCCCCCACTGTCCAAAGACATGTGGTATAGGTGAATTGGGTAAGCTAAATTGTCTGTAGTGTATGTGTGTGAATGAGAGTGTATGGGTGTTTCCCAGTGATGGGTTGCAGCTGGAAGGGCATCCGCTGCGTAGAACATGTGCTGGATAAGTTGTCGGTTCGTTCCGCTGTGGCGACCCCTGATTAATAAAGGGACAAAGCCGAAAAGAAAATGAATGATCTTATTATCATTATCAGCAAAATTGACTATTTGTTTAAAATTAATATTGCACACCCCTAGTATAAATGTCAATGAATGTTTTTGAACATTGACAAACCACCATCTACTGGAAGGGTTTTTACATCCTAAAACATGTAACATGAAATCCCTGACTCGAATAATCTCAAATCACTTCTTACCAAAAACCATCATTAAATGTTAACGTGTTTGAAATGCAGGTGAAAAACATATGAGATTTCAAACTGTTGACGACATTAGAACACGTGAAGGTGAATGGGGGGCAATCCAGGTCTAAATTTCACTTATGTCATCACACTTTACTGTCATGTGTGAAAGCTGAAAACGGATCTCTATCCTTACTGCTTTCATAGCTGAATCTCTAGCTCGGTGCAGGCAATGCCTGATTGGTATGAATTTATGCAGAATATATATACTGAAAAATGAAATGCTTTGTGCTGCCTGACGCATACAGATATAATCTTGCGATCTAGTCTTGACCTGTAGGTTGTTTTAATACATGCAGATCGCTGTTGGACTGGAAACAGACATGGAGACGTAATTCTACAGTGTGCATGTTAATTCATTTAGATTAATAGTTTGCAGCCCACTGGGAAATTTTAAGGCAACGGTAAATTGAATGTATAATATAAACTGAGTAATGAAGTTGCTATAGCACCATCTATGGACCCAAGCCTTGCTAATTTGATATGTCTCTCTGGAATAGCAGAGTGCACAATGTTTGCTGACACTTGCAGAATATGGTTATGCCTTATGGAAGTAATTATCTATTAAATACACCCTCCAAAAACCGGCTTTGGCACATATCCATATTTTTTCATTCAAATTATTTAAAAAGAACCCTCCAATGTTGCCTTGAACCTTAACTTTCATTCATTCATTCATTCATTTTCTTTTCGGCTTAGTCGCTTTATTAATCTGGTGTCGCCACAGCGGAATGAACCGCCAACTTATCCAGCATATGTTTTACGCAGCGGATGCCCTTCAAGCTGCAACCTATCACTGGGAAACATCCATACACACTCATTCACTACGGACAATTTAGCTTACCCAATTCACCTATAGCACATGTCTTTGGACTTGTGGGGGAAACCGGAGCACCCGGAGGAAACCCACGCGAAGACGGGGAGAACATGCAAACTCCACACAGAAATGCCAACTGACCCAGCCGAGGCTCGAACCAGCGACCTTCTTGCTGTGAGGCGATTGTGCTACCCACTGCGCCACCGTGACTCCCCCCTTAACTTTCAAACCAAACTATTTTTTTTGAGAGTCATTAGAGTAATCATTAGAGTAAATTCTATTTAGGCATTTATACATTTTAAAAATGCATTTTAAGGGTGCTTAATGTTATAATAAATACAGCAAAATGACAGTGTAATTCTGTAATAGTCGTATGTCCTTGAAAATGTGCACAAGAACCCAAGTTGTGTGTGTGTGTGTGTGCGTGTGCGCGTGTGTGTTAATGTAATTGTTGATGGATGCTCTGGAGAGCTCCAGAAATGTTAGCAGTCACAGCTTGCAGGATGACAAGTTCAGAGCCATTGTGCATTGGCTTTAGCACAAAACTACCAAAGGATTACAGCCAATTTTGTTTCCCAACATTCAAATACAATCCAGCAGTGAGAATTAGAGTGCCAAAGATGCATTCAGTCATAGCAGTTATAATTCAGCATGGTGCTGTTGTAAAGGAGATGAAATTTCTTATTTGTTTTGCCAAAGCAGATGAGACAACATGTAAATCAGGGGTTTTCAAAGGGAAATTTGAAAAAGTACTGCAAGGGTTCGCAAATTATTGTTTGATTCTTTTTTGTGTGGAAAAAAATAATGAACTTGTTGAACCAAAATACAGTATAAACTTCCATAAAATATCAAGTTAGGAAGCTTTGATTGTTCATTCCTTATTAAAATGCTACTAGGCTAAATAAATCCCTGCTGAGAGCAGCATGATGAATCTATAAATATGTGCATTTTTTCTGAATAATAAGCCACACCTACCTATTAGATCATAGACATGCACCAATGGTTATTTAAAGGTGCATTCCAGCTATTTTAAACTGCTGAAATGAATTTCATTTTGGATTGATTTTGTAAAAAATGGTCATACCAGTTCATTCTTCAGTTTTACTGCAGTAATATGTGCAACATAGGCTCATTCTGAAGACGTAGCCCTATATACATTTCTGGAGGTCGCAAATTATGTAGCCAGAAGTATGGCTGCATTTTGTCTTTAGAACGAACGCTACGGGGCGGTATGACGGTGTTCCTTTTCGCGCTTACCAGCTGACCGCTTACCTCCGTATGGACGGCTTTCCCGCTGTTACCAGTTTGTCCGACATGTACGTCGGCAGACTTGAGACGCATAGAGGAGTTGACAGAAACGACAGTCGGTGCTTTTGAAAACACTATTTTTGGGGTTTAGGCAAGGAGGAGGGTGGGTCAGTCAATCGGTCAGTTAGTCAGTCAGTCGACAGCGGCCTCTGGTGGATTTACACGAGAACAGCAGACACAAATAGCATTCGAGAAAGATATTTGAGATCTCAAAAAGCGTACACAGCGGCTTCTGGTGGATTCGCAAAAACAAAAAATACCTCCTGGGACGTATTTGGCGCTCTCCAGAAATGTATATAGCGGTACGTTTTCAGAATGAGCCTGGCGTTGAATATGTGCATGAACCAGTGCAGCCACAGTCACATTTATTTTTTATTTTTTAAAAGAAAGAAAAAAAACTGAACATGCTTATAAGCAACACCCACTTGACATTTCACTTTAATACTGCCACAAACTAAGCAAGAAGCAATGAAAATTTTTTTTTGCAAAAATGTAAAATGTCACCACAGACCTGTATTTTCATGAGCCTAAAATGCCTATAATGAAAAGAATGCAAATGCCACTATAAAGTTATTATTGGTTCTCTGGATTTGGCATTAACATGGTACATGCTTTTCAGTTCATTTGTGATACGCATGTTCAATAGACTGCTGATAACGTGTCCTCACAGTTTCAAATAAAAATATTTTCAGAGCATTTATTTGCAAAAAATTATTAAATGTCATGTTTTTTCAGACCTTAATTGTATATGTGTGTATGTATATATATATATATATATATATATATATATATATATATATATATCCCTTATTATTATTAAATATTTTATAATCATGACAGAATTCTTTTTAATCTTTTTAAGTGAATTATCTATTCAATGGAATAATATATATTAATACATTAACATAAGCTGTCTAATATGCTGTTTATATATACATGCTTCATAATATAGTTGTTTAATAAACTTCTTTCACTACCTGCTTGTATTATTAAACTCAGTGTTGTCTGTTTCAGAAGTGTGTGCGGCGGACTGCAGTCCTCACGGCGTGTGTGTTGGAGGTGTGTGTCGGTGTGCGGACGGCTGGTCGGGGGCCGGGTGTGAACAGGAGGACTGTCAGGCTCACTGTGGGGAGCACGGTGTGTGTCGAAAGGGGAAGTGTGAGTGTCACCAAGGTTGGACGGGAGAAAACTGCAATATCGGTGAGTTCACCCTGTTTGTCAACCTTGTATTTTGTTAGTTTAGCTTCAAAAATATATCCTGTTCCAGGCTCCTGCAGTCAAAAATTGGGAAAATATCACAAATAAAATGTTTTGCAGGGCTGTAATAAAGGTCAGGGAAATGCCTAGGTTTCTATAATGGATGTACAATACTGTTCCAAAGTTTGGAATCAATTTCATTTTCTGTTTTGAAACAGGAGGAATACATTTATACAGCAAAGATACCCTTAAAATTTGTCAAAAGCAACTGTAAAGACATTACAAAATAATAAATGCATTTTTTTTTTCTTTTATTAAATAATCCCAAAAAGAAGCAACTCAGCTGCTTTCAAGATGGATAATATTGAATTTATTTTTTGATATCATAAATTACAATTTAAAATGTAATAAAACAGAAACAAAGTTGTTTTAATTTAAAAAATCTTACTCTTCCCAAACTTTTGAATGGTAGTGTTAAATGTTTAGCAGTAAAATACTTAAGAGGATAAATGTTGCTTTTGATTACAGCCTGTGTCGAGTTAAAGCTTATAGCGATGCTCAATTTGTGAACTAATCATTTTCAATACATTCTTTTCAACACTTTAAAGTGAATCCGTCAGAATCAAAATCATTTTGAAACAGTAATCAACAATGACTGGACATATTGAAAATGTCTATGTTTATGCAAATCAAGTACATTGTCAGCACATTAACACACTGTCACATACTGAGAACCCACTTGTTGTTTTCTGCATAGTTAGCACTGCACAAAAATGCATATTTTGTGTCTGAACGACTTTCATTCTTTCTCTATCATTTCCCGCATCGCTCCAGCTCACTTTTTGGACAGCAAGATAAAAGGTACAGTGCTTTCTTTCATCAGCCACGTGTACTCTAATTAAAATACTAATGAAGTCATATTCTTTTCTTGAATTCCTTTTTAATGATATTTTCATAGAATGCGTAGTATTTGTGAAACCTAAAAGCAGAATGGGAGATGTAGACCTTGCTTTGGGAAAAAAAAAAAAAGATTCAAAATTCAAAAGCCTCCATGCCTTTCTCTAATCGAGCTCTTCAACAGTACAATGCAAATGTCATGAAATGTCATATTTACAGAGGAGAGGGAAAAGCGCAGCACATTAGGTGTGTGTAACCAGCGGAGGGTTGTCTATACAGGAATGACACTAAATCACAGCATACCGCAGTATAACTCCCCATGTTTAATTCTTTCCCCTGAATGTCTCTTCTTGATAGCAGACTGGATAGGATATAGAGGTAAAGGTCATGCTGCCCTGAAGAGAGCATGTGGCTCTGACCCCTCTGTCTCTCAAGCATGACTTTCATTATGTCTATGTACCGTGTATTAATGTGTCCCCTACATGTGTTCGGTTTCAGGTTTCCTGTTTTATACAGTGTATATGTAGGCATACAAATGCACACACGCATACACACAATCATCAGTCAGTCCATGCACATATACACTTTCGCATTACCCAAATCCCCATTGTTGTACATCTCACTGTCTCTTAATGTAATATTTAGCAGCTGCTAAGCTCCTTTAGTTTAGCATTTCCCTCTGTAATTTCCTTTGACTTCACATATTCTGTGACAAAGGATTTGATGGAGCACTTCAGTATGCTGTCTGATAAACTCTTGCCGCACTTGTGCTGTTCAGCTCAGCATGCTGTTAATTCACATGGACACTGCTAGATGTGATGATTTAATAGTATTTTTCAAAACAACTTCATAATCTTCTCTGATTGTGCTTCATAATTATTTTATGTATTTCTGCAAATCATTTTAAATATTGTTTAGAGATGCACCAATTGACTGGCCATTAATCTGTTGTCTTCAGAAAAAGTTCAGATGATATTTTCTGTATTTAGCATTTTTATTTTTGTGTATTTTTTATTTTGGGAAGTGTGTTTTGTGTAGCATAATTTCACAGTGCTTAAGTATAATTATACATATTTATAAATTACTACTTTAAACCACTACCTGCACAAGCTAATGCCATCTATTTGTGTGGATTGTAATTATGGTGCAGTGGTTTTCTCTAATTTTAAACCACTACAGTTTTTTTTGGTAACACATTATTGTAAGTCATAATTCACGCTATTAACAAACAATTAACTAAGACTATTAGCTCAATGAACTACTTATTAGTAGCTTATTAATAGTTAGTAAGGTGGAAGTTGGGTTTAGTTTTTGGGTAGGATTAGGATATAGAATTAGATCATACATAGCTACTAATAAACAGTTAATATTTCAATAATAGGCTGGTAATAAGCCAGTAGTTGATAGCAAATTGTGACAAAATTCAGTGTAATCTTTTTTTTTATCTGCAGTTGGGATCGGCCAATTTGTCTGCAAATAAGAAATTAAAAGTCAATATCGGTGCATCACTAGCCTAGTTACTATTTGGCTATATTTATTCATTGATTTTAATTGATAATTGTTTAAGTGCTAAATATTTGTCCAGCTGTTTCATGTGAAATTACAGCTCCCCCCCTTGTCCAATGTCTTTAAAATGTTGTAAACGTTCCAAACGTTTGACTGGTTAAGACACACATTCACCATGTTTTCCGCTGTATGTTTATGCAGTTCTCTATTGAGAGTTCTTCACCTCCCTTGAGTCTTGCTAGGCTTCTGTTTGGTTTAGCGTGTTTAACTGATGACTTTGTCCCTCTAGATAGCTGTCCAGGACTGTGCAACAACAACGGCAGGTGCATTCTGGACCAGAACGGATGGCACTGTCTCTGTCAGTCCGGATGGAGAGGGGTGGGGTGTGATGTCGCTATGGAAACCCTTTGCTCCGATGGCAAGGACAATGAGGGAGGTGAGAAAAATTGCTGGGACGTTGGGGCTAAATTTATGTTTAGCAGTGGTGTAAAGGTACCTCCTATGAATTTTTTATTCTTTTTCAAATATTTCACAAATAATGAGCAAGGAATTTTTCACAGTATTTCCGATAATATTTTTTCTTCTGGAGAAAGTCTTATTTGTTTTATTACGGCTAGAATAAAAGCTGTTTTTATTTTTTTTTAAAACCATTTTAAGGTCAATATTATTAACCCCTTTAAGCTATTTTTTTTCTATTGTCTACAGAACAAACTGTTATACAATGATTTGCCTAATTACCCCAACTTGCCTAGTTAACCTAATTAACCTAGTTAAGCCTTTAAATTGCACTTTAAGCTGAATACTAGTGTGTTGAAAAATATCTAGTAAAATATTATGTACTGTCATCATGGGAAAGATAAAATAAATCAGTTATTAGAAATGAGTTATTAAAACTATTATCTTTAGAAATGTGTTGAAAAAAAATCTTCTTTCCGTTAAACGTAAATTGAGGAAAAAATTATCAGGAGGGCTAATAATTCTGACTTCAACTGCACTTATGTATATTGGGGGCAGGGGGTTGATTCTTTTATATTAAGGAGTATACTGAACAAATTGTGGCTTTGGGTTTAAATAAATTCAACTGCAAAATTACAGCCTAGTTGCTTACATTTTACTATAATATTAAAGGCTACAAATATAACAAAAGTAATGCGAATAGCCAGAAAAAATAAAAGATAGAATAAAATGTTGTATATAATCAGCCAAAGCATTTACCTTCCATTTCTGTGCACATTCTGTGTTACATTCCACCCAGTCTAAAAATGTCTATAGTCCAAATGTATAGTCTAAAGTCCCATGTCGTTGTTTTCAGATGGCTTGGTGGACTGTATGGATCCAGACTGTTGTATTCACAGTGCCTGTCAGGGTCAGACGTATTGCCGCGGGGCTCCAGATCCCAGCACAATACAACAACCCAGCTCTCCCACTTCAGACGCTCAAGGCTTCTATCAGCGTGTGGGCTTTCTGGTGGCTCCAGGCAGCACTCATACCCTACCAGGAGAAAACACGTTCAACAGCAGGTTAGGAGCTCTTGAACTTCTGAAGAACAGTCAACTCGGTTCGGATGGAAAGGGATAGTTCTTCCAAAAACAAAATTCTCTCATTATTTTTTACGTACCATACACTCGTCGAGTTTTTCTCTTGTGTTGAACACAAAAAAAGGTATTCTGTATGAATGTTGCCTCTGGCATCCTTTTTTTTCTAAAATGGATGTCAATGGCTATTAGTGTCCAAAATTACATTTTTTGTTTAAAACTTTTTTTTTTTAACACAGAATTGTACATTTTAAAGAATGTGGTGGAAATAAGTAGCCTTCGTCATCCATAGTATATACTTTTCCTACTATGGATGCCAGCGGCTACTAGTTTTTAACATTCTTCAAAATATCTTCTCATGTTCAACAGAACAAAGAAACTCAAAAAGGTTTGGAACAACTTAAAAGTTAAGAAAATGGTTAGTGAATTTTCATATTTGAGTGAGCTGTCTCTTTAAACGCTCTTTAAATGTCTTAGTTTCCTTAAAATTACACCAATTTATTCTTCAATTTCACTTAAAAATTTAATGTTGGTTTTACTTAATTATTAGGTATGCGTTTGAGTAAAATGTTGATACTTTGAGTAAAATTTTGCGTTTTATTTAATTGGTCAGATCGTTTCTTTCATTTGTTGTGATTGAATATCAGGGTTATTTCACCAAATTACTCTTCTGAAGTAAACAAAAAAAACATTGGTATTGCTTTATATAAAACTGAATGTAAAAATGTCTGAAAACATGCCTCTAAATGAAAGCTTTTTTATCTTCAATATGGAAGTATTGTCATCCATAGTTTGCAGAATAAAAATAAAGGTCAGTTTTACTCACACAAAACCAAAAATTGTAAATCCAGAAAAACTACAAATTTTCAAGTGGTCTTTTCATTTTTTCCACAGCTGTCTATATACAATGCTACGATTCTCACAAGACACATGGGGTTTTATGCCAATAATGCCTCTATTTCATGTTTTATTTATCAGCGCTATAGCATATTAAAATATTTATATATATATATATATATATATGCATGAAAGTCCTTCTGGCTATGCTAGTAATTGTGATGCCGTTTGATGTATTGCACAATATTTCCCACAATCTTAAAGTGATTTTTTTTTTGTACCGTTTTAGAGTCATAGATCTAACGGCATGCGAAAATAGAGCAAGCCTCGCACACTCATACAGAATAAACAATAGGCTTCTCTTTTTGATAGGAATCCACAACTTCAGTTTCCCCTTTTGAAGACTCCATATTGTCCTATCTAATTTCTGCTGCGGACAGAAAAGTCATTTGCTGCTGGTATGATTTGTACGAAAAGCCAGCGCACTGTGTACTTTAAAAAAATGATTACTTTTTCCTCTGAAAAAATTGTGCGCCTCACCTTTGCACCTCTTCAATTTGGACTCTTGAGGGAATCTGTTCTGCGCCCTTTGGTGCTTTTTTTTTTTTCAGCCAAAGTTAACAATATGAACATTCCTGCTCATCTTGACTGTCTTACAATGGAACCGATGTGTTCCAATGTCTTGATATTTGGCTGATGAAGCTTTTGATTATGCCTTGATGAGGTAACTCGTCATCCCGCCCATCTGCCCCGAGGTGCCTTTTGTTCGCACATTGAGAAATTATCGTGCAATTAGTGTAAAGATGCGAGATTGCAGGTCAGCCCCTAAATGGCGCTTTGTAAAATAATTTGTGCTGCAATCACAATCTTACGTCTGTTAAGATTATCAAAACAGAACGACAGAGGAAGGTCAGCCGCAGTGGATTGAGACATTTTTATAGCAGTTCTGGACAAATCTATAAATTGTACATATAAAATCCAACATTTAAGCAGCTTTCTGACCTTGAAGAATCAGTGCAGTGAATAGGCTGTCTATTTTCATTCAGAGCCTTATTTACTTGTGTATTGAATGTGTGTTTGTGTCTTTTTTTCAGCCTGGTGTCTGTGGTGCGAGGACAGGTGGTGACGGGCGATGGCACTCCTCTGATTGGGGTGAACGTGTCTCTTCTTCATTACCCCCAACAGGGTTACACCATCACCAGACAAGACGGCATGTACGTACTAATGTGGTTTACTCAGATATTTGCTTACTGTACACATATACACATAATTATGCTAATACTTGTGCTTAAGATAGTCAGTGAGAAACCCTTTTGCATAGTTTTATGCTAATTCCTATTTGCATCTCACTGCCTCCCACACAAGTCAAATCACAGACAGGCACATTTTACCCTCATGTCAGTGTGTTACTGTCAGGTAAAATGCAGGTTAGTAAATAAGCTTAAATACATATAAATAAAGTAGTTTTGTTATTTAAAGGAGACCTAATATGCTCCTTTTTACAAGATGTAAAATAATTCTCTGATGTTCCTAGAGTGTGTATGTGAAGTTTCAGCTCAAAATACCACACAAATAAATCTTTGAAACTGCCCTTTTAAGGTTCTGATCCAAATTGTGTCGTTTTGGTGACTGTCGCTTTAAATGCAAATGAGATTGTGCTCCCAGCCCTCTTTCCAAAAGAGGGCGGAGCTACAAACACCTATGCATCAGCATAGTGGCATATCCAAAACAGGACGATATCTCTGTGAAAAACTGAAAATGGCAAAGGAAGTGGCTCAAAAGAAAGCAGTCTACAGAGACTAGAGGTTTGATTTGTGCATCCTAAAACTCAAGATTTATAATGCCTCTTAATTGCTGGCATTATCTTCAGCAGATACGGTGCGAAAAATAGTGGATGGCTGTTGGTAGATTCAGGGCTCATGCTAATGAGGGAGAGATCGTCACTAATGGGTGGGACTTTCCCCCTCTGATGACACGTACAAAGGGAGAATGTCAATTAAAGTGTTTCTGCAGACTGCTTTTTTGAAATGTGATTATTAAAAAAAAAATTGAATTAATTAATTTTTACCATTAGAGGCTGGCTATATTCACACACCGTTTAAACCCCTTATAAAAGTGATTTTTGCATAATAGGTCCACTTTAAAATACTATAAACGTTCACAGGAAATAATAGAAAAAATATATTTCAATTGGTCTTATGTATAAAAAATAAATAAATAAACATTTAAAAAGTAATTAAAACTAAAATATAAAACAGCATTCCAAAAATATAGTTAAAATGTGTACATATATGCACTTCCAGTCAAACGTTTGGGGTCATGTTTTTTTTTTTTTTATTCTGTTCATCAAGGCGGCATTTATTAAATATAAAAAAAAGTTAAATATTTATAAACATTTCACTGCTTTTAACAGCTTTTTTTAATTGTATGTAGTTTCAAGTGAAATTATTACTCCAGTCATTATTGCTTTTATTACTATTACCATTAATAATAATAATAATAATAACAATAATAATTAATATTAGAGTGATTTCTGAAGGATCATGTGACTCTGAAGACTGGAGTAATGGAGCTGAAAATTCATCTTTAAAATCACAAATTTACAATTTGTACTGTATTTTTGATGAATTGTTAATCACTGATACTACACCACTGCAACACATAACAACTTGACGTAAATATATATATATATATATATTTAATATAAATATATATGTTTTTATATGCAAATGTGATATGTAATTTTTTGGGGTCAAAACACTTTATCATTTTAATTAGATTTAATTTATACTCATTCACACAATCACTTTCCTGCGGCTTATTCTCTTCTTTAATTTAACATATACTGTTTAATTAAACTATAAGTACATGTAATTTTATAAATTTAAATGAACAATTATTCTAAACAAACAATTTTTCTCATTTAACAGTCTGGCGCTAATTACGCTGTTTATTCACTGAACATAAGCGCACACACATCCGCTGCTTGATTTTGAGTCTGACATGTAATGATTTAGACGGTCAGATGGTAATTAACCTTTATGACCAATTAAATTAATTCTGTGAAGGACATAAGACTGATTTAAACTAACGTTAAAAGCAGTGCAAAAATGGAATCTGGACGTGTATTCATGAAAAAGCGAATTCATCTAGCTATACAGCATTAAAGCAGCAAGCCGAGTGTAACTTTCATTTCTGGGGGCTGTCTGACCTTGTACCTTTATAATAATCCCTTTAGTCATTATCCATCATTATCAACAATCACGCAGATCAGCAGTTAAAGTGAGTCATCTATTCAGAGGTCACGTGTGGGAGTTTGCATGTGTATTTGTGGCCACCATAAGCCTTTCACTGAGCCATGACTGTAATGTATTAACAACTTTATTTTCTCTTCAGTAGAGTTTAAGATGACACACTGGAAGCAAAAACGCTGTTATTTCATGCATGTCAGTTTTGAGATTTGGGGCATTTTTGGCTTTTGATCTTCAGTCTAATGTAAAGAAAGTTTCTTTTTTTGTGTGTGTCACGTTACTGGGAGGTATTGCAGACAGGACTAGATGAGTAGGATCCATGTGCATTTATTGGTGAGTTGTCATACAAAAACAGGACATGTTGCAAAAACAAAAGTAACAAAATAACAAAACTTGAACGAGAACTAGGACAAAACATGAGCAATAACAAACTATACAATACCACAGAACTAGGGAATCAAGAAGACATATAACACACGAGCAAAGACAAGACGGGTGCAGGGTATATTTAAAGTCCAATACATCAGTGGTGAACGGGATGCAGCTGCGGAAGTGATCAGTGAAAGATGATGACCGGGTGTGTGTGACGGAATGCTGGGAAATGTTGTTCATAATGATATGTAGTTCACCAGCGATCTCTCAAGTCCCAGATCGCTGGTGATCATGACAGTGTGTCTGTAGATTTCAATTAAAATTCATATTTTTAAACACTGTTTCCTTCTGCACTGAGCCATAAATCTTCACTTCAGTAGTACTTATACCACATTCTAAAGGTGTTTACAGAAACATAGGTTCATACATAATTTGCCTGATTATATTATATATATACGTTTTTATTTTACAAAACATTTGGACTATTATTGGCCGCTCGCTATTATCTAAATTATGCAGTGATAAAAAGAGAAAACCTTTGGCACTACTTTGTTAAAATAAATGTAGCAACATTTTGAAACCTTACTTCATCCATTGTTCAGATTTTTGTGCTAGAAGTTTATGTAAATTAGGGTACAGTAACACTTTAGTTTAAGGTAGTGTTCATAAGACTGTCATGACATCTTTATAATCAAAGATATGGGGATTTTTATGCATGTTTATGCCAACTGTCATTAAGTCTCATTAGATCAGTTATGTCATTTTAAATGCAAATGTATTTTATGACAACTTGACATAGAGAAATACATTATAACCTCTCTTTGTCATGATAACTTGACATTACCAAGACAACAAAACTGAATTTATAAATCTTAACTCATAAATCTGTCAAAAACATGACCGTCATGAGGCCTGTATAACTGTGTCGTAAATATTTTTGTTATTAAATTGTGTAGATACATTGTCAGATATTTTTATAACAGCATTATTAATATTTAATGACATTTTAATGACAAATTCAATTTGTTACACTGTAGTTGAGGTCAAGAAAAATATTATTGACGCTGTTATAAAACTCATGACAGTTAAAATGGCCTCATGAGGATAATATTTATAATGTATTTATTTCTGTCAAGCTGTCATAAAAAGACATCTCAAAATGTCACCTTTGCAGTTAATATAATAACTGATTAAATGACACATGCATAGTTTAATTCATATTCATGACATGTATAACGGTTTCACGACTTATGACTCACGTTTTATGAACAGCTCTTCAAGTAAAGTGTTACCCAAATGAGTGCATTTGCATGTTTAAATATAGCATTTTTACATTTTTTAAGCAATTTTAAATGTAATCAATCAGTTGCAGAAGCATGGTAATAAATATTAGAGAAGCTAAATGTTTACCCCATTTACCTGCAATAACTTGCCTTCATAAAAGTAAAAACAAACAAAAAAAACAGTCTAGGGATGGATCTACATCTCTAAAGAAGGAAGGCCGATGTTGGGGATTATCCAATATATCCATATCCCTTCTAAAAAGCGGCACACAGGGGAACAGGCTTCAGATAATCATGCTTGTTCAGTGCGGGTGTCTGCTCTCAGTTAGCAAGCGTGTCCGAGGGGAAACAGAGGCAAAGAAACAGCTTTAAAGGCCGATGGTCTGGAACAGTGGTCCAGCCACGGGCAGATTATATATATAAAAAAAAAATCGGACAGGAGCTTTTAGGAAGAATCTGAAGGCAGTGGCGCTGTATGTCTGTGTGCAAAGTCACCGCAGCGTTCATCTGTCTCCTTCTGGCCAGAGGAGTCAGACACTCATATAGAGCATGACTTCAAAGAGACGCCCCTTCATTTCCAAATCTGTGCCTACCTTCTCACTGCGCCATGCTAATTAAAGTAGCTCCTACCTCCAGTTCTCTCATCCAAATCCCTGAAACGTAAGAAAGTTACATCACATCTCTATCCTCAACTAATGGGAAATGTTAAAGCGTGCCAGTAAACTTCTGATATAAGACAGTGCAATTCTTTTTTTGCATTGACGTCTGAATTAGAAACGTTTTAAGCTGAGGATCTGGAATGTTGAAGACATTGCTAACTAAGCGCTGTGATGAAGCTAACAAACCATGTAATTTGGAGAGGACCCATGCGCTTGTCAGAGTGATAACAGGAAATTATGAATCACACTTAGCCTTCATATGCCCTCTGCCCCCACATAAACAATGCAAGCTTCTGGCACAAATTGCATCTCAAGCTAATATGAGCAGCGGGATATTATTCAGTTGGAGTGTACTGTTCTAAAGCTTTTTGACTTTAGTTAAGAGATTTTGTTTAATGACTTTAACTGCATTTGTTGAATAAATATTTATTGAATAAATAACTGCACTTTAAGCTGAATACTAATATCTTGAAAAATATCTAGTAAAATGGCTGCACGGTGGCGCAGTGGGTAGCACGTCCGCCTAACAGCAAGAAGGTCGCTGGTTCGAGCCTCGGCTAGGTCAGTTGGCGTTTCTGTGTGGAGTTTGCATGTTCTCCCCGTGTTCGCGTGGGTTTCCTCCGGGTGCTCCGGTTTCCCCCACAAGTCCAAAGACATGCAGTATAGGTGAATTGGGTAGGCTAAATTGTCCATAGTGTATGTGTGTGAATGAGTGTGTATGGATGTTTCCCAGTTATGGGTTGCAGCTGGAAGGGCATCCGCTGCGTAAAACATACAGTCGTTTGAGTTTTGAGAATGACATAAATATTGGAAATTGGAAAAGTTGCTGTTTAAGTTTTTATAATAGCAATTTGCATATACTCCAGAATGTTATGAAGAGTGATCAGATGAATTGCATAGTCCTTCTTTGCCATGAAAATGAACTTAATCCTGAAAAAAACTTTCCACTGCATTTCATTGATGTCAATAAAGGATCTGCTGAGATCATTTCAGTAATCGTCTTGTTAACTCAGGTGAGAATGTTGACGAGCACAAGGCTGGAGATCATTATGTCAGGCTGATTGGGTTAGAATGGCAGACTTGACATGTTAAAAGGAGGGTGATGCTTAAAATCATTGTTCTTCCATTGTTAACCATGGTGACCTGCAAAGAAACGCGTGCAGCCATCATTGCGTTGCATAAAAATGGCTTCACAGGCAAAGATATTGTGGCTACTAAGATTGCACCTAAATCAACAATTTATAGGATCATCAATAACTTCAAGGAAAGAGGTTCAATTCTTGTTAAGAAGGCTTCAGGGCGTCCAAGAAAGTCCAGCAAGCGCCAGGATCGTCTCCTATTATACTTGTTTTTACTGTCACATACAGTATAACAATGTCATTGATCATTCCTGAACCAAAATAACATTAGTTAACATTGTGATTTTATTAGGTGTTTAGTCTTAGTTTTTATTAATTTATCTAAAGATTGTGCTATATTTGATATATACAGTTGAACTGTGAATTATTAACCCTCCTGAATTATTTGCCCCCCAATTTCTGTTTAATGGAAAGAATATTTTTTTCAACACATTTCTGACCATAACAGTTTTAATAACTGATTTATTTTAGCTTTGCCATGATGATAGTACATAATATTTTACTAGATGTTTTTCAAGATATTAGTATTCAGCTTAAAGTGCCATTTAAAGGCTTAACTATGGTAATTAGGCAAATCATTGTATAACAGTGGTTTGTTTCGTAGACAATCAAAAAAAAAAAAAAAAGCTTAGGAGGGCTAATAATATTGACTTTAAATTGTTTTTAAAAAAATAAAATAAAACTGCTTTTATTCTAGCCGAAATAAAACAAATAAGACTTTTTCCTGAAGAATAAAATATTAAAGGAAATACTGTGAAAAATTCCTTGCTCTGTTAAACATCGTTTGGGAAATATTTTAAAAAGAAAAGAAAAAAATTCACAGGAGGGCTAATAATTGTGACTTCAACTGTTTATATATATTACATTTTTATAGATTATACCCTTCCTGCCACTGCTTTTATGCATTGTGTGCATATTTTTGTAATTACTGTAGCCATAGTATATTTTAAAGCCTTACAACCCTGTACCACCAGAGTATATTCTCATCAGATTACAATGTAACTGTGAATCACAGTTCAGTTGTAAACATTGTCTTTTTACACACCCGCAGGTTTGATTTACTGGTGAACGGAGGCAAGGCACTGACGTTGCGTTTCGAGCGCGCTCCATACTCTGCTGTGCATCGCACGGTATGGCTGTCCTGGAGAGTTTTCCACGTGATGGACACACTGGTCATGAGGAAAGAGGAAAGAGACATGCCGACCTGTGAATTCAGTGGCCTTGACAGACCTTCACCCCGAATCACAGCGTCACCGCTCTCCACCTTTTACCGCTCCAGTCCTGAGGCCAGTCCCATCATTCCCGAGACACAGGTGAGACAGAAGTCTGAGAGAAAAATGAGGCTCCTGAAAATCGGAATAAATTTGACTGTGCCTCAAGCTCCTCTGAGCCATGTGATTTAATGACACAACAAGAAATGGTGATTTTTACATACCATATGGTCAAAAACTACACAACCACAAATAGATATTTCTTCAGGGATCAGGTTTAATTAATTTCTGAATATATTTGTAGTAAATCATTTATTTTATGTGACTTGTCATTCCCAAGGGGGATAGTATGATGCTTCTAGAACATTGCATCAGTTCTGTCTTTAAAATTCCAATTTTATTTGGACTAATTTTGGGGGGTTAACCTGTTAGCCAGCACTCACTTATAGGGATTTTAGACCTACCTAACTTTAAATAGTGACAGCTCTTGACCCCAGTGAGCTACAAACATAAATTAGGTATCATTGGAAATAAGACACTTTGAGTTTTACTATGGTCCATCAAGAAAGTTTTATGATAAAAAATATAAAAAGTTATACATTATGAAGTAATGAGAAAAAAATTTGTACTGTGTTCAATATTTGTTTTTCCATATACAAACACATGAAATCAGTCATGTAATAACCTAGAAAAAATATGCCTTAAAAGCCAAATGTCTCATAAGTTTATATTTCAAATTTGATGAAGATAGTAAGCATAACATAATTTGTTAAAAATAGTAATTGCAAAAAAAAAAATTCTATTGTATTATTATTAATATTTTATAATTCATACAATATTACTTTGTTTAACAGTTAATATTAAAATCATTTGCACTTCTTTAACTTTTTGTGGAATTTTTGTTTCAAGAATAATTTAAAAGAAGACATTTATTTTATGTAACATTTAAAAAAATTTTTTACATTAAATTTTACTATATATACAGTTGAAGTCAAAATTATTAGCCCTCCTGTGATTATTATTTTTTTTTTCTTTTTCAAATATTTCCCTAAATGATGTTTAACAGAGGAAGGAATTTTTCACAGTATTTCCTACAAGATTTTTTCTTTAGGAGAAAGTCTTATTTGTTTTATTTCAGCTAGAACAAAAACAGGTTTACATTTTTTTTTTAAACAATTTTAAGGTCAATATTATTACCCCTCTTAATAATAATAATTCCTTACATTTATATAGCGCTTTTCTGGGCACTCAAAGCGCTTTACACATTAGGGGGAATCTCCTCATCCACCACCAGTGTGCAGCATCCACCTGGATGACGCGACGGCAGCCATATTGCGCCAGACCGCACACCACACACCAGCTGATTGGTGGAGAGGAGACCGAGTGATGAAGCCAATTATCATATGGGGATGGTTAGGAGGCCATGATGGACCAAGGCAAATTTGGCCAGGATGCCGGGGTTAAACCCCTACTCTTTTTCGAAGGACATCCTGGGATTTTTAATGACCACAGAGAGTCAGGACCTCGGTTTAACGTCTCATCCGAAAGACGGCGCTCAATGAGCAGTATAGAGTCCCTATCAATATACTGGGGCGTTAGGACCCACACAGACCACAGGTTGAGCACCCCCTGTTGGCCTCACTAACACCACTTCCGGCAGCAACCTAGCTTTCCCATGTGGTCTCCCATCCAGGTACTGACCGGGCGCAGCCCTGCTTAGCTTCAGTGGGCGACCGTGTGAGAGTTGCAGAGAGCTAGCTGCCGGCAATATATTTATTTTAATTGTCTACAGAACAAACCATCATTATACAATGACTTGCCTAATTACCCTAACCTTAACTTGCATAGTTAACCAAATTAACCTAGTTAAGCCTTTAAATTGCACTTTAAGCTGAATACTAGTATCTTGAAAATATCATAATATAGATATTATGTTCTGGCATCATGGCAATGTTATTAGAAATGAGTTATTAAAACTATTATGTTTAGAAATGTGTTGAAAAAAAATCTTCTTTCCGTTAAACAGAAATTAGGGGGAAAATATATATATATTTCAACTGTATATGTAAACTTCAAACTTTTGACCTGTGGCTTACATTCATCCCCAAGTAAGACAGCAATGAATTCCTAGTGTTTACTGACTTTATGAAGCAGTGCATTCTGTTATAAATAACCACACATTTTAATAAAAATGATAATAAGCCACCAGGAAATTTACACTGCAGGTAATTATCTTTCTCTCTCTTCTTCTCTCACGTTTTTAATCACAGGTTCTTCATGAGCAGACGGCCATTCCTGGGAGTGATTTAGACTTGATTTACTTGAGCTCCCGAGCGGCAGCCTACAAACCTGTTCTGAAGGTCATCTTGACCCAGTCCAGCGTGCCCTTCGGCTTGGCTCGGGTCCACCTCATGGTGGCTGTGGAGGGCCGGATGTTTCAGAAACAGTTCCCAGCTTCAGCCCGGCTCTCTTACAGCTTTATCTGGGACAAGACAGATGCGTACAGCCAGAAAGTCTATGGACTCGCAGAGGCTGTAGGTGAGCAGTGGAACAATGGGATGAAACAGATCTATATAAAGCCCTCTGTGTATGAATATATTATTAACTTGGTCTGATTTAAACCAGGAGACTATTAATCTTATTTCACCCACATAATTCTGCAGCGAGATGAATCTCCCTATAAACTGATAATGCAAGCCAAACCGATTACGTGAAGCATCCTTATTATGATACAGACTAAAAGGTTGAACTTAATATTTTCCTGAACTTTAAACTAATGCTTGTTAAAGAGATTTGGGACAATAGTGTGGCTTTATTTTAATGGCAACACAAAACAGATGACTTAATACTTGCTGAAAATACACATAGTTCAAAAAGGCAATCTCATTTTGTTAAATGTGTAGCATAGCCTAATCGTTATCTGAACCATCTTTCGCTAAACTGACACTGGGTTGTGTTCCAGCAATAAATAAAATGTATAAGCAGCTGCATTTTTCTAGTCCATCTATATATTGCTGACCGCTCTTTGCATGTGTAATTAGTCTGCAAATGAAGCACACAGAGAAACATCAGCTTTCAGAAGGTCACAAGCCCATTTGGAAAATGTTGCAAAGGCTGAACTCGCTGTAATCATGCCAGTTGCTGAAATATGTCTTCCCTAACAATGTTATCGCTGCTGTGAAATCGTTACTGCAGCGGTTTCCCAAGTAAATGAACAGTAAATTGTCAATGCTGCGTATACTGTGGTGAAATTGCATATACGACGAACACGAAAGTGAGTTATTAGATGTTTGAATACTAACAATACATGAATATGCTTCAAATATTTGCATGTATTTTGCATGTATTTGCAAATATTTGCATGTATATTCGGCATTAAAATAAGTATCTATTGTTGACATTTTAAAATAGCATTTGGAATTTTTATTGTATTATTATTATTATTATTATTATCCAAATAACAAAAAACGGTGGCTCAGTGGTTAGCACTGTCGCCTCACAGCAAGAAGGTTGCTGGTTCGAGTCCCGGCTGGGCCAGTTGGCATTTCAGTGTGGAGTTTGCATGTTCTCCCCGTGTTCGCGTGGGTTTCCTCCGGGTGCTCCGGTTTCCCCCACAGTCCAAAGACATGCGGTATAAGTGAATTTAATGAACTAAATTGGCTGTATAGTGTATGAGCGTTTGTGTGTGTGTGAATGTGAGAGTGTATGGGTGTTTCCCAGTACTGGGTTGTGGCTGGAAGGGCATCCACTGCGTAAAACATATGCTGGAATAGTTGGCGATTCATTCCGCTGTGGCGACCCTTGATAAATAAGGGACTAAGCCGAAGGAAAATGAATGAATGAATGAAAAAATTTCATAAAATAATAAAGTACCATGTTTTTATAGATTTACATTAATTTTTAGACAACACAATACCAATGATTTCACTTAAAAAGAAATAAATATTTGGAATAAAAACTGATTTTAACAGCAACAAGTGAAAATATTTGGACAGCATCATGTATAATGTAGATTTTTGGCACAAATGACTCTATAATCGACTCTAAGATTGGTTCATCCAAAGCTTATGCAGTTGATACAACTGACAATCAAACAATCTCTAAGCTTACAACATGACAGTCTTGGTTGACAAGATTGCAATAAAGCAAAAGAATGGAATTATTACTTCCGCAACCCAACTGTTGTGTTCTCTGTCTGTTTTTGTATGTGTTAGCCGATATTAAGATTGAACTGATACCAAAAAGCTGATAAACATTGGTAGACAATACATGATGTATGCCTTAAAATATGCTTAGAATATGACTTTTATTGATGGCATAAAAATACTTTAAATTAGGTGAAAAGTAATAAGAGTAAGAATAATAAATACTTTATGTTTAATGTTCTTTAAAATTTGAATTAAATAATAAAATTTTTGTCTTCCTATACTGCAGTTTCCGTGGGCTTTGAGTATGAATCCTGCCTGAATGTGATCCTATGGGAAAAGCGGACAGCCACACTGCAGGGATATGAGCTAGAGGCCTCCAACATGGGTGGATGGACCCTGGATAAGCATCACATCTTGGATGTGCCAAACGGTAGGAATCGCTTATTAAACCCCATTGGAAGCCGCTCACAGGAAATGTGTCCCCCTCAACAACTCAGGGGTCAGTGCCTCTACCTGGACCCATTGTCATAAATATTCATCTTAACATGAAATATGGACCACTTCCTCATTTGCACATAATAAAGCAGACTTTGAAAGGGCTAATCGCTCACAGTGATGACAGATTAAATCGGAATCATTAACACAGCTTGCCAAGTCTGAGCTGTGCTCTCCAACATTATAGGGGACACGATTTGGCTGAATGAACTTTATCCAGTTTTCAGGCGCAGAATGCATACTTATAGCTTAATTCAATAAAAGTGCCATTAAAACACAAGCGCGAATATGGAAATGTGGCATTATTCCACCAGACATTCCTTTTGCCTTTGTCTTCATAATGAAACAGGGTGACAGCGAAACCCATTCTGTCAGCTTAAATCTTCACATTCGCACACATAATGGCATCTTTTTTTATTCTGGGCGAACGGCGATGCGTGCGCAGTTTGAACCTCATCCAGCAGTCATATTTAATGGTGCGTTTTGGGAAGGAAGTCAACTCTGCAGCACACGCCGATGCTCTAAAGGAAAACACCAGATTAGACTGACACTTTTCAGGTGTGGTTTGTCTCAGGTCATTTCTCTGGAGTTAGTTAGTGTGACAACATCTGATTGTACCTCGATTGAAGCACAGCATCTAAGCCTCTTTTTGATTACTGGCTAAATGCCCAGTTGGCTTTGGGATTTCCACAGCCTTTAATCTGACGACCTGCCGAACAAATGGTCATGGCCGTCTGCTCATCCCTTCTTTTTGCACCTCTTGACAGTTTATCTAGTTTAAGCACTGTTCCTGCCAATAAGGCTCCCGTTCTCAATTTACACCTTGAGCGCCAGGGTGGATTAATCCAATTGCAGATTTTCAAAGATATCAAGGTGTTTTATATCATTATCTTATTTAAGATTAGATCTTTGTTGTGAAAATGCTTTGGTTTGGGCATGTCGTTGTTTCAGTTAAGACGTTAATTATCGTCAGTTAATTAATTTGACAAATTCAGTAGGACACCATACTTTTTTTTTGGCCACACTTTACAAAAAGGTTACATTAGTTAATGTTATGTATTTACTATCATGATCTAATAATGAACAGAACAGCATTCATTAATCATCATTAATGCATTATTAAAATCCAAATTCATGCTTGTTAACATTAATTCACTGCGAGTTGACGAACAACTTTATTTTAATTAACTAACGTTAACAAAGATTCATAAATACTGTAATAATTGTGCCGTTCGTTGTGTGTTCAAGCTAGTAAATACATTATCTAAAATTAACTAATACAAACTTATTGCAAAGTGTTATTTATACTACTTTTCTTTTCCTTTGCTCACTGCTGACATTCATAGACTCCGCATTGAAGATTAACGGCATTGTTTTTGTGAACTAAATCTGTCAAAAAAAACTCACAGAAACAGTTGAAAGCGATGGAACAAAAAGCCCAGGAACTGCATTCTGACGGAAGGCACTGAGGCATAGAGCATCTGTCCTAGAGCTCTCAGCTCTGTTAAATATAAATCGCTAACATGATTTGTCTGTTCGTCGTCTACTCATAATTCAGTTAGCAGGTTTGTGGTTAGGTGAGTTTCACACTGGGTTACTCAATATTTATCTACAGTACGTGCCCATAATCTTCTTAGGCATCGACTTATAGGTTTACTTAGAAAAGAATGGCTCTTAAAAGAGCTTAAGGCATAAATCTGGCTCACCCTGGTTAATCTGAGTTTTCTAAATTAGATGAAAGCTTTGTGCATTTGGCCATGTCACCTTTAACTTCTTTACGATTAGTGCGTTTCTGTACATCAGTGCTTTTGTCCTGAAGAACATGTCACAAATGTAATCAATTTGCCAAAGGGAGATCTTCTTTTTGACAGTCTCATTTGTCTGGCTGATTGATAATGCAGCGCGTCTAATATCTACGGCTTACAGGTCTGATCAGCAGTCACCTGCTGTGCATACTGCGTGTCTGGGCATATGTGTATGTCTTTAAGCATTAGCTACACAAGCTTTTCCTTATAACACAACTGTACTCTTAGTGCTTTTAAAAAGAAATCACAAGCATTTATTTTCATTTCAAAGTAGTATCTGGTATTTTTTTTTAGAAGCTTGAACACCAAGTTTTATAATGACCAAAATAGCATATGGGCAATGTAATTGTTGGTCTTAATATTAAATACAGTTCTGTAATGTTTTAAACTGGATATGAATTAAGGAAATTATGTTCATAATGCTCCATTATGCTTTTTTAAATTCCTGTCTAATGCTGTTTTTGAATGTAAAGTCTGCAACGACAAATAAAGTTAACGTCTCTTTAAAGTACAAGTAAAAGCTAAAGATATGGAATCATCTGAGAACCTATGAGAAAAGAGGTGATCTTAAATACAGTATATATATATATATAAAATAAAAAAGTAGACGGCACTGTGGCTCAGTGGTTAGCAATGTCGCCTCACAGCAAGAAGGTCGCTGGTTCGAGTCCCGGCTGGGTCAGTCGGCGTTTCTGTGTGGAGTTTGCATGTTCTCCCCGTGTTGGCGTGGGTTTCCTCCGGGTGCTCCGGTTTCCCCCACAGACATGCTGTAGGTGAATTGGGTAAGCTAAATTGTCCGTAGTGTATGTGTGTGAATGAGAGTGCATGGGTGTTTCCCAGTGATGGGTTGCAGCTGGAAGGGCATCCGCTGCGTAAAACATATGCTGGATAAGTTGGCGGTTCATTCCGCTGTGGCGACCCCAGATTAATAAAGGGACTAAGCCGAAAAGAAAATGAATGAATGAATGAATAATAAAAAAGTAAGCATTTTTAGTAACTATAATGCAAATTATTGTCAAATAATGTAAAATAAATAATTTAATGGGCAACTTTAATGAAGACTTTAATGATTATTCACTGTTTAGCTCACTAATTGAACAATAATTGTTCTTATTCTTAAAAAAACAAAAAAAAAACTGAAAAAAACTCTTGTTGTCGTAGACTTTTGCAGCACATTGTAGGTGTCAATCCATAACCTTTTTGGCGAATTTTTCCGATATGGCAAACTGCTTAGCTTCAAGCGTCTTTATGAATGCTGCAGAACACCTAGATGAGTTGATATTCAGCTTGTTTGCTTGACATTTACCAAAAATTTTTATTTATCCCATTGCTATTTGATCAGCATATTTTCTCAGTGAATAATCAATAAGCATAAGCATTGCATTACTGTAGAGGACATCGAATGAAATTTCCATTTATAGAGTTTGTTGTACTTTATAGACATGAACATGTAGCTGCGAGTGGCCAGAGCAATCAACTGCTTTTCACCTTAAGGTCTAGCCATAAAGTCACAAGTTAATCAGTCCACAATTTACAGCATCTGCTCTGCATGGAAATGAGTAATGCTAATGAAAATTGTGCACTTTAAATGTAATTATTTTTGTGACGCTGCTTGTAATTAGTGGTTCTCAAAACTCCTGCACACACGTTTGTGCTATGAATATTTGTGAATAATTGTGAGGCTTGTTGGCGGCATTGGTGTAATTACTTTCCTAAGCAATTGGTTTTATTGTTACTGGAGAATGATGAAAGGGCAAAATCAGTCAGTTAATCCATGGATGGACATGTGATGAATAACACAGAAACTTAAGTACTGGATGTTCTCAGTAATATACTGAAGAGTTTATTATTATATATCTTTTTATTATGTATAGTCTTTAATTTCCCTTTTACTTTTTAATAATATTTAGTTAGACTATCTCTTTTTTTGTCTTAGTTTTTTAGATTATTAGTAGTATGTGAAATTGAATCTAGTTTTATTGAATGAAAACGAAATTTACCATTTTAAAATGATTTTTGCAATTATGTTGTATAAAATTACAACCAAGTTTACTGGTCATGAATGTTGTGATTTAAAAATATAACAGATTATTAAACAAGAAGAAAGAATGTTTTTACAAGAAAATGTTATTTCAGTCGGGACGGCTGGGTGGCTCAGTGGTTAGCACTGTCGCCTCACAGCCAGAAGGTCGCTGGTTGGAGTCCCGGCTGGGCCAGTTGGTGTTTCTGTGTGGAGTTTGCATGTTCTCCCCGTGTTCACGTGGGTTTCTTCCGGGTGCTTAGGTTTCCCCTACAGACATGCGTGAATTGGGTAAACAAAATTGGCCGTAGTGTATGAGTGTATGAGTGTGTGTGTGTGCGTGCGTGCGTGTGCGTGTGTGTGTGTGTGTGTGTGTGTGTGTGTGTGTGTGTGTGTGTGTGTCTGAATGAGTGTATGGGTGTTTCCCAGTACTGGGTTGCAGCTGGAAGGGCATCCACTGCTTAAAACATATGGAGGAATAGTTGGAGGTTCATTCCGCTGTGGTGAGCCCTGATAAATAAGGGACTAAGCGGAAGGAAAAAATAATGAATGAATGTATTATTTCAATCTTTCATTTTTAGTCTACAGTGTATGTTCTTTCCGATTATTTGTGAAATTTTCAATCTATTTTTAAGTTTATCAGTTTTCATAAGCCATATTCATGGTAATTTGACCAATATGACTATAAATTCATTAATAAGTTTGTTTTAAAAATACAAGATAATAATAAACAGTAAAAATAATAATATACAGTACTTTATTTTTAAGTAAAAGTTTTCTATTAACATTCATTCTACTAATGATATCAAATATCACACTTCCTTCTTAAACCGGTAGTGTTACTGTATATACATTTAATTAAATCACAGATTGCGCAATGTGACGGTTGCACTGTACCGCAATATCAATTTGATTTGCCAACAAACAGCTCGAACTGCTGTGCAAAAAAACACAGGACATAAAAGACTGGCTGTTTTACACTTTATTTGAGCAGGATCTTGATTAAAATTGCTCCATCATAGATGTTTGCTGATGATTGCTGATGTTTTCAAGAGGCAAGCTCATCTGTGCTTTTTTCTGCAGTATACAATGAATGTATGCATGCGGTTGCCAGGTTGGGATGAACTGGGCAGAAAATGTACTCTGATTGAGTGATTTGATTTTTTTTTTTATCTGGCAACACCTGACAACCACATAACATTCCCTCAGAGTGTCAATATCAATTATCCCAATCAATATACAAGTTATTGTTTGTGTTTTTTTTTGCATAGGGTTTACAGTGCAATAATTTTCCAGTCTTTAAACAGCAGTTCATAAGTAGTTCATGCTGCGCTTAATGAGATTAGGGCAGTGCAATGGCGAAATGGCACAGTTTGAGTAATTGAGAAGTGTCATTGGTTTGTCTTGCTGTCAAGGTCAGTGGCTTTGTTGAGTCACACTTAAAAGCAGCCACCCAGACCCATTCGTCTTACTTAATGGTACATTGTAGACCTCTGAACGAGAACAGCGGCTTCTGTTGGGCCAGGCTTTTTCAAGATCCCCTCTGACTATGTCTTCATTCCAGTCCTCCTCTCAATCAATTAATCAATGGCAGGGCCTAATCAAGCAGGAACAAATTGCTATGCACCCTGCTTAGCTGCACATGGGAAGGCATTAGCCATGATTCGCATGCAGTTCAGAATCACAGAGGGTTTTTGGGTCATTTAAGCGCTCTGTGAATTAGCAGCTGATATCAGCCAATGACAGTTTACCATGTTTGCAGCTCAAGTGACAGTTCATCACGCTAAAGAGGAAAACCCGATGAGACTTGGCACAAGACGCACTTGATTTGTCTCCTCGGTGACACTGCGCATTTGGGATTGGGGACTAGGGATGTGCAAATCTACATATTTGAAAACCGTCGACTGTAGTTGGCCTGTATAATTAGGATGTTTTCAAGCTTACGAGAACCCGATGGGCATAGGATATACTTGCTTTTGTTGTGTATCTGAATGAAAAAGAATTATGTGGTTTTGATGTATTTTTCAAATAAGAGCAAAGAGCTTGACATGCCATTTTAAAAACACAATGCTTGTGGCAGGATGCTCATAGCAGATTGGATGCAACTGCCAAGGATACCTGTCTGAATGTCTATTACTGCTTTTTTGGCTATAGTGCTAAAAAAGGGATATAGCTGAAGATGCAACTTTTCCTAAACTTTTAAAGTTTTAAAACTAATTTGCAAAGGAACTGCTGAAATTTGAAGCTACGCTGTAAAAAAATATATATGTGTAAATTAGCCGTATTTTTCAGTTTTTATTTTATTTTTATTTAATTTTTTATTTATTAGTTTATTAACACTTTTGAATTGCATTATGGGACCTTGATCTTTCTTCCAACCTTTAACCTTAATTATTAACATATTTAATAGTTTAAAGGGATATATTGTGTGGGTTGGTGTTGTATATTATGCTACAAAAACCTGCAAGTATATTTTCTGTTATTTTAGAGATTTATTTCTCTATAGATTATTTCTTACACATTATATTATTTCAACCTACTGAAATGTCAGATCAATGTGAGATCAAGGTCCCATAATGTAATTCACAACCGTAAATAAATAGAAAACACTGGTGAATCACGAAATACGGAAACTGTTAATTAACAGATATTTCTTTTACTGTGTAGTTTGTTGCATACCAAGAATACAGACTATTTGCTGTTATTAGTTCTGTAGCTGGTATTTATTAGTGTTATTAAAGTTAATATAGTTGTGTTAGGTGTAGAGGTGCAACAGATAAGAAATCTCATGGTTCGGATCACAGTATGGCTTTTTTGAAGTATCAGTTTAGGGGTACCAGTTTAAAAGTATTAATTTGGCACAACCCCACATCCAAGTAATAACTTGATCTTCTAGTGAAAATGACAGTTGCTGCAGCTTTAATCACATCCATGCATAGTCATATACACACAAAAAATGCACTGATATATCAGCTACACAAAATAAATACATCTAGATCTAAATATGAAGGATCATTTGTATCACCATTATATTTTGTCGTAATGCCCATCATGCTTGTTAAAATGAAACAATTAATGCATTATATAAACATACCAGCGTGGCATTCTTTAAAGCTGAGTTAAAATAATGTGTTATAAAAATTGCTGTCATAATAATGCTCACCCTGTTTGAGTTTCTTTCTTCTGTTTTCATACATAGTGGATAATATCATTGTTTATTTAAAGCGGTTTTGTCATCTGCTGCTTTAAAACAGGAGTTATTCTGATTGACTGTCAAAGTTTTTCATTTCTGAAAGTGAGTTTTTGACAATATTGTTATATGAAGGCCAAACCAAGTGTTGTTAAATGGGACGTTTTAGCCTACAGAGGATTAATCTTATTGCCTAGCAACTATGAAAGCTGCTATCGTCTTAGTGAAATGTCAATATTTTAAAGTGTTTGTATTTTTTAACAATTGCATTGTTTGAAATGGTCATAAACTACAGTACTTGCATTTGGTGCGCAGTGAACATTGAAACAGCTGTTGTATCCTTCAATGCCCTTGGAATGAAGGCTGCATTTGAAGGGGCTTTAAATTGGGACAGCTTTTGTCATGTGGAGCGGATACAGTCAGCTTTCAAATGTGGACTTCAAAGCACGCAGCCTCTGAAATGGGACATCGCTTATTATAGTTATACACTGTAATATGTAAGTAATTATCGATTCATTTATTTATTTATGATTTATGTTTTTAATAACATCATTTCCAGTACTTCATGGGAGAGTGTGCAGATAAAGTTCTGCAACTTGGTGCAATTTGCATACTCTTGGTGGATTTTGGTTAATGTTATTTGTGTTAATGTAATAATGTAATTGCACAATTAAACACAGTTATTTAAAAATATATATTAATGTGAACAGCATGTTTAACATAAGCATATACACTCTAAAAATACTGGGATTAAAACATAACAAATTAGGGTTATTTTGGCAACCCAGTGCTGTATTTGACCCAGCACTGAGTTGCCAAAATAACCCAAACTTGGTATGTCTGGGTTGCCCTAACCAACATTGGGTCAATGTAAAAACGTACCCCCATATACATTCCTGGAGATCATGAATTATGTAGCCAGAGCTACGTATGGCTGCATTTAGTCTTTAAAACGAACGCTACGGGGTGGTATGACGCCACCGATGGCTTCTGTTTCTTTTCGTGCTACTAGCTGACTGCTTACCCCCATGTGCACGGCTGTTCTGCTGTTACCAGTTTGCTCAGTGGCTTGCCGTGTACGTCAGCGGACTTGAGACGCAGAGAAGAGTTGACCGCGACAACGGGATTCGAGTCTGGCGAAGAACGGTCCCAGATAGCAGGTAAAACAAAAACAAAAGGCAAAAATTTTAATTAACAAGTAAATAACAGGGTAAGAATGTGGTAAAATCTGAAAACATGGTAAAAATCAGGCAGTCGGTTAAAAAACAATGTCGACTGGCTTTAGGGAAGGCGCTGGGCGGGTCAATCGGTACTTTTGAAAACAGTATTGGTTGGGTTTAGGGAAGGGGGTGGGCGGGGGGATCGGTCGGTCAGTCAGTCAGTCAGTCGACAGTGGCCTCTGGTGGATATACGCGAGAAGAGCAGGCGCGAATGGCACTCATGAGAGAAATTTGACATCTGAAAAAGCTTACACAGCGGCCTACGGCGGATTCGCAAAAACAAAAACTGCAAAAAAAATAAAATGATAAAATAAAATTTCCTCCTGGGACATATTCCGCGCTGTCCAGAAATGTATGCAGGGGTACATATCAATAATGAGGCTGGGGTGGTTTAGTGGGTTGCCCATATTTGACTTAATGTTGGGTTAGGTCAACCCAGAATTTTTAGAGTATATAAGCAACAACACAGATGGATAAAAATACAAGTTATTTCTAATTATTTTGGATGAAAATGACATGAACAATCATTTAGAATTTAATTTGTGTGTATTCAAGCATGTCTGTTATCTCTTTTACCTGCCTTTAAAGAAACAGTGGGGTGTTTTGAGAACATTTTAACATGAAGGTTAATTAAATTCAGTTCCATAACAAATAACATCCCTTTATTTATTGCTTTTCCAATAATGTGAAATGGCCGTTGCTGATTTGCCTGTTCAGTTGCCTGTTTACTGACATCTTGGGTAGAAAAAAAAATAACCCAGCGTTTTAGAATGTAGTCAATTAAGAACCTCAGAGCTCATAACAGATCGGTCTCTAAAGGTTTATCAGTTACTGTTAAAAAACAAAAACAAAAAATCAATTTCCCGCATTCAGACCCTGACAATTACTCTTCTCTGCGTTCTGCTTTTCTGACTCTTCTGGTTTGTATTGCTTAAAAAAAAATCCTGTTGAAGAGCAGCAGCACTGACAAAGTATTTCAAACAAAACATTTTAGACTCCTGTAGTTTTAATGAAACTCAACCTCTGAACCAATTGCAAAGCAGCGGCGATGGTGTGCAGCCAATGAGAAAGCCGCTTACTGAGCTCCATATGTTGTGTCCAGCCAATGGCAGTGTGGATCAGTGCAGCGTTATTGATGCGATTAATAGGCCAAAGCAAGTGTTGGAAGTCTAACATGTTGCTCAGTATGAATAATTTATGGCCCTGGGCATGGCACTTCCCTTTGAAGTTCCTCTTTGAAGCCAACCCCAAAAAGAAACAAGTTAAATTTTCACAGGACTGAAATATTTATCTGTAATGACCCAAGCTCCTCGCTCAGTCTTGGACTGAAAGTGGTGTTAAAGTGATTGAAACGATCAAAGGTTTTAGAGGCTGAGATCTATAGGGATGGGAAAATAAAGCAATAGGACAGACGGCTGTGTAGACAATCACTTCTCAGGTGATCAAAATGGCTCTGGCTGGTACGTTTATGCTCTTTTTACACCATATATATATATATATATATATTTATATATATATTTATATATATATACTTTTTTTTTTTTTGATATTGCACTTTTGAGACTTGTTCTCTCTGGTTCAATGACAAGAATGAATGGATGAATGAATGAATGTTGCTGAAAACTGTTGTGTCTGTGAATATTGTGACAAACACAATTATGCTCTGAAATAATGAATTCGGTATATAATGTAGGGTCCTAGGGCGGCACGGTGGCTCAGTGGTTTGTACTGTCGCCTCACAGCAAGAGGGTCGCTGGGCCAGTTGCCATATGGAGTTTGCATGTTCTTCCCGTGTTCGTGTGGGTTTCCTCCGGGTGCTCCAGTTTCCCCCATAGTCCAATGACATGCGGTGTAGGTGAAATAAACTATAATAAAACTATATTGGCTGTAGTGTATGAGTGTGTGAGTGTATGGGTGTTTCCCTGTACTGGGTTGTGGCTGGAAGGGCAAACATATGTAAAACATATGCTGGAATAGTTGGCGGTTCATTCTGGTGTGGCGACCTCTGATAAATTAAAGACTAAAATAAAGACTAAGCCGAAGGAAAATGAATGAATGAATGTAGGGTCTTATCATTTCCACAATGCAGAAAACATAGACAGTATTGTAGAATCCGCACATAAACATTAATTTAGCTGTACAATACATAAAGTGACTGAATTTGGCAAATCTTAGAGGAATAAATCAAAGGTATTGCTGTACACAAATGTTTTCATATTGCTTACAAACAGAAAGTCACTTCTTCACAACAACATGTCAGTTTAATTTGAAGAAATAAAATGTGACAATTGTGTTACTTTTGACTGGTAAAAAAAACATTTCTCATAGTATTAATAATTTGTAAAAAAGTAATACCAATAGCTTTATTTTAATTTTATTCACAATTGTTCTTCCAGGTTTTTAATTTGAGAAAAAAACAAAACTTATTTAATAAAAAAACTTGTTTCTGTTTCTAAAAATGAATAAATTGTTAAATGAAGATAATTATACATGATTGTTTTTTTGGAGTACAGAAATTTTAAACATGGATATTAAATGTAATCTAGGAAAAAAGATGCCATACGACCATAAATATCTTAAACATCAAATATATTTTATATTATATAATGAAACGTCTGATATATTTGTTTGTGACACAAATTATATTATAGCTCATTTATTATACAGTATCATGCAAATCCAATATATATTTTTAAATATTTATTTTTACCAGCCTCAAATTAAAATGCTTAAAACTAGACTGCTTAAGAAGTGCTCGGTTTATTTCAAAAGTTGAAGTCTAATCATCCATATTAATGAAAATGGTCATTATGGTGGCTCTGGTGCCCTTAGCAGCTTAATTCATTTTGGAGCCTTCTCATCAAAGTGCTACTTCAATGTCCACATTAATGGAGTTTCTAACGGAAGTTCGGGAAGATCACAGCACTAAGTGCCCCCTTTTCATAGTGATGTCCAGGGTAGGAACTTTCATCTTTAGTTGAGTTATATGTTCAAGCCTTTCCATTACAGCTAGAAAAAAAAAACTGGCTACCCTTTTTTTCCATTCCTCTAATAGATTATTCAAGAATGTAAGGTTGTGAAGTCAGATAAGAATAGCATTTCTTTGCTTGTCTGTGTAAAACAAGTCAAACTAAGTACAATTGTTTAGTCGTGCAATTGTATTTTTTGCTTTAGTTTATTTTTGTTTTACTAGTCTTAATCTATATGTGTTTGTTTCTTACATTGTTTTCGTGAATATAGGTATATGGAAAAAACGACCAATTGAAAATTCAGTTTCTCTGGTTTTCTCAGTTTTTACTGAATTTATTTGGTATGGTTTTGAGTAAATGTATTTTTTTTTCTACAATGTTCTTATAACTTTTCTTTTTTTTTCAAAAATATAAATATAAATTTGTTGTGCATATGCATTTGTTGTGATGAAAATCCGTGTTTTTGTATTTTATACACTAAATTACATTACATTTTATGCACTAAATTACAATTTTTTATTTAGAATTTACAAGAGATGTCAGAAGTAGTTTACAGAATAAAATGATGTTTTACTCAAACACATAACTATACATTTAAATCCAGAGAAACTGAGAATTTTCAAGTAATTTCATAAATGTTTACATAACTGTATATTGTAATGTCAAAAATTTATAGAATTGTTTTTGCTTGTCTGTGTAAAACAATTCAAACCATGTCAAAATGCTGAGTTGTGCTGTTGTACTTTTATTTCTTTAATTCGTCTTAATTTATATATTTATTTTTATTTATATTTATTAATATATTTACTTGAAAAATCTAATCTTCTTTGTTTTTCTCAGTTTTACTGGATTAATTAGATATGGTTTAGGTAAAATGTAAAAAAAAAAAAAAAAAAAAAAAAAAAAATTGGTTCCAAACTTAAGAAATGGTCAAAAGAAATGTTTTCATTATTAGTTGTGATTGAAAATCAGGGTTATTCCACCAAATATTGATTTCTTAGCTTTTCTGAATTTAAAACGTTGGCATTGTGTGGTTTAAAAAAAATTATAGATTTATATAATTTTTAGAAATTGTCATTTTATGCTCTAAATGACATTTTTAATTTTTAAATTTAGAAAAATAATGTCATAAGTAGTTTACAGGATAAAACAAAAAATGTATGACTGTATATTGTGAGGTCAGAAATCAACAGCATTCCTTTGCCTGTCTGTGTAAAACAAACCAAGTTAAACTCTCGTGAAATAATCTTTTTTTTTCACAAAATAATAAATGCTTTTTTTCCCCCTTCTACTCTCTCTGGTTTGCAGGGATCCTGTATAAAGGGAATGGTGAGAATGTGTTCCTCTCTCAGCTTCCTCCCATCATCAGCACTGTAATGGGGAACGGCAGACGCAGAAGCATCTCCTGTCCGAGCTGTAATGGCCAGGCGGAGGGAAACAAACTGCTGGCCCCTGTTGCTCTGGCATGGGGCATTGATGGCAGTCTGTATGTTGGCGACTTCAATTACATCCGACGCATCTATCCGTCAGGCAATGTCACCAGTGTCATGGAGCTCAGGTGAGCATAGCCAACACAACCTCAACAATGGCATCGCAGACCTTATGTGACAAATCACAGGATCCTGTCAGGCAGCGTCTACAGATTGTCTCTCTACAAACAATTTAATAGGATTACTTTTTTTTTTTTTTCACAAAACAGTCAGTCCTCACAAAAAGCAGCCCTTCGGATTTTGCATAATAGCAGAACAATTCTCACAGCAGGTGATTTGAAGTCAGACAGTAATTGTTTTGAAAGTTATTGTTGAAGGCTGTGAATTTGGAAGCAGTGCTTTGATAGCTGTAGCTGCAATGTCTGAAAGGGGAATTAAGAGGCGTTTAGACTTTAGAGTGCTGACAAAATGCTTTAGACTTAGAAATGAAGTAATTCACCACCACTTACATTTTTAAGCTAATGCACAAATTTAAAGTCAACTACACGATCAATTAACTAGCTGACTTCTCTAATCATGGTCCTGTTGACAATGCAGTCACAGTTTTAGAGTGATTTGTCTCTAATAAGATATGTATCCATTACTGTTTCATTTCATTGTTTCATTTTTAATTGACTTCTTTGAAATGACTTTTTTTTTTCCATTCAATAGTCCAGTTGTATTTGAACAAGTTGTGTTAGCGGTGTAATAAATCAATGCCCAACAGTTCAAGATGGATGTGATCCATGGTTTAATTTCAAAGTTTAACCATCATCTGGACTAAATGTTGAAAGCTCAATAATTCAAGTGATTACAAACTATTTATGCCACACAAGACTTGATAGAGATCTCAATTTGGTATTTATACATTGTTTTTCTGTGCACTCACATACAAAATACACACATGAAAACTACCAAAATCAGTTCTCTTTGGTGTATTTCTGGGCTTGGATGAACAAATACATACAAGATTATGGGCAAAGACCTATCTTTGTTACTTATGTACAGCTCTAAAGGTAAAGTAAATACTTAAAAGAAAGCAAGCATATGTATTGGATCCGTGCATTAGCTCTAAAAGTGAGCTGTTAATCAAACAAAAAAGACAAGAGAAAATCTCACTGGCTCAGAATTAGTAAAATGATGAAATTACAAAAATGAAAACTGATAAGGGGCGGCATGGTGGCTCAGTGGTTAGCACTGTCACCTCACAGCAAGAAGGTTGCTGGTTCGAGTCCCGGCTGGGCCAGTTGGCATGTCTGTGTGGAGTTTGCATGTTCTCCCTGTGTTCGCGTGGGTTTCCTCCGGGTGCTCCGGTTTCCCCCACAGTCCAAAGACATGCGCTATAAGTGAATTGGGTAAACAAAATTGGCCGTAGTGTATGAGTGTGAATGAGTGCGTATGGGTGTTTCCCAGTACTGGGTTGTGGCTGGAAGGGCATCCGCTGAGTAAAACATATGGCAGAATAGTTGGCGGTTCATTCTGCTGTGGCGAGCCCTGATAAATAAGGGACTATGTGGAAGGAAAATGAATGAAAACTTATAAAACAAATACTAAAAATATTATTACAAATATTAAAATAAACTACATTTTTATTATTAATAATATTATTATTAATAATAATAATAATTTGGGAGGATTGTCAGTAAAGTAAAATGAATTAATTTTATTGTAGCCTAATTTTATTTGTGGAGAATAACTAGATGATGAAGGGATTAAATGTATAATATTTGACATAATGTCTCTTGCTGTTTTTTTTTCCTCATGACTTGTTTCTCTCCTTTTTTTAAACTAACCAAAGAAATAAGGATTTCAGGCACAGGTAAGCTACATTAAAAAGCCCTTCAGCATTGCAGAGACACGCATGCATTATATACTACATTATAGATGGCTACATTTTTTCTTACATCAACAAACATCACTCCTTGCGACCCATTGGAATTAAATGTGCAAAGGTTGTCAACATCAAGCTAACCTAGGTTAAGTACTAATTCCAGAAGATGCCATCCACATTTTATGAGAGATGTGGTTGACTGTCTAAAAGATTTACTCAAGCCATGCTAGAGAACTTTAGATTACGATGCAGTGGCCGGCACTTTGGGCCTTTAGCTGAAAGAAGTACCACTGCTTCACATTTTCACATTTGGATTTTACACACGCCAGTGCCTCGGAGTGTGAATTGGTTTCCAAACAGGCCAGGATATCGATCGAAGCGAACGCACTCAGTGTGTAAGAAAAGGCCTAAAACTGCTTTTGATAAAACGTGAAAAGATTTGTCTGATCCTAGAGAAGAAGGTCACAGATCTCCACACCATCATGTCCCGACTCGACTGGCCATTTAACCACTAATGGCATGTCTAGAGGGGCCAGGCTAACTCATTCAGAAAGGAGCCGACTGATTGGGAGACGGAATTAATGAATGCAAATAAGCATAGCGTTCTGAAAAGCCATCAGTTGTTGACAGTCATTAAGATATGCATATCATCACCGCATCGCAGAGAACCTTTCCCCGCAAGGGAACGGGAATGATTGAAATGATCTGGCAGTCTTGAAGTCGTCATCACAGCCTCCACAAATACGTTCCAGTCACATCACATTTACTTCCCTTTTTTCTTCTTCCCATCTGTCAGCAGCTCACACCCTTTTGATAGATGCGAAAAAATATGCTGCAATTCTCTCAACATCTTTAATGATATTAATATTCTAATCAGTCTCTCATTTCATCTGCCATCTCCAATTGCAATGTCAGACCAATAATTTATGAGTCGCACTGGCTCGGCTTGACAGCGGGCTAATGTCTTCCCTCATAACTTCTATTGTTTATGTGTCTCTCCCCAAGCAACAATCCTGCTCACCGCTACTACCTGACCACCGATCCGGTGACGGGCCGGCTCTTCGTGTCTGACACAAACTCGAGACGCATCTACAGTCCACTGGGACCGCTGACCAGCTCAGAGCTCCAGCAGAACGTGGAGGTGGTGGCGGGAACCGGAGATCACTGTCTGCCTTTTGACGAAGCTCAATGTGGGGATGGAGGTCCGGCCACTGAGGCTCTTCTCACAGGGCCCAAAGGTATTGTTAAAAGCGACAATCAAAAGGTTCACGATTGTTTTCAAGCAAGGAGTCAAGTGACACGGGTTCTTCAAACTGATGATATGGTTGAAATGAATCTTCTGAGGCACTTTGATTGACATGAAAGATCATCTCAAAGCTCTGGCAGCCTTTAACAGTGCGAGCTTTCTGATTGGCGCTTCAACCAGGGAAATGGAAACTGACAGCCTCGGGATAGGTACTAAATTATTTGACTGAGCCAGACACAACGGATTGATGAAGCATGCTTTGAACGATGACTTGGCCGACATAAATTATAAAGCGTCACACTTGTCTGGAGAATATAGACATCCTATTTCGGCATATAATTCTGCCATGCAGAAAAAAAATGAGATGTTTTCATTGTTTTTCAATAAAATGTCACTCGCACATGAATGCATGTCCTGAATGATGGATACATTAGCTATCGTATTTCCTGTGCGGACTGGTGGTGAATTGATGGGATGTGTGCAGAGATCTACATCCCGGCTGTTGTAGCTATAAAAAAAAAGAAAAAAAGTCAGAGGCATTGATGCATACGTGCACTCGCCTAGGTTGGGACTGAGATTTTTGCCGTAACGTCAGTTCACTTCACTGTGTTTTCGTCAGCCACAAAAACTCTACCACTCCACTAGGCACGCATTTACCAAGCGGCAGTCTCTATAGCAACGTACACTTTGATAATTTGGGTTTGATGCTTTCCCACTCCATGCTTTTGTCAGATACCCTGAGCCGACTGGCGGACCGGCTCAGACGGTGAGAGTGAGGGAGAGCAGGCAGACAGAAATGCTAGAGGGAGGGAGGGAGGGATGTTCTAATACATCCTATTCCACTTTCTCCTTAAGAAATAATTCAGCAGTGGGAGGCAAGATGTGAATAATTGAGGCCGATGCTTTCTGCAGTGACCTGAATAATGGGAAGCCAAACACGACACATGTACCCACTGCCTGGATCAGGCAAGCAAAGAGCACAGCTGTGTGACCTGCACATTTCGTTCCCTTCCTCTCTTCTCTCCAGGGATCGCCGTCGACAAGAACGGACTCATCTACTTTGTTGATGGGACCGTCATCCGAAAGGTGGATCAGAACGGCATCATCTCCACCCTGCTGGGGTCCAATGACCTTGCCTCTGCTCGACCTCTGAGCTGCGACTCGGTTATGGACGTCCATCAGGTGAAAAGGGAAAATTCTCAGATCGACACGCTCAATGTATCGTGACCCACTGAGTGACTGAAATGACTTTTTGGACAGATTATTTCATTTCTTACTCGTGGTTGGAAATATACTATTGATCATAGTTTTTTAATTTATTTAATAATTCAAAATTACTTATAATATGAATACTATTGTTGATAGTTATTTTGTGATTGTTAAAATTAAAAGCAATTACATTTGTTGTAATATTTATAATATAATACTATTGCTTATAGTTCATTCAGGTCTGTTAAATATAATGTATTATTCTTGCTTAATAGAATTTTTGACGTTAAAATGATTCAAAATACCTATATTTAATGTTCTTTAATATTTTCTTTATAAATATACTATTGTTAATAGCTCATTCATGTTTGTTTAAATTAAACACGACAAAACATTTTTAATATTCTAGTATTTAGGAATATAATATTGCTGAAAGTTCATTCACACTTGTTAAAATGTCAAATTAAGCAAAATAATTTAAATGCACCATTCCTATTGCTTAATTCATGTTAGCTCATGATACATTCATGTGATATATGCTACTTGAAATGCTAATGTATTAAAATGCTAATGTCCTTAAGGCCATTATGAAGAACATACCATTAATGTACATTCACCAGTGCTGTAAAAACACAGTTAACAGTTGTTTCTCATTAGCTACCGCATTAATACAAGAAATGATCTCTTGCCAATTCACCAGGCATGGGAAAATACAATATCTGCCCAATAACTGCCCAAACATGTAGGATTAAAATGATCACAAATTAGAAGAGATACAGTGAAGCTATAATCTCTTTTGCACTTTGCCTTTTAGGTGTCTTTGGAATGGCCAACGGGTCTGTCTGTTAGTCCGATGGATAACTCCTTGTTTGTTCTGGATGGCAGTGTGATTTTGCGGATCACTGAGGAGGGCCAGGTCAGTGTCGCAGCGGGCCGACCCCTCCACTGCCCCATGCCTTCTACAGACACCTCGGTGACAGAAACACAGCGAGCCACGCAAACCCATCTGGAATCCCCAAGCGCCATCGCCGTCTCCTTCAGCGGAGTCCTGCACATCGCCGAGACAGACGAGAGGAAGATGAGCCGCATTCGCAGCGTGGCGGCAGATGGCCAGATCACTCACCTGGCAGGAGCGCCTTCAGACTGCGACTGCAAGACCGATGTCAACTGCGACTGTTACCTAACTGGTGACGGCTTCGCTAAAGACGCTCGCTTGAACGGCCCGTCATCTCTGGTGGCATCTCCGGATGGAACCCTGTACGTAGCTGACCTGGGAAACATTCGCATTCGCACCATTGGAAAAAACAAGCCTGCACTTAACAGCATGGGCCTGTATGAAGTGGCGTCATCCGGCGAGCAGGAGGTGTACATGTTTGACAGTAATGGCACACACCAGCACACAGCTAACCTGATCACCGGAGACTTTAAATATAACTTCAGCTACAGCAATGAGGGAGATCTGACCTCAGTGGCTGATAGTCATGGGAACACGCTCCGGATTCGCAGAGATGCCAGCCGCCTGCCCGTGCGCATCGTTGCACCTGACAACCAGGTTATTTGGCTAACTGTGGGCTCGAGTGGTGGGCTCAAGACCCTTGGCACACAGGGGCATGAACAGGTGCTGCTAACTTACCATGGCAACAGTGGTCTCCTGGCAACCATGAGCACTGCCAGTGGATGGACAACATTTTATGAGTAAGAACGTTTTGGCATTTCTGCTCTTTGCATCCTCAAATTTAGGGTTCAGCTAGTATTAAAACTTGGCTCAGGACTCATTCACCATCATATTTGTAAAAATATGGCATAATCTCAAATCATGCCGGCCATTAAGAAGACGTAGAGTACTGATATTTGTGTGTTCACACTTGGCAGGTTTGATTTGATAAAAACAAACTGGTGCAATTGATCATCCAAAACTAAACTAGCAACTTTATGGAAAAAGAAAACTATTAAAACCAGGGTTGTATTTGAATTGAGGTGATAACCACGTGGTTCCTATGGGTCATGGAACTTCAGAAATATCATGGAATTTTTAAAAGGTCTAATCCAGACATTGAAAGTCAGGGAATTTTATTATTGGTCCAAGTCATGAAATATCAAGGATTTTAATTCCCATTTATCAAAATGTATTTTTTCTACACCCTGTTTTTTAATACATTGTTTCACGTGTTTTGCATATTGTTATGTTTAGGCTATTTTCCTCTTCTATTTTATTCCTTGCAGACTTGTCAACGGGCAATCAAATGCAGTTATCAGGCAGTTTTTTTTTTATCTGTCCCTACTGAGTTTTGCAGGCAAATTTTCTAATTTATTGCAGCCTAAAACTGCATTTTCTCAAAATTCACAGTAATATTTCTGTTATTTATATTCCATTGGTCTCATTGTAATACATGAGTGAATATAATGCTACAGTATATGATACAAAAAAACTGCAGATGGTGCAAAAAGTTTCTTGGCTTGCAAAAAACTGCAGCATAAAAAAAAAAAAAATGAGCCAGTGAAGGTCAGGGAATTTGACATTTGGTCTAGAGTGTGAACCCTGCAAACAGGATTGGAAAGTAAAGATAATGAATGAAATTCAAATAAATTCACAAATACTAACCTTTCTCAGAATTCCATATATATATATGTAAAAGAATAATACTACAGTATGTGTGCTCTCAGATAAATCAGTGCTTAATGACATAGATTACATTAAAAGCAGCACCTCTCTCTCTCTCTCTCTCTCTCAGCTATGACACAGAGGGGCGACTGACCAATGTAACTTTTCCCACTGGAGTGGTGACCAGTCTTGCATACGACATGGATGCTGTATCTACAGTACAAAAGGAAAGTTTTGAACGAGAGGAAGCTGCAAGCATTACTACAAACCAGTCAGCAATTCAAAACATTCTTACACTACAACAAGGTAACACTTTAATAAAATAGACACACAAATATTCTGGTCTTTCTATTTGTGTCACAGTATGTCTTTTCATTATTTTGCAGATCAGCTGAAGAACAACTATGTGATTGGTTACGACCACTCCTTATGGATTCTGTATGCCAATGGAATGAACACTCACTATCAGACAGAGCCACACATTCTGGCTGGTGCTTCGTCCCCTACGCTGGCACGGAGAAACATGACACTTCCTGATGACAGCGGGCAGAATCTGGTGGAGTGGCGCTTTCGCAAAGAGCAGACGAGGACGAAGGTCACAGTGTTTGGACGAAAGTTACGAGTATGTAATGAAGTCCAATCATAGAGAGAAATTAAAGAAAAAAAGCTTGATAACAAGTGTTATATTGCTTGAAAGAAATCACTGAATAATTTGATTATTACATCTCTTAGCCTTATTGTAACAAAAAGCTCATGAGGAAAACTGACCTCAGTTCTAATAGGCAATTTTAAAAATCATGCAAAAATTCTTGGTGTTTTTTATTTTGGGATATGAATTGGTGTTGAAGATTGCGCCCATCATAATTGACAATTTAAATGGCACATGAGCTTTCTTGTGAATTTGAAAAAATTATATAAATGTAATGTGGCGTGGAGATGGCACCCGGCTGAGAGTACAAAAAAAGACAGTTTTACAGTGGTTAAACAAGTCTATTCTAAAATTGATGTTGATTACATTTGAAGATCATTTAATAGTTTGATCATGCCACGAGTCATTTAGTTTTATGAAGTTAATCTATTAATCATGAGACTCATTTTCACACAGAATTGAGTCAAACTTTTTGATGGAAACCAAGGCAACTCTTATAAAATAAAATAAAAATAAAAACTGCCAATTTTCTAGTCAATTTTCTGCCATTTTACTGTTGCCATACCAATTTTGTGTCTCTTCTTTGCCTGCACTACAAGGTAAATGGACGGAACATTTTGTCTGTGGATTACGACCGAGCACTGAGGATTGAAAAGATCTATGACGATCACCGTAAATTCCTTCTGAAGATTGGCTATGACACAGCAGGTCAGCCCACTCTCTGGATGCCAAGTAGCAAACTGCTGCCCGTCAACCTCACACGCAGCAGTAACGGGCAGCTGAGTGCCATACACTGGGGTTCAGTATCAGACAGGGTGGAGTATGATGGACAAGGCCGCCTGCTTTCCAGAACGTTTCCTGATGGGAAGACCTGGAGCTACACTTATCTGGAAAAGGTAAAGAGGGCATGATGCTTGAGATATACTCAGTCTAGACATCAAGAGTTGATTCTGCCACATATACACTGCTCACCAGCAGGGTAAAGTGTTTATGACACAAATAAAACAGCTGGTAACCAAACGCACATTTTTTTTTTTTCATGAATCTATTATTGTAACCAAGGCTGCATTTATTTGAATATTATTTGAATAGTTTATGTTTCAGTGTGGGTTTTAGGGGAACAAAATTATAAAGCCTTTTCCCTAAACATAACCATCACTGGGGTGCGAGTAGATCATATACAATTGTACAAATGACATTACTCATATGAATTAGTCAGTAATTTTCCAAAATGTAACATTTGATTTGGCATGAAATTGTCTTTGAGCCAAGTCTGGGTCATTTTTTTTTCTTCAATTTATGTTTCAATTAACCACACTCTGCATTCCATACTACCCAACTACTCATTGCATGCATCTGAAATAGATGGTTCTGTTTACTGTACCCAACTGTGCTTCAATGGCATTGAGATGAAATATTGCAGTTTTTTAGTGGTTTTCACTGGGGACTTTTTGTCCTCAAGGTCCTAGGAGGAACTATTTTTGTACCTAGTGCAAAACACATTTATGACAGGAAATATTTACATTTTAATAAAAATACACGCTTTAGCCAAACTCTAAGCTGTTTGCATTAACACAGCCAAAACGTTAACATAAAATTAAAATAAAAAAAGACAAAAATGTCTTTAAGGATGCGCAAGGTTAATGTTTGTTTTCTGTCTTGTTCTAGTCCACTGTCCTGATACTGGCAAGTCAGCGGCAGTACGTCTTTGAATATGACCCTCAGGGAGGCCTTTCTGCGGTCACCATGCCCAGTGTTGCCCGCTACACCATGGAGACCGTCCGCTCTGTGTCTTACTACCGCAACCTTTACCATATGCCAGAAAGCAATGCCTCCGTCGCTGTGGATTACACTGAGGATGGGCGACTCCTAAGAGTGGCACAGCTGGGCACGGGTCGGAGAGTCCTGTACCGTTACCGGTGGCACAACAAGCTCTCTGAGGTTCTGTATGACATCACTCGTGTCAGCTTCACCTATGATGAGACAGCAGGTGTGCTGAAGACGGTCAATCTGCAGAGCGAGGGCTTCATATGCACCATTAGATACAGGCAGCTCGGCCCACTGGTAGACCGACAGATTTACCGCTTCAGTGAAGACGGGATGGTCAATGCTCGATTCGACTATGCTTATGACAGTAGTCTGCGTGTGACAAGTGTTCAAGGGGTCATCAATGAGACCCCTCTGCCCATTGATCTCTACCAGTATGATGACATCTCAGGCAAGGTGGAGCAATTCGGCAAATTTGGCGTTATTTATTACGACATCAACCAGATCATCTCCACCTCAGTCATGACTTACACCAAACACTTTGACGGGCACGGTCGGGTCCGAGAGATTCAGTATGAACTGTTCCGTTCTTTGCTCTTCTGGATCACAGTCCAGTATGATGACATGGGCCGAGTCACCAAGCGGGAGATGAAGATCGGTCCATTTGCCAACGCCACCAAGTATAGCTATGAATATGATGTGGACGGCCAACTACAGGCCGTATACCTCAATGAGAAGATGACATGGCGCTACAGCTATGACCTAAATGGAAACATACACCTATTGAGTCCAGCAAACAGTGCACGAATCATGCCTCTACGCTATGACCTGCGAGACCGTATAACTCGACTTGGAGACCTGCAGTATGAGTTAGATGAAGATGGCTTTCTCCAACAGAGAGGTTCTGAGATCTTCCAATACAACTCCAATGGACACCTTGAACGTGTGTATAGTAAATCCAGTGGATGGTCTGTTCAGCACCGCTATGATGGTTTAGGAAGACGAGTGTCTACAAAGTCCACCGTGGGCCAACATCTGCAGTTCTTCTATGCAGACCTGAGCTATCCAAGTAGAATAACGCATGTCTACAACCACTCCAGCTCACAGATCACCTCTCTATACTATGATCTGCAAGGGCACTTGTTTGCGATGGAGATCAGCAATGGAGCGGAGTTTTACATAGCCTGTGATAACACAGGAACACCACTGGCGGTGTTTGGCAGTGATGGCATTCTTCTCAAACAGGTCCATTATACGGCCTACGGCGAGGTCTACTCCGACTCCAATCCTGACATTCAGTTGGTGATTGGATTTCATGGGGGACTTTATGACCCTTTAACAAGACTGCTTCATTTTGGGGTGCGTGATTATGACATAATGGCAGGTCGCTGGACTGCGCCTGATTTCATGCTTTGGGAGAAACTCAGTAAGAACCCGGGCCCGTTCAACCTTTACATGTTCCGAAACAACAACCCAATAAGTAAAGTGCAGAAAGTTGGAGACTACTTAACAGGTACGGCATGGATTCACTGCATCTTCAAATATCTACCTGAAGTAATCTGTATCTGCTGTACATTCCACAGTGCACATTATGACTAGGTTTTAAATTTATTCATGGATATTTCCTACAGATGTGAACAGCTGGCTGGTCACATTTGGGTTCCATCTACATAACAGTATTCATGGTTTCCCAATTCCCGTTTCTGAGATGACTCAAGCGTCTTACGAACTGGGCAAAAGTCAAGTGTGGGATGATCTAACAGTAAGTTTATTTTGAATTAATTTCTTCATATAATCGTTTTTTTGTATTACGTAATAATCTTAATAATAATAATAATAATAATAATAAAAACTGTATAAATAATAAACACAAGTGCCCTATGAACTGTCCAAAAGTCAAGTGTGGAATGACCTGTCAGTAAATTAACTGGACTAATATCTTCACATAACAATTTTAGAAATTTGTTTTGAATTATATTATAGTATTTTATATAACCTGACAGTATGTTTTTTGCACTACTAAATCTTCCCCTAAAAAAGGAATACATTTTTTAAATATTAATTTCTGATATGTAATTATAATTAATAAATTACATATATCAGGTAATTTTATTCTTATGTAATCTATCATTTTCCTATAATAAATCTCCATCTTGTTTCAATTTTCCAGCATCCCTTTTGAAAAATGTGTTAACCACATAGAACAAGAGGTGGTTTCTCTAAAATGTCAATCTCATCTTTTCTTGTAGCCCAGCTTCGCAGTCCAGCAGCATGTCATCCGGCAAGCGAAAGCATTTTTACGGTTTGGTGATCTGCCTCAGGTGGAGTTCGGCCACAGCCATTGTTCCTCTAAACCCTGGCTGTGGTTTGCCTTGAGCGATTCGCTGATAGGTCGTGGGATCATGCTGGCGCTTTACAAGGGCATTGTGATAACCCGTGCTCTAAGCCTGGCTAATGAGGATTGCGTCAAGGTTGCCAACATCCTCAACGGCGCCCTTTACTTGAAAGACTTGCACTTTATTGTGGATGGAAGAGACACGCACTTTTTTGTTAAAATGAACTCTCCTGAAGCAGATCTAGCGGCGCTGCGGCTCACCAGCGGACGGAAAGAGCTGGAGAATGCCGTGAACGTGACCGTTTCGCAGTCCACAGCTGTGCTCGGAGGCCGAACACGGCGCTTTGCCGATGTCGAGTTTCAGCGCGGATCTCTAACCCTACATGTGCGTTATGGGGCATCGCTGGATGAAGAACGGGTGCGTGTTTTAGAGCTCGCCCGGCAGAGGGCACTCGCCATTTCATGGGCACGCGAACAGCAACGAGTTCGTAATGGAGAGGAGGGATCCAGACTTTGGACTGAAGGGGAAAAAAGGCAGCTTCTCACCAGTGGACGAGTTCAAGGCTACGATGGATACTATGTGCTGTCGGTAGAGCAGTATCCTGAACTAGCAGACAGCGTCAACAACATGCAGTTCCTACGACAAAACGAGATCGGCAAGAGGTAGTGAACAGACTAGGATTAATCAAGGTTTTACCAAGCGGTTAATGTCGTGAAACCGATATTTTGTATGATGTACCCAAAACAACTAAGCCTAAGCCAATGAGTCGTCAGCTCCTTGACTAACTCACCCATGCACAGTTAACTACAGTTACCTTACTTCCAAAATGTGAACACACTAAGCTTTAAAGAAAATATGCATTTTATTATCATCACTATAATAAAGCCATAGAAGAAGAATAGTGTAAAATCATATGAAAAAAAAAAAAAAAAACAGAATAAAGGGTGATCAATCCAAGGCAATTTTTACGTGCATTTTGTCAGTAAAGCCGGTTCTAGTAAAACTCCAGCACATGATTTCAGATGGAGCAGTATTTACTACACAGAGCTGTAGTTCACTGATAAGCTAGGCAAAATATAAAGATTGTTTTAATCAGATAATGAAATCGAGATCATCTTTCTGTGATAATGACAGTTTGCCTTGCTCCTCAGTGAAATATGACACTATGACTATGTGTAGGATCTGAAAGCACTTGCAAATACCAAGTTTTATGACATTTTACTACAAGCTCGGTTACAACTTCAGGTGTTTGAAATAAATCCTGTGAGATGATTCTGGAGTCAAATGACACTGAATCAATAACAATAGTCAAATTTTATACTCATTTAGTAAAGCTGTGGAAATTTCCTGGGTTTCTTCTTTGTGGGTATTTGGTTTATCCATGCAAGATCGCAATCTGTCCTTCAGAGAGAATATTTACTACTAAGTGCCGTGCTTCCCTGATGATTTAAATAATTACATTTAATAATGATTTAAATATGATTACATCACAAATCTCGATTATCTGAGACAATTGTTGTTTTTGGTATAGCATATAAAAAACTGGTGTCATGATATCAAGCACTTGCTAAAATCATGATGACCGATTAACCACAACCACTAATAGAAGAATAAGTTCAATGGACACATTTATTACCTTCTCTGAGTTTGTAACAACTCTACTACTCCTAGTCTGATGAGAAGAATATAAACTAGGGGTAAAAAAAAAAAAAGGAATATTAAAACAACGCCGTGCGTTGTGAAACATTGTGTTTTAACCTATTAAAGGCCTTAACAAGGTTACTGTTGTGGAGCACAATGAAATTATGAACTTATGAAGATAGGCCAGATTCATAGAGCTGTTGATATCTTTATTTAACTATTTATTAATTATTCATTTTTACAAGCACTATTCAAGTATGTCCCTAAAGTGGAGAGAAAAAAAACAGTATAACTTTTGGAAAATGAAAATGTTTACATATGCATATCACTGTACCACTGCAAAGAAACCACGTGTGATGTCAGGTGGTTTATACTGTAGCCAGCTATACACTGTAAGATTTTTTACATTTATTTATTCCGTCTCTTTTTCCTGTACATTTCATGAATATCATAATAATAAAAAAAGAATGTTTCTGTTGGCAATCATGTCAATTGCAATGAAAACTTTTTTTTGTCTGATTGTTTTATAAATGCCATTTGACCTCTGCATTTTCAGCCATTATGTCATACATTAATTGAATAAATTGTAAATATAAATGAATAAAATGGCAGCACAGCACAGAAAATATGTAAATGTCTGTATTTATGTAAATGAGTGTTTACCTGCATATTTTTAAAAATAAAAGCAATTATTTGCTCATTTGGTTACAGGTCCCAAGGGAAATATTTATGAGAACTGTTTGTACTTAAAAGAAAATAAATGATCAAATTACTTATTTTTGACCATTTTTATTTCTTTGAGAACAGATCAAATCAGAACTAGATTTATTAAGCAGGTATAATTTGCTTTTTTTTTTAAAAACATGTCTATATAGTTTTACATTTTTATTTTAGTCTGAGTTATTTAGTGTTTTATGCTTTTAGTTAACTAACCCAGCCACTGTTTTTTGTTAACAATGCCTAACCTGTTGTAAAACAATCAGATAGCTCTAAACTGCTGTTTTGACTAGATTTACTAGATATGGTTTGAGTAAAATGTTAATAATTGTTTTTTCTTATAAAAGTCTTATTAAATTTCTTACAAATATTATATAAAACATAACAATAATCTCCCCACAAAATGACAAATGGTCAGAATAACAAATGTTTGCATTTGTTGTGCCTGAAAATTGGTGTTATTGTACCAAATAATGATATTTGTAATGCTTTGGATGTCAAAATATTGCTACTGTGCTGTTTTAAAATGAATATCAAAAACATGGTGCCTTTTTTTAATAGATTGGACAAAATGGTATCAGTAATTTACAAAATAAAACAAATAATAACTTCTACTGAAACTGATCATTTTTAAGTTTTTAGATAGATAGATAGATAGAGAGATAGAGAGACAGACAGACAGACAGACAAACAGACAGACAAACAGACAGACAGATAGAGCTGAGAATTGCACTGTGACACTGTTAAGTTACATGTGAATTCATTCATCATGCAGACTGCTTGAGTCATAAGTAAAACTCCCTTTCATCTGCTTTGGCAATAGCAGGCAGATTAATGGCAATCCCTAAATATTAACTTACATTTATAAGTGCCTTCTGTGTAATATCTGATTAATGAGTAATCAAAGGCAGAAGAGTCGAGACCGGAGAGCTGAAAATGTGCTCGAGTCACTGAAACCCATAAAAGCAACCCGCCATCATGTGATTTCTAGCAATAACAATATATAAATGGGGGTTGTTTGTTAGGAATCACATGTAAAGATGCTACTGTACGCCTCTAATGAGAGCTGATCATCACACAGACCAGTGGCCTCTTGCGGATATCATT
>CAIGQV010016735.1:12934057-12945954 GCA_903798115.1 Danio jaintianensis | reverse complement strand
AGAGTCTGGATGTGCAGACAGATAAACCAAAGAAATACTCTGCTGATTTACTGTTACTGGACCTGTTTGTGTGCTTTAAACCACTGGCTATTAATGTATTAGAGGTTGAATGTGTGATATATGATATGATAGATTCAGTAAAATGACTGTTGATGAGCAAACTCAGTAATAAGAATAAAAAAAAAAGCAAATGTGCATAAAAAAACAACAACAATTTCTTCAACTTTAAAGCAAGACACAAAAATGTACTAATTTATAAAACAAATACTGTAACTAATAGTTATCAGTTGATTGATATTAAGAATTTCAAGCCTTTTCTTGTGTTCTAAAATGATAGATATACTGTAAATATTGAAATGAGGCATTATTTCATTATATATGCACTCATTTGCACACATTTCTGACTCAAAAAATCTCAACATGAAGTCAAAATAAATGTGAAATAGTTTTGACATATTAAAGTATTACATTTTGGAAATCGCATCACAATTAAGAACATATTGAAATATCCTTCAGAATATAGCTGCAGAAGATTTATGGCTGCGAGCACAAGGAAAACCAAATTGTGAGAAAACAGATAGAAAAAGAAAAAAAGGAAAGAGATTTACAGTAGTAATTGAAATCCATAGACACAAATTGATAAAGTGCAACAAAAAACAAATACGTTTTATTAGCATTACACTGAAAAAAATAAAATTAAAATAAAAAATCGAATAAAAAACAAAACAAAACTGCAGTTTCATCCTCAAAAAATAAAAAAAACAAATCGAATTCTGACCTTTATACCAGTAAAGAGACACCAGCTCTGCTTATCTAGATTGAGGTCTAGTGCTAACCTTCAAAAACCTTCTATATGATCCTATGTGCATAGTTACTGATTTGTAATCTATTTTTTTTTCAACATTGTGAATTGTCAAAAATGCTATCCTATGTCATTTGTGGAAGACATACTGTGATTCTTGTGTTCACACCAAATATCCCAACACGAAGTGTACTTCAAACACTATAGGCTCAATGAAATAAGTCATATTTGATCCCAAATAAAATTTTTATAAACATTTTTCTAAATATAGATACAGTGGTGTGAAAAAGTGTTTGCTCCCTTACCGACTTCTTTTTTTATTTTTATTTTTTGTATGTTTGTCACACTTTAATGTTTCAGGTCATCAAACTAATTTAAACATTAGTCAAAGATAAACACATCATGCAGTTTTGAAATGAAGGTTTTTATTATTAAGGGAAAACAAAATACAAAACTACATCTGACAAAAAAAGTGTGACAAAAAGAAGTAAGGGGGCAAACACTTTTTCACACCACTGTGTGTATTGCCATTTTTTATTTATTTTTTTAAACCGGAAGTTACTACTGAATTTATTTTACAGTATTGTGACATATTTCCGACATATAAAGTCATTTAAACCCAAATCTATTTTATGTCCAAGTATTTATTTGTGGAGGCAATTACATTTTGTCACACAATTACTGTACAACTTTGAATCTCACAATTTTGAGTTAACCTCTGCCAATCTGGAGTAAATAAATAAAAAAGTGCAACTTCTTGTATTTCTTCTATTTAAAGGTGCAGCATAAATAGTAAAAGCGGGCTATTATTAATGCATAATATTTATTTAGATAGTACTAATAACTGACTGTAACTATATTAGTCTTACTTCATGATTCAGTCAACATCAAATAATACATTTTGATGTAAACGTCTAAAGCCCAAGGCATGACTGAGAACAAGCATGAATATGCAGCAGGAACTTTATCAGTCCTATAGCAAGATGGTAAAGTGGAACATGAGATTACATAATACTTCTGCACTTTTTTTTTTTAAGTGAGGCGTTACATAAAGCCCCCTTTTTTGAGCTTGAGCTTTCAGCAGATTCCTCAACTGCAGCATATATTCTACAGGAAGAGCAGAGAGAGACACGTAACAAACCTCAAACAAATTAATCCAAGCTGGGATCAAGGCCCGCATGATGGAATGCATAATGGCATAAATGATTTTAATAATACCCACCGAGGGTTTTTGAAAAAAGAAATAATAATAATAATAAAAATGCAATGGACTTCCTTCAGGAAATTGGCATGATATTTAGTAAGCATGAGTGAGCAAGCGAGGCGAGGTCTGATGATGCCACCAACGCCACTGTTGATTCGGTGCAATGCATGCTAATGATATGCTAATGCCTTCCCTGGATCACTCGTATTAGCCATGCTCTCTGTTTTCTAGCTTAATACATGATGCGCCACGCTGTTCAGTCCCGGATGCTGATTAACACTGCCCTTAAACACACTTTTATGCACAATATACTCTTCCCAAACAGAGTTTCCAGTCTTTTCCAGAGATCACTTTCCAGGAATTTACTTCCACTTTCACTTTGCCATAACTTAAGTTCGGGCAGCACAGTGGCTCAGTGGTTAGCACTGTCACCTCACAGCAAGAAGGTCACTGGTTCGAGTCCCGGCTTGGCCACTTGGCATTTCTCTGTGGAGTTTGCATGTTCTCCCCGTGTTCGCGTGGGTTTCCTCCGGGTGCTCCGGTTTCCCCTACAGTCTAAAGACATGCGCTATAATTGAATTGGAGTTAAGTGAATTATGAGTGTGTGTGTGTGTGTGAATGCAAGAGTGTATGGGTGTTTCCCAGTACTGGGTTGCGGCTGGAAGGGCATCCGCTGCGTAAAACATATGCTGGAATAGTTGGCGGTTCATTCTGCTGTGGCGACCTCTTATAAATCAGAAACTAAGCCAAAGGAAAATGAATGAATGAATAACTTCAGTACAATGGGGATAAAAGACAGAGATTACTGAAGACACTACAGGTGATAAGGGAAATAACTCCCATCGTATTACAATAATATTTGCAAATTGTATCACAAGTTGTCTGAAATATTAAGTATGCAAATGAGGCATTGTTTAATTACTTATGCACTAGCACAACAATCTGAACACTGGATCATTTTTTAGCTATTTAATATATTCCTCTCTCAAAAAGTCTTAAAATAAATGCACTGCACCAACATGAACAAAGACAATAAAATACTACTTTCATATTAATGAAAAGTTTAATAAAACCTAGTAATTACTAGTAAAGGTCTAATGTACTAATATAACATCAACAATCAGTTTAATCACAATTGTATTAATAATAGGGCTGCACCAAATGTCCGGCTAGGTAAAATAGTCGACATTGTGCTTAGCTGAAAAATGATGTTTCATAGCTTTCATGCTTTCTCTAGCATTTTTCTCTTTCAGACGAAAACCAAAAAAGCTATTCTTACAAAATGACTTTATATTATTTAAAAATATAATAAATAATTTAATACTTTAACAAAGCATTTTCCATTTGGAGTTATCAGCCAAGTGCATCCAGTATTTTTGGTTTCGGACCAGAATTTTCATTTCAGTGCATCCCTAATTAATGATGCTATAAATGTAATGTTTTAAAATAACTACAATTTTGAATAGCAAGTGAAAAGGAAAAATTAAATATACTTTAAAAACTAAACTAAAACCAGCAGTAGGTGGAAGCAAATATCGATCGTAAAGAGAAAGTCTGGAGACGATACATTACAAAAAGCTTGGGTCACTCAATCACTTTCTCAAACATTCGAAGTCTAGACAATCCATCTTTGCTTGGTGAAACAGGAAACAGACAATACTAAAAAAGAAGTTCCTTATATTAAAGTTGCTGTAAGGTTTTGACTTTTCCAAGGCATAAAAATACCATAATATGTTTGCAGTTGTTTAAGAAACATGCTAAGTGAACATACTTTTTTATCTGAAAAACGATGCTAAAGTCGTGTGTTCTGTGTCGGAATGTCTGTCCTTGTTTTGGTCGGTGTAACTCCGCCCACTGCCACTTTACCCATTATATTTTCAACATAGGCTCATTCTGAAAACGTAGCCCTATATACATTTTTGAAGATTGCGAATTATGTAGCCAGAGCTACGTATGGCTGCATTTCATCTTTAAAACGAACTCTACGGGGCGGTATGACGTTGTTCCTTTTCGCGCTTACCAGCTGACCGCTTACCTCCACATGGACGGCTTTTCCACTGTTACCAGTTAGCTCAACATGTACGTTGGCAGACTTGAGACGCAGAGCGGAGTTGACCGTGACAACGGGGTTTGAGTCCGATGAAGAACGGTTCCAGAAAGCAGGTAAGAGAAAAACAAAAGCTAAAAAAAATATAATAAACAAGTAAATAACAGGGTGAGAATATGGTAAAATCTGAAAACGTGGTAAAAAATCAGGGGGCTTTTCTTTTTCTGGATTTCTTTTTAATAATTTGTAATAATAATTAATATTAGGAAGGTATAGTTTTATACATCAAGGTTTGCTACAATCATTCGAGAATTCCTAGCACCAACAACCACCAATACAAGACAGCATCACTACACTCTAAAAACATTCTGGGTTGGTTCTTTTAAACCAACGTTGGGTCAAATATGGAAAAACCTAACATTTTTTCAATTGAATTTTAATGACACTTTTTAAACCAACAGTTGGGTTTGTTCATATTTGACCAGGATAAACAGCATTAAATGCTGAATAAAAAATACTGAACTGTTCTTCAATGAGCAAAAACATCTAAAAATATGAATAATTTTTCAGAACAAGATATTTACAGGAGAATTTATGATTTCTTTTATTTGTCATGTGTTTTGCAGGACTTGTCAGTAAATTTCCAGGATTTCCAGAATGCTAAGCAATGTTTTTTTGTTTGTTTTTTTGCTCAGTTTGAAGCACTTTATTTTCTTCCACTCCGAATTCCCAAAATAAAACTGGTTTGTGAAGGTCACTCAATTGTCTCCAACAGGCACTTTTGTGTGGCTCGTGCCCCGAGTGGCAGATTTGATGGATTAGTCAACTCTTCACAAAAGGTATGAAGACAGTGACACCCAATCCTTGTCACAAAGCGCTCAATATCAGCAAACTGTGCAGGCAGTGTGTTTACAAGGACACAAGACACTCGAGAACACAAAGACGAGCTTGCTGTCCGTTTCTGACACACACATCCACAAACCTCCTAACCCTTCACAATCTGCTGTGGCCAGCCTGAGTTCACCTGTCACACACACACACCATCCAGCATGTGTATTTACAGCAGATCATTAAAGGACTCTATACACACTCTTTCATATATGAGCTGCTGTAAATATACAGGGACACATGAAAGGACTGAGTGCAGGAGAATGATTGAAATACTGCATGACTCACCTTCATGCTGAGTGTGCTGTTCAATACTTTTCTTCCGCATCCGCTGCACACTGAATATGATTGAAAAAAAGACATCTGAAAACAAACAGAAGAAAAATGAAGAATTTTATCTGGCTGTTTCATTGTACACAAGGGAACACTGTTCAACAGAATTATTTACATGAACGAACATGTATGCAATTAAACCAATATTTATGGTCATAAACATAAGTTCTGTTTAAGGGAAAGAATATTTTTCTAAACATAATTTAAGGTTTAATACTGATTTCTTTTATCTCTGCCATGATGACAGTACATATATTTTACTAGATATTTTTTAAGATGCTAGTATTCAGCTTAATGTGCAATTTAATTTTAATTAAATTTTACTAGGTTAATTAGGCAAGTCATTGTATAACAATGGTTTGTATTGTAGACAATTGAAAAAATATATTGCTTAAGGGGGCTAATAATATTGAATATTAATAAAAATGGCTTAAAAATGCTGTCATTCCAAAATAACACCAATAAGACTTTGTCCAGAACAAAAAATATTATCAGAAATACTGTGAAAATGTCCTTGCTCCATTAAATATCACTTGAGCTCAATTATATATACTATATACAGTCATCAGAGATCCTCAGAGATATAGTCCTCAGAGATATTCTGCATCACGCAGTTGCTGCAGATTTGTTGGCTGCACGTCCATGATGCGAATTTCCCGTTCCACCACGGCTAAAGGTGATCTATTGCAATGAGATCTGGTGACTGGGAGGCCATTTGAGTACAGTGAACTCATTGTCATGTTCAAGAAACCAGTCTGAGATGATTCGCGCTTTATGACATGGCGCGTTATCCTGCTGGAAGTAGCCATCAGAAGATGGATGGACATGGTCAGCAACAATACTCAGGTAGGATGTGGTGTTGACACCATGCTCAATTGGTACTAATGGGCCCAAAGTGTGCCAAGAAAATATCCCCCACACATTACACCACCACCACCAGCCTGAACCATTGATAGAAGGCAGGATGGATCCATGCTTTTATGTTGTTGACGCCAAATTGTAACGCTACCATCCAAATGTCGCAGCAGAAATCGATACTCATCAGACCAGGCAACGTTTTTCCAATCTTCTATTGTCTAATTTTGGTGAGCCTGCTCTTCTGCATACCTCGGTTGTAACAAGTGGTTATTTGAGTTACTGTTGCCTTTCTATAAGCTCGAACAAGTCTGGCCATTCTCCTCTGACATCAACAAGGCATTTGACCCACAGAACTGCCGCTCACTGGATATTTTCTCTTTTTCCCATTCTAAACCCTAGAGATGGTTGTGCGTGAAAATCCCAGTAGATCAGCAGTTTCTGAAATACTCAGACCAGACCGTCTGGCACCAACAACCATGCCATGTTCAAAGTCACTTAAATCACGTTTCTTCCCAATTCTGATGCTCGGTTTGAACTGCAGGAGATCGTCTTGACCATGTCTAGATGCCTAAATGCATTGAGTTGCTGCCATGTGATTGGCTGATTATAAATTTTTAAACGAGCAGTTGGACAGGTGTACCTAATAAAGTGGCCGGTGAGTGTATGTGTGTGTATATATATATATATATATATATACACACACGCACGCACGCACGCACGCACGCACGCACGCACACACACACACACGCACACACACACGCACACACGCACACACACACACTAATATAACATTGCTAGCAACTATACCTATAAAATAAGTTAATAACAGAAATAAAAATGTATATTATGTAAATGCTAAGAAAAAATAAGATGGCAAAATGACCAAACATAATAATAATAAATCTTAAAATAGTGTTTAAACAATACTAAGTTTGCACATTAATAGATACAATGAGTTAAACTATGATCATATTACATAGGCTAGTGTGTGAGACTGTTATACAAGTAAAAGGGCTGTTAAGGGCAATGTAATTCAGTCATTCTAGTTAGAAGTCAATATAGAAAGGCTGATGAAATTCAACAGAGCGGCTCCATCTGAACCCTTTGACATGATCTTCCATACGCTCAGTTTATGTACAAAAGCCTAGCTCATAATGTTATGAAGTCAAAGTTCTCTTTCAAATTCATGTTTTTTAGTTGGATTTCTCCAAAGATAAGAAAAAGACAAAGTACAGAGTGTCCGGCGGTGAACATGGCCAGAAGGGAGGCGGGATGGAGATACAGCTGATTGGTCAGTCGGCACGAGGGAGACACTATAAAAACTGTGGAAATCCTGGACAGCAACAACCCTGATTGTCATTTATTTGCATTTCAGCCATGAGCGGATGTCCGTATTTTCAGAGGAAATTCTTGTATGTATTTCAAACTATATTTTCAACATTTTATTGCATAATTAAGAGTAAATAAAAGCCACATTTCTCCACAAAATGAATCTTCTCTTGCATATCTGATATAAGTTGTAAAGCAAACCTGTTGTGTGTCATTGTGGTTTGATGTTGATGCGTTTGATGAAAACACAGGTCAACTAGTAAGCAGAATCTGAAAGAAGAGGAGAATGATGAATCTCAGACTGGAATTAACAAAGCCAGCAAAGGAGGTCTGATCTATGGAGACTATCTGCAGGTAAAACGCTTTTATGTAATCTACACACAATATCAACTTTTATTTTTTTTTTTTCAATTGTTTTCTATACTAAACAACTTCAGTGAAGATAACATTTCAAAATATGTGAGAAATAATGTTTCATTGATTATTTTTGAATAACATACATATTTGCATTAAAATGTAGTTGAAATGTATAAAGGAATAAAAATCAGTGGTGGAAAGAGTATACTGAAAAATCATACTTAAGTAAAAGTACCATTACTTGCCTAAAAATATAGTGCAAGTAGAGTAAAAGTATCTGTTTTAAATATTACTCAAATTTGAGTAAAAAGTAGACCTTTCAAAAGTACTCAAGAGTAGTGAGTATTACGCTGTAAATTATATGTAATTTGTGTATGTGTGAAAACGTAACATTCTGTAGTGCATTTAGTTATTGCCCAGCAGGCACACAATGTCATAAGACGCTAATATTAGGTTAGATTTAGGTTGTGACATCAGGTGACAAAGTTATTTTGATGCCCAATAACAACATCAAATGACGTTGATATTTGGTTGATTTAGGTTGTGTTAGAAAGTGAACAAAATCCAACTTCGAGCCAACATCTTAAACCAGCGTCATATTGACGTCAAATACTGACATTTATTCGGCAGGTATGGCATCCAAAATCCAACATCTGATAGACGTCAAAGTGGTAACGTCCACACAATGTCAAGCTGTAACATCATTAGACGATGATATTTGGTTGCTTTTAGGTTGGACATTGACGTCGTCGGCCTGACATTGGGTTCTGATTTCAACCCAATTTTCATTTCCAAACTAAATGCAACATCCCCACGACGTTGGGGTACAACGTCAATCTGACGTCATGTTGACATCTTGTGCCTGCTGGGTGTTTAAGGTGTTTAAGGTCAAAGGTCATCATACAGTAAACATCCGTCATCTTCTCATCAGTGACATGCATCTAAACAGTCTCTGGGTCAATGCGTGTAAAGATTTTGGACATCTTAATGGACACTTTTAATGCTTCCAAACAGTTTGCTGCAAATATAAAATCACCCATGTCTTAAGGTAGTTCATTATGATGCGATTTACCTTCTATGTGCGATTTTAATTGGACTCACAGGACAGATTTTTCTAATCCCCATAGTCAAATAATAAAGTAGTAACTGCAGTTTGAAGAAAAGTAGTGGAGTAAAAGTACCGATACAGCACTAAAAATGTACTCAAGGGAAAGTAAAAGTACACATTTTTAAGTACTTAGTAAATGACAATTTCTGAGAAAAACTACTCAATTACAGTAGTTTCAGTATTTGTAATTTGTTACTTTACACCACTGATAATTATCCACCGCATCCCAAATGGCACACTATACACTATGTACTTGGTGCCCCAATTAATTTAGGCTCTGTCCACGCGAACACGAGTATTTTGAAAACCATACTTTTTTTGACTGAAACCGAAACTTTCTGAAAAGATTTTTGGGGATTTTTTTTTTTTTAATGAAAGCAGGGAAAACCCTGTTTATAAAAAATACCAATGTACATGTGGACATGGCCTTAGTGTCCCAAATGGAACACTAACGATTTTTACTAACTGGAAATTCAAACCATTTCCCAGACAACGTTTGACGGTTGCCAAATTACTGAAATAAATTTCCAAAAAGTACCTGCCATGAGTATAACCACATTCACCATCGGGAGGTGACATAATCACTGACGTAGGAGAATTTTCCTTGCACAATCCAAAATAAATAAAGTAATCCAATGCCAGTGCCTGATAGCTCCACCCCTTCCGCTACGTGAGCAAAACTGCAGCTGTTGAGTGCGTGAAGTGTCCAACATTCCACACATATTTTTCACGGTTGAATAAATGCATCTTATGTGTATTTAAAATGCACTTTTTTTTTTTAGAACTTATTCTTGACAACTTATTACAACTTTTTAAAGCTTATTCTTTTTTTAATGCACTACTTACACTATTTATACTACAAAAATGTCGTAGAATAGTGAGTAAGTATGCGATTTGGGACACCCCTATTGTACTTTTTTTTTTATAATTATTTTTTAGGGGTTTTTCAACTTTAATTGTGATAGGACAGTGGAGATTACAGACAGGAAAGTATTGTAAGCAGAGAGAGGGGAAGGGTCGGCAAAGGACCTCGAGCCGGGAATCGAACTCGGGTCGCCGTGAGCACCATGGTACTATATGTTGGCTCACCTAACCACTATAGGCTATTGCCGCCGATGGACACACCTAATTAATTGTATTATATTTACCCTTTTATCCACAAATGTGACCCTGAACCTATAAATGTTGCAAGGGTATATTTTGGGCAACAGTCAAAATGATTGATTTTTCTTTTATGCCAAAATTCTAAGAATATTAGGTAAAGATCATGTTCCATGACGACATTTTGTAATTTTTTACTGTAAATATATAAAAACTAAATGTTTGCTTAGTACTATGCATTGCTATGTTCATGTAGACGACTTTAAAAGTGATTTTTGAATTATCAGATTCCAGATATTAAAATAGTTGTATCTCAGCAAAATAGTTTTCTATCCTAATAAACCATCAACAAAAATCTTATTTATTCAGGTTTCAGATGATGTATCTTAAAAAAGCACTTATAAAGGATAGTGGCAAAATATAATGATTTCAATGAGAATTCATTCCTTAAAGTTATGATTATTGTTCTAAATGTGTCTGACAATATTTTTTCTTCGTATTTAACTATTGTTAAACTGAATTTATTTTGATGGGTGTCTTCTGTAAATCGTTGTAGCAGTGAATTTTTATTCATTACTAATTTTAGATAAAAAATTAAACAAGACATTCTAATGTATGTGGGAAAAATAAGTATTAAGCATATATTTATGATGCATGACAACCCCTTTTTTGTCCACGCATTAATGATGTTTTCATATAGGCCTACTTTAATTACCATGAAACATAGCTTCTCCTAAAATAGTTAATGATTAATTGGTGAGCAGTCCTTGAAACTTAGCTTTATTATAATGATCTATATGTCCAGAACACCACAAGACTCTTCTTTGGTTTTCAAATTAATTAACATTAGAAACTGTGTACTAAAACCATCAGATTTTAACAGTAAACACTGATTCTGTTAATCTTATATTATAAACACAGACACCGAGTTTGATTATTTCAGACTTTTTTTTCTGTCACGCTTTCCATAAAAGCAAACTGTTCTCTCGTCCCCAGCTAGATAAAATAGTGACATCTCAGGTGCTTCAAAGTGAGCTGAAGGGAAACAAGATCCATGACGAACATCTGTTCATCGTCACACATCAAGGTGAGCTTCACAAACACTAAACAGCCTTCGGGCAAATCAGTCTTAGACACTCTCCAATGAACGCTCTCAAAACATGCTCTTTTCCACTATTTAAAACGCTCAATGTTGACAGGCAAAAACAGGCAAGATTAAATCAAAAACTCAACTATAAACAGAGTATTTCAGTTTCATTTGCGAAAACTGGTGTGATTGACCCAGTCGGAGCAAATGAAGTTACATAAATACATTATTATTTTAAAAACTACAATGACAGAGTGTCTACACTTACGTTATGTTGCAATATAATGTGCAATACATACCAATAACTTTCCACAGCTTATTATTCAGTTGAGAGGGGCCAAAATGTAGGGGTATTTTTGGTCAGCTTATGTTATGATGAAATGATCAAATTTTACTTTCAAGAGTTCACACTTAGCTAATGCTTGATAATAATTGCAGGTTTGGCATGCTGTCCTGGGAGAGAGCCCTGAGCTCTGAGATCCTTGAGCCCGGGGTTCCCTCCTGGTTAGTTAGTATAGAAGGGGGTCTGGGATCAGGTGGGTTTCGAGAGCTCCCCTAGTCACCCGATTCGAATGTTATCATTCGATTGAATGGGCGTTATCAGTGGATATCAGCTGATAGATATGAGCCAGTAGGGGCCTTCTGCGCCTCCTAGTGGGCTCAGATGGCTGTAATCATCCATCCATCCATGCTTAATCAGCTATACTAATAGAGAACAGTTTAGATCCAGATGTGTTTTTACATGACTGTGACGGTTGGGTTTAGGGTTGGGGTTGGGGTAGA
>CAIGQV010016735.1:12896215-12924864 GCA_903798115.1 Danio jaintianensis | reverse complement strand
CACACACACACACACACACACACACACACACACACACACACACACACGCACACGCATACCCCAACATTCTAACTGTACGCAAATGTTTTTGATATTACTTCACATACTGTTCTGGGGAAAAAACATTTTGGGATACTTGTCAAGGTGCCACACATGCATGCTTCTAAACCTAATCTAAAATTCAATTAATTTACTGTTTGGAGGCCTTTTGGACAATGATAAACAGCCTGAACCTTCAGTTTTATAATATATGAAATTCAGCTGAAAGAAAGCGTGTGCACTGCAGCATAAGGCTGCCACCTTCAGTCTAGTTTAAGACACTCCTCTAGTTAAATGTCATGTCAGTGACATTATAAAGACTGATGAAACAATAGCAAATATCCTGTATTTTTCCTTAGGTACGAGACGAGCGAAACATGCTCAAAGTCAACACTCGCATCCACAGGATTGTGATGATATTTAGACTGTTGCTTGACCAGTTCGTCGTTCTGGAAACCATGACAGCCTTAGACTTCTATGACTTCAGGTATATAATTCTCATGGTTTTTATTTCTAATGCAGTTACTGAAAACAAGTATTACAGTATAACAGCTTTGGGGAAAATAGCTGTTGGAAATGTGCTAACGCTCAAGAGACTGGAGATGGCTAACTCAGTAAATAAGCATTAGATGGCACTAATTTGTTAAATCAAAATCAATGGCGGTGTTTAGCATAATTGCATTTAGCTCAATTGATCTGCATGTTTTTTTTTGTGCACAGGGAGTATCTCTCACCAGCTTCGGGCTTCCAGAGTTTGCAGTTTCGACTGCTGGAGAACAAGATTGGGGTTCCTCACAACCAGAGGGTGCCGTACAACAGAAGGCATTACAGGGACAATTTCCGGGGCCAGGAGAGTGAGCTGCTCCTCCACTCAGAGCAGGAGTCCACGCTGCTTCAGTTAGTGGAGGTAAACCTGAGGAAACCATCAAATATGAATACTCTATTAATCAGTGCACTCTGAGAATCCAAGGACGACTTCTTTGAAGGCAGAAATGGGCAGTAATTCAGATACATGAATCAGTTTTCTATGTTGTATTCAAAAGGCTCTGACTAAAAGAAATTCCACAAACCCAACTAGCATGTACATAAGCTTGTATTAGGAACACATTTTTCTGTGGACTTGCAAAGAAATTAGGAGTGGGGATGAGGCTCGATTTAAAAAAAAAGAAAAAGTGACTTTTCAATTTTGAGGCATTTGGAGAAATGATCTGTTCTAAAGGGCAGAGCTCATTGCACTCAAGAGACTGGTTACATCAGCTGGATGCGTAAAAGTTAAATTTTTACCTTATAGTGAATATTTATTTAAATTTACAACTAGTCACAGTGGAAAAAATATTTGCTCTGACAATAGCTGTTTCAGATACCTTTAAAATTGTTCAAATAAAAAAAATAGAAAAATCAAAACGTACAGTACATTAAGCAAAAATTGTGTTTGTTTTTTTGCAAAGTTTCATTGGAAAGTTTTAATGCATTTACAGGTATCATGAACATAACAGTAGTCTAATGTTCTTTACATTTAGAAGAGTTCCAAATATATGTCAGGCTAATAGTAATACTTCATCATATTTTATTTCAATGTTGTCATTCAATGTACAGTAGTCAAGATTCGAAGTTAATCAAAAATGTTTTTCAAAAATGTCCTAGAATAAGAATGGGTGTTGTTCAATAGTTTTAGCACAACTTTGATGATCCACTTTAAATGTTGACTACAGTATTTTGTGCATTTTCTAAATACAAAATATAATATTTGTATATTGATACACTGTATTTCATGTTTTTTAATTGAAACTATATATTTAAAATTGTGTATATTTAGTTTAAATTAAATACATGCTGATGTATTTAAGCAACCAATTTTTTTCAGCAATGGCTAGAGAGAACGCCGGGCTTGGAGGAAGGCGGCTTCAATTTTTGGGGGAAACTGGAAAAAAATATCTTTGAGGGGCTCAGGAGAGAGAAAGAACATATTGAGGTTTGTGGAGGATCTCTGGATAACTCTGAATGGATAATTCTAGATGTGTTTTTAAGTGACGATTCCTGCTGCTTCTTAATAGCAAAAAACAGCTTCAGAGAGGAAGGAGGAGATGCTGGCTGAGCTCATTAAGCAGAGGGATATTTTCTTATCGCTCTTTGATGAGAAAAGACATGATCATCTAGTAAGCACAGGTCAGCAAAGCTCTCTGGAGAGACAAAATGTCAAGTGACGTTTCCACTGAAGATCTGCTTGTGTTTGTGCAGGTCAGAGGAGGTTGTCCTATAAAGCACTGCAGGGAGCTCTGATGATCTACTTCTACAGGTACAGATTATATGTGAGATGACGCATTAATCTTGCTGCCAGAGTTTGAGTAGTATATGCTATATATTGTATATGCAACCATACTTTGGGGCTGGTAGGATTTCTTCATGTTTTTCGAAAGATTTTATGCTCACTTTTAATCAAAATACTGTAAAAAAAAAAAATAATAATAATAATAATAACATTGTGAAGTGTTATTTTATATTCTTTTTTAATGCATTTTAATGCTGTTATTTATTCCTTTGATTGAAAGCTAAATTTTAGCTAAATCATTCCAGTCTTCAGGGTCATGTGATTATTTTCTTAAGTTAGGATGTTTCATTTTAATAACATTTTATAATTTTTAATGTTGCATGTCTTACATCTTTTGTAGAAACCTTGATCATTTTTTTCAGGATTATAAGTTCACCTGAAATAGTAATCTTTTGTAACATTATAAATGTCTTTGCTGTTAATCTTGAACAATTTAATGCATCCTTTCTGAATAAAATAATTAGTATCTTAAAAAAAAAATCTTACAAAACCTAAATATTTTGTTAAGTAAGAAACTACAAAAGATCAATACAATTAAACACATTTTACAATTAACACTATATGTTAAAATTCTATGTAGTATTTAACTGAATTTAATGTAGAACATACGTGCATGTTTTAAAAACTCGTGTTATTGTGTTTATTTTGTTAAAATAATATTTTGACACTATATTAAATTTAAAGTATTTGAAAAGAGAACAAAAATGTTAGACAGGCAGGGGGAAAGAAATACGTATATAATATAATGGAAAATGGAAAAAGATAATGGAAGTTAATGGAAAAGTTCATTTCTAAACCCAGTATCATGCCACTTCTTGATATGGTATTTGCATAATACTCCAAAAGAACGTTAAAGAATACCATGTACTGTATAACTACCTAAAGAAATGTTTTGATCACCATCTGCTTTCAGGGAGGAGCCCCGATTTCAGGTTCCTTTCCAGCTGCTGACGTCACTGATGGACATCGACACCCTCATGACCAAATGGAGATGTATGTGACACCACCAAAAACATCAAGCATCAAACCTGCAAATAAAACTGACCTAAAACACCCCATAGGGCAAAAGCCTCTTAGAAATGTCAACACTGAGTACAATACATTTTATCAATAATGAAATTCATTTTTATTCCTGCATAATTTATCCCTTAATCTTCCCCTAGACAACCATGTGTGTATGGTGCACCGGATGATTGGCAGTAAAGACGGCACAGGTGGCTCATCGGGCTATCAGTACCTGCGCTCCACTGTCAGGTAGGCCAAATAATCTGGGACAAATCCAGTCTTCCATCTCTGCATCTGTCCGAGCCATCCATGTGAAACGCAATGCTGGAAAATGACAACTGGCAACAATTTGCAAACACAAACCATTGAAAAACAAATGTAGACTGTTGGTAAACCAGAGCATGTTACTTTTTTTTTCCAGTGATCGCTACAAGGTGTTTGTGGATCTGTTTAACCTGGCCACGTTCCTGATTCCGCGAGACTGGGTGCCTAAACTGGACCCGAGTGAACACACCTTCCTGTACATGGCCGAATGCTGTGACAGCTCCTACTGCAGCAGCAGCGATGACTCCGACTGAACAGATGGAGGAATGAGGAGAGGATGGACAGCAGTACAGAAGAATACAAAAACAGCTTCAAAACTCTCAAGTCTACCTATTTTTTTTTAGAATGGTAGAATGAGAGAGAATAAAGTGGTGCTGATTTTACAGATGTTCTAAAATGTCTATATCAGACTGTTGACGCACTTGTGTATATACTGTCAATATAATGTAATATTCTGACATATATGTAAGAACTGAGTAATAATTGTAAATTGTAAATAAAGAGTATACAGATATAAAGATACATTGGTTTATTTGAACAAAAAAAACTATCAGTACTATCAAGTATTCTTAATAATGCAACAATAGGCTAAAATGTGCAAACAGAATAAATGGTAAACTTTGTAGCTAGAAATCTTTATAAAACAGACACAATACAAATGTTTATAAAGCAGATTCTGAATATCTGGTACATGCTGTTCTGTAGTAATGGGCACTTTTCAAACTAAGGCTTTAAATAGCATTCACATATTTCTTTTCACATTTTTTTTCTCGGTTGGATTGTGTATCTTCCACAACCAGTCAAAGGTTTAGAAACATTAAGATTTATTAAAGGTTTTAGAGGAAGTGTCATTTATTTGATCAAACGCACAACAAAATAAATATGTATATTTAAAAAAAATTCAATTAAAACTATTTGTTTTCTATGTGAATACATTTTAAATGTAATTTATTACCCCAGTCTTCAGCATCACATGATCTTTCTTAAATTGTTCTTATACGCTGATTTGCTGTTGTAATCAATAATAATGGTCCATTATTAAAAATGGGTTTATTTTTGCTGTATCTAATGGTAGAATGTGATACATTTTACTTTTCAAAAATCATTGATGAGAAAGTTTTTTAAAATAGAATATTTTGTAGCATTGTAAATGTATTTACTGTCACCTTTATTCAATTTATTGCATTCTCAATTAATAAAAGAATTTTTATTACTATTATGCGCTATTTTAAGCACTTATGATCACAAAAAAATGTAGAAGCACTATTGTTTTTAACATTAATAATAATAATAATAATAATAATAATAATAGAAATCAGCATTTGTGACACTGATGATTGAAGCAATTATGCTGAAAATTCAGCTTTGCCGTCATAAGAATAAATAATGTTTTATTAATATATTCACACAGTAAACATAAAATTTTAAATGTAAATAATTGTGCTCTGTTTGTGAACAGGAAAAACTACTTTCAAAAATATTAAGAAATCGTAATGTTTCCAAACTATGGATAGGTAGTGAATAACAATACAACATAAAAATATAATGCATGTCGTGCATTTTATACTCAGTAATAGTGTTTTCTGAAAATGAAAACATTCTCAGAGACAAACTTACTGAAATCTGGCTCTGACTCTGATTATTTTGGGCTACACTGGCTGGGATTAGGAATATGATCTAAACTCGCTTTACAGTGGAGAGGCAAAAGGATTTGTCAGCCCGTGAGAATTTGTACAAGTCTCATCATCTACACTGGAGGATTTCCGTCCTGAGGGTGATATTTTAAACTGCCAGTCTGCCATGGATTATTGACAATTACACAGAAACAGCAGCAACACTGTCCGCAATGCCTGCGAAAAGAAAAAAGAGTGGCTGGTGATTCTCATCTGACATCGCATGAAGGCACTGGAAGTAATTGACAAACAAGATCACAATCTCTCAAAAACATCATGAATTTAAACATGATCAACCAGGCATTTATTATTAGATTTTTGCATCGCAGGCAGTTTTGAGTGTTTGCCAACTGTCCAAGCACTAGATGAATATTTATGAAAGCACACAATGTCTCACAGCAGCAGAATGCATGGATTCACTTTACTGTCAACAAGGTAAAAAAGCATTAAAAGTGGGTCACAACTACATAAACTTACCACATATATCATTCCCTATTTTAATATAAGCATATCCATTGTCACCCCATGAGGTCCCCCATGAATTGCGCACTATCCAATACGGCACATCCCCTGTGAAGAATATGAAGACATATCAGCTGTAATACACCTGAGATGGGAAATGATTAATAACTAGTCATGCTCATACACACAAACACATGCATACGCACACACACACGCACACACACACACGCACACGCAAGCACACACACACAACTATTGGAAAAACAATTACTTTTCATTTACATTCAAGGTAAGAAATATCATTATTACAGTTACTGAATAACTACAGTACATTACATATATATGTGTGTGTGTGTGTGCACATTTACTACACAACTCTCTGGAATACTTGATTCTGCTTGGTCAATTACTACATTCCAAGGTATATTATCCCCTGATAACAGCCAGTTAAATTAATAATATATAGAAAATGGTTTTGTCAAAATGTTCACGAGTATAACATGAGTATATTTCAAGTAAACAAATAAATAATCATAAACATAAACACTTGCCGTGTTTGTTTCATTATACATTTTCCTTCGGCTTAGTCCCTTCATTCATCCGGGGTTGCCACAGCAGAATAAACCGCCAACTCATCCAGCATGTTTTACACAGCGGATGCCCTTCCAGCTGCAACCCAATACTGGGAAACATCCATACAAATTCATTCACACAGACACTCATACACTACGGCCAATTTAGTTTATTCAATTTACCTATACCGCATGTTTTTGGACTGTGGAGGAAACCGGAGCACCCAGAGGAAACACACACGAACACGTGGAGAACATGCAAACTCCACACAGAAATGCCAACTAGCCCAGCCGGGGCTCAAACCAGCGACCTTCTTGCTGTGAGGTGACAGTGCTAACCACTGAGCCACTGTGTTGCCGCCGTGTTTGTTTGTTATGTTGTTTTTTTTGTTAACTATGATAAGCCTGTTCCAAACTAATCCAAAACCATCTCAGTATTATAAAAACCTTTGACAAACTGATTACCTGCAATAACACTTATTTATTGTGTCGGTTTTGTTTAATCTAACATCTTGACACCAAGCATCAATTTTCTTAATGTTAGACTGACAATGCTTAATTCAAAGTACTACATAAACAGCAGAAAACAAATCGAGGAGAGGATAAACGCAGCAGACAGCTTGCTGATTACACCGCAGACACATCAGGCACTTTTCTGGGATGTTGGCGCACTGCCCGTGTTTACCAACTCAATTTTCCACCCCTGACAGGACGTAATCCGTGAAGGCCAGCGCTCTGAACCTCTCTATGCTCTGAGGCACAAGTAAAGAGTGTTAAAGCAGCCGTGTCTGCGTGTGTGTACCTGTGGTATCATAACCGGTGATCAGTACGGCATGGTTGGCCTTGTGGCTGGAGCAGTGGTGCTGAATGATGCCACCCAGGTAATCCTGCCAGCTGATGGCATCCACGATGACAACAAGAGGCCCAGAATCCACCAGTGCACTCATCATCACCTCCTCCTGTCCACTAGAACAACACAGCAATGCCATTGGACTCGATATATATACAATGCATACTGCACATTTACTTATTACAAATGCTAAATTGCACAATAAAATAAATTATCATCAGTCTGTCTGTGCAATATGAAAATGAAAAATAAAACACAACTAAATTAAAGTCAATAAAACCAAGCACTAACAAAACGATTATTGGAAAACTGTAACCATTAAATTTAATATTTATTATTATTATTATTATTTTACGATGGAAATCAATGGTTTCCAACATTCTTCAAAATATCTTCTTTTTTTTTCAACAGAAGACAGAAACTCAAGCTGGTTTGGAACAATACAAGGGTGAGTAAATCATTTTTGGGTGAACTATTCCTTTAAGCACATGGATAAAAATAGCACCCTGTCAGCAGGCATTTCATAATCTAGCTTGGCAAAAAACATATATAATTCAGATAATTATTGGCAGCATTTTTTGGTTTGTTTAAAACAAATGACCACCTAGAAATTATAAGGATATGCACAATATTATTATATTAATATATTATTAAGTTATATTATTAAGTATCACACACACCCACACACATGCAAATTAACATGTTGTGTTGACATGATATTTTAAGACTTTTTACCAAGACTTTTTTTTATTTTATATATAATAATAATGTAAATAAGTTGCCACAGAATAAGAATTCTTGCGAACACTCAATTTTGACAATATTGGATTTGGTGACAATTTGCCAAGTTAACAGATGTCTATGTTGTCCATTTTAAAAAAGTAACTCAACAATGCTGTCAATGTCAAAAATGTCATGGCAAAGCTGAATTTTTAGCATCATTATTCCAGTTTTCAGTCTCATATATGTTAAGACTTTTCTATTTTAACGATCTAGGCAAAAAGTCTAAAGCGCATGGCGCAAAAGCATTAAGGGCGTGACCGAATCCACATCGCAATTTTGAGGTTGGAAAAATACAGTTTGGTCTACGGCACATGGTCTAACAGGGTTGTGCTTATTCTCTTAATGAGTTCTGGGTGTGTTTTGAGCATAATGTGCATTAAACCAATCAGAGTATCATCTCCCATTCCCTTTAAGAGTCAGTTGCGTCGTGCCATGGCGCATTTGCTATTTACATGGCGGACTTTGTAAGAGGAAAAACTGAATGGAAAAAGTGAATGCTTCACTAGCGAGAAAACAGTTTAACAGACCATCTGCCCAAGGATGAAGAATGAGCTTCTTTACTTTACTTTTACTCTTTACTTTACTCCTTTACTTTTGTGGATTAGGAAATGGTGTTGTACGCACTCCACTGAAGACATCCACTAGCCAACATATTTAATTTTGTAATTTCGTTTAAGTGCAAAGATTTGTTTAAAAACTATTTCTAAATTCAGTTCTAATTTCCAGCAAACGAATAAATGAACAAAAATAACAAAGAGTGGTCCAAAAACTGAGTTATGTCCAAACACACGTCCTATTCTTATGCCCCATATGGTGATGCATACGTCTTCAAAACCCGACAGGTGGACAAATCTAAACTTTTTTTATTAAAACAAATATAAATATGCATATAATAAATAATACTGCTAATAATTATAACATTATAATAAAAATGCTAATTGTCATGAATAAACTGAAAAAAGCTCCCCGCACAAAGAAGGCATGGAGGTAGTAAATAATAATTTTTGTAACATTTTAATCCATTTTTTTTTTTATATGTAAAGATATTGCTGAACATCCTGTGTGTATTAAGCATTTGAACCTGCATAGGCGCATAACTAACGCGCTCTGCGATGGACTTTAGACCTGCTTTTAGTTGGTCAACGGCGCAGTCTATTTCAGTTTCTCAGAATAGCAACGCGCCAACAATGCACCTTAACACACCTCCTTTATAGACAGGCACACCCATGAGTCCACAAAGTGGCGCAGATTTGCTATTTAAACAACGTGGTGCAAAACATGAAAATTACGGTTCCGCTGGTCTGAAAATAGCAACAAATCGTGCCAAACGCGTCTTGCGACTTTTGCGACCACATCAATATTAACCCCATTGTTAAAATTGATGTGGCTGCTGCTGTTAAAGGATGAAATGGTTTTACTCATGTAATCCAAAAATGACATTTAAAGGGATAGTTGACCCAAAAAATAGAATTTACTCACTAATTACTGACCCTCAGTTGGTTCCAAACCTTTATGAGTTTCTTAATTCTTTTGAAATATAGCTGAAAACCTGTAACCGTTGACTTCCACAGTAGGGAAAACAAATGCTATGGTAGTCAATGGTTACAGGTTTCCAACATTTTTCCAAATATTTTCTTCTGTGTTAAACTGAAGAAAGAAACTCAAGCAGGTTTTGAACAAGTGGAGGGTGAGTAAATAATGACAGAATTTTCTGTTTTGGGTGAACTATCCCTTTAATATAAAAGACTCATTCTCAAAACTCCTTTAAAAAAAACATGACTTAAATTAGAGATGAAAGTGAAATTACAAAATTGACAAAAAGTTGCAAATAAAGCAGCATGTTCAGATCAGTGCTTTTGCTGTCACTGTGTCAAAAACAGAAGTGAAACTTTCAATAAATACTGCCTCTGCAAATTGGTTATAGGGCACATGCGAAATGAATCAATATTGGTCAATCTTTAATTCTGACATAATCGCAGCAAGAACCCCGTGTAAGACACAGACTGACATCTGGCACAAATTTAAGCCGACGAAACACAGGTCAGTTGGTTTGGCATTTGACCAGTACTACGTTAGTTCTGTGAGCATAAGAGTCACTGGCCGTTCAGCACCTGACCCTGAGTCGCAAACACAACTGACAAGAACAAATGAGTAAGCATAAAACACTGGCCCACGTCCCAACAAACTCCAACCTTGAATTTGAATAGTACATGAGCTCTACGCCACATTTGATGCAACAACACAGCTGATTGCCGATGTAAAGCGCCATCTGCATATGTTACATCCATTACCTGAAGTCATAAGCGGAGTAATTCCTCACTGCCACTCCAGTGTGAGCCTGAGGAAAGAACTGGCAGACTCCATCCACGCCTTTGAACGGATATTCAGCCTCACTCACTAACTTCAGCTTGCTCTGAAATTAAAAAAGACATAGAGCAGGATATTAGGATGCGCCAATTATGGAATTTCTGAGCAGATAAACACCTTTAATCAGCATCTCATGTGGCTCATACTGACAGCTTTACTTTACTGGAGTGTTAATACTTTAAGAACCAACGCAACAAACTAATTAGTTAAAATTTGTATTAAAATCTTAATTCAAAATCTTGTTTTACAAAAAAAAAAAAAAAAACAGATGTCTTTTAAAAGCTTAGGATGTGATCAGACGTGATCTAACTTAATTGCTGCTTTTTAACGTGCACTAAAATGATCTTATGTTTGCTAAATTTAGGGAACATGATACAAATGATAATATTATAATGATTAACCAGCTAAAACTTTGCATAGTGGTGGGTTACACTACTTTTTAAAGTTTTTGAAAGATGGTGCCTACTCAACATGAATGTATACTTGTAAAATTTTATTAAAGAGCACTGTAATAAAAGTCATGTCTGATTGCTGAATTTTCAGCATCTTTAATAGAGTCTTCAGTTTCATGTGATCCTTTAGAAATTATTTTAATAGCGCTGTAGTGAGTCTTAAAAAAACAAACACACAACATATTAAAGCGTTTTTGGTGTTACCTTGTTTTTTACCCTGTCAAACACAAAACATAATAAAGAGTCTTTGGTGTTACCCTGTTTTTTACCCTGTAAAACACACAACATTTTAAAGCGTCTTTGGTGTTACCCTGTTTTTTACCCTGTAAAACACACAACATTTTAAAGCGTCTTTGGTGTTACCCTGTTTTTTACCCTGTCAAACACACAACATATTAATGCGTCTTTGTTGTTACCCACTTTTTAAAAAAAAACAAATAAACTGGAAATTGAGGGTGTATGATGTCATTAGTGGCGCAGTGGGTAGCACGTTCGCCTCACAGCAAGAAGGTCGCTGGTTCGAGCCTCGGCTGGGTCAGTTGGCATTTCTGTGTGGAGTTTGCATGTTCTCCCCGTGTTCGCGTGGGTTTCCTCCGGGTGCTCCGGTTTCCCCCACAAGTCCAAAGACATGCGGTATAGGTGAATTGGGTAAACTAAAATTGTCCGTAGTGTATGAGTGTGAATGGGTGTGTATGGATGTTTCCCAGAGATGGGTTGTGGCTGGAAGGGCATCCGCTGCGTAAAACATATGCTGGATAAGTTGGCGGTTCATCCCGCTGTGGCGACCCCAGATTAATAAAGGGACTAAGCCGAAAAGAAAATGAATGAATGAATGATGTCATTAGCATGGCCACACATGGCACAGTATGTTCTACAATACATTTGGGATAATTTAAATACATAAATGCGTAAAGTAATTAACCGTGTTTATGAATGAATTTTAATTTTAAAAATGACATATATTGCCTTTCATATTATTACTGTTATTATTTTTGTAAATATTAAAGTTGTGCTGATTATTTTTTTCTCTTCACAAATATCATGGTCTGTGTCACTACTTAAAATTACTTATTTGAACATTCTTCAAAACATATGGGAAAATGAAAGTACATAAGTCTATAAATAAAAATATATAACCCTGTTCTGGTGGTTTTTAGACATTTTAATGAAAAAAACATACATATTGTGCCTTTAATATTATTATTCACTCATTCATTGATTTTCCTTTAGCCTAATGAACCACCAACTATTCCAGCATATGTTTTATGCAGCGGATGCCCTTCCAGCTGCAATCCAGTATTAGGAAACACCCATACACTCTAGCATTCACACATACACTCATACACTACGGATAATTTAGTTTATCCAATTCACCTATACCGCATGTCTTTGGACTATGGGGGACACCGGAGCACCCGGAGGAAACCCACGCGAACGCGGAGAGAACATGCAAACTCCACACAGAAATGGCAACTGGCCCAGCCGGGACTGGGTGCTAACCACTGAGCCACCGTGTCACCCAATATTATTATTACTATTATTATTATCAAAATTGAGCTGCTTAATGTCTTCTCTTTACAAAAATAGGAAGAAAAACTAATGCATTTAAAAGGCCAAAATTTGGGTGATACTGTATAATGTTCCAGTGTCATTCAGAATACCTGAACACTGTACCAGGTGTGTCCAAACCATTTAAACGAATTGTTGTGATTCCATGATCAATAGAAATCAATTAAAAATATTAATAATTTAAATTCACCCAGTTATATCATCATCATAATAAAAAAAAGAGAGTGCATATGACAGCACCTGTGTGAGCCAGTAGAGAGCCTCAACCGGAGACCCGCCATTACAGCCCTGGTTTTCATAAGAACAGTCTACAACCTGCTGAACACTGAGCTGCTGTAGTTTCTCTCCATCTTTAGCAGACACTGATTCAATGGCCTCTACGATACTGAAGGCCCAGCATCCTCCACACTACAAGAGAGTGCAAGAGTGAACATATCTGTTAGACAATTCTTCTATTCAGACAATGTGAATTACATGAGTGAAAGTTGAATGAAAAATAACATCTCCATCTTACCGCTCCCTGGTTATGGACTGGTCCGACAACTCCATGGTCCCTCCAATCAAATCTGGGCGGATTATTTGGTGTAACTTTAATTCCAGACTTGAACTGGTCAAACTTTGGAGCAGTCTCAGCTTTTGCTGTAAGATATTGCTCTGAGAAACAAATTAAACATGTCACATGAAACGTTACATGTATGTCCATCTGTAAGAATTTGCAGTTTACATTATATACTCACCTTTAAATTGTTTTTGAGACAAGTAAGAGAACTGGTTTACTCCATATTGAGCAGAGTAGTTTGATTTCTCCAGTGCTGAGTTTAGTAAGGCCTGTCTCTGGAGTGAACTCTGCGTCGAGATAAAACAACATGTGACAGAGGCATCTCACACAACAGGTGAAACATGACACTTTTCCTCATGTGATTAACAGCACATGACAAAAAAATTAAAATAAAACTATTGGCCTTACTGGTATTGTTTTATTTATTTTACACAATTTTACAATTTGTAGTGAGATAAAGTAAGTATTTATAGTAATTATAGTTTAAATACTGTAAATACAAAACTTTGCTAAATTAGAACGGTGATCTCATCCATATGAAAGGCCATTTTCACTATGTGACAGTGGTCATAATTATGAGAAAAATGTGATGAAATTGTAAATATTCTTACTTTAAAATTAAGAATTCTGACATTCTAATTAAGAACTATTTCATTAAAAGTCACAGTTATAATATAGGCCTAATAAGCTACAATTTTGACTTAAAATCAAAATTATATGCAATAAAATGACATTATGAATGTGACAAGTTTCAGATTAAAAATCAAAATGATAGCATTTTACATAGGAATTATCAGTTTAAAAGTACAAAATATGACAGAAAGTTTAATTACATAGGCTGCTAACAAATAATAATGGCTATGAATAAAACTATGACAAGGTCATTATAATGACATAATAATACTAAGTCTTAAATCGAAACAACAACATACAAATCTTAGTTTATTTTGACTTTTAGTTTATAAATTATTAAAAGTCAAAAATAACACCAAATCATAACAGCCTACAAATTCATAATCCTGAGACTACAATTTTGAAAAATAAATGCAAATGTAGAAATTATGACAAAGGAAGTCCACACTCACTTTAGATAGGCTAAACTAAAAATAATAATAATAATAATAATAATAATAATAATAATAAGTTCATTATTTTTATGCTAGTAGGCCTATGTAAAAAAAAAAATTGACAGTTTTTTTGACAGTTTGACATACGTCTATAATGACTAAAATGCTGTTTAGTTAAGAAGCTCACCATGGCGCTCTCTCACACACACACACACACACACACACACACACACACACACACACACACACACACACACACACACACACACACACACTCTTATTGTGATTTTGTTAGAATGAGTTATTTTATTGCTGTAGTTTGTGAGTTGCGTGTGTTTGTGTGTGTTAGTGTACTGTATATACCTGGTAGTTAATCCGCCTCTGATAGAGTTCATTGTTTACATCTTGCTGAAATGTGTCTGAGTGCAGAAGTCGCTCTCCCTCAGTCAGAAATTTCCTAATAACTTCGACGCTGTTGATTCCTGCGAGCAGTTCATGGTAAATTATCAAAACAACAACTGTTAAAGTAAGCGCCATTTAAACCAAATCATTAAGTAAACGTATAGCAACTCCTTCTTCAACACACTTCAGCGACTTTCATTTCTGCTGTAGATTATTTCCCGGATCATCAACATTGCTGCTCCTCCTGCAGCAGACCAGCCTGTGCAGCGCTCTACTGCCATCCAGCGGCATCTGAAGACATTACCTGAGCTCGCACTCAAGATTAAAAGCTAAAGCACCGAAGGAATCACAGTCAAAGAGGTTACCCTTATCTTTATCTTTAATTTACTTGATAAATATAAACTAAATTAAAATTAATTTAACATAATGACGTTCATAAGGCGTCTAATTTCACGAGAGTCATTAAATTAGTCATAAGTCATTCAATTAAAGGTCACGCTTCTGTTAGTCGGTTATTACAAAAGTAATGTGTGAATAACTGAATTAACCAATATACACATAGTACAATGTAGGTGTATTTTGTGATATAGCCTATATAAAGATTACGGCGACACAGTGGCTCAGTGGTTAGCACTGTCGCCTCACAGCAATAGGGTCGCTGGTTCGAGTCCCGGCTGGGTCAGTTGGCGTTTCTGTGTGGAGTTTGCATGTTCTCCCCGTGTTCGCGTGGGTTTCCTCCGGGTGCTCCGATTTCCCCCACAGTTCAAAGACATGCGCTATAGGTGAATTGTATACTGAATTGGCCGTAGTGTAAATTAGTGTGTATAGATGTTTCCCAGTACAGGGTTGCAGCTGGAAGAGCATCCTCTGTGTAAAACGTATGCTGGATAAATTGGCGGTTCATTCTGCTGTGGCGACCCCTGATGAATAAAGAGACTAAGGAAAATGAATGAATGAATAAAGATAACATTTAAAGTGGTTCAAATGAGCTCATTACAGTGCAGATAACAAATCAAAAAGTAAGCTTTGATATATTTACAGTAGGAAATTTACAAAATATCTTCATGGAACATGATTTTTACTCAATAACCTAATGATTTTTGTCTTTAAAAATGATACTTTTGACTCATACAACACATTTTTATTACCAAAAATCAGGGGTGTCAAACTAAGTTCCTATGGAGGGCTGCAGCCAAGCACAGTTTAGTTCTAACCCTTCTTCAACTAGGCATGGGACAATAACCAGTTTCAAGGTTTACCGTGGTTTGGAAAAGTAAAGGTTTTAAAAACACTAAAATTTTCTGTTATTTCGTTCCTACGTAATTTTTTTCTTTTAAGTGTTTTTTTTTTTTTTAGAGCAACAGTATCTCCAGCAGATTCAAGAACTATTTGAAAAACAAATCACTTAAAGACCAACATCCAAGCATGCTATAGAGCTGAACAGTGCAGTGGCTTACTTTATATCCAAGGAACAGTAAGATATCCAAAGATGCCTTTTTAAGTTGTAAAGAAATCTGCGTTTTTGAAACTAATGAAGATAGCAAAACTATTTATTGTTATTATTTAACCTAACATATTTACTGTTCCTAAATATTTCAAATGTTTCTTAAAAATAAAATATATTGTAAATATAAAAGTTAAAAACATATTTTAGAGTGTGATTTTAGCAGTGATCACAAAATTCCATGATATCGTGAAACCGTGATATTTTTATCCAAGGTTATCATACCGTCAGACTCTTATCAGGTGTGTTTAATTAGGGTTAAAGCTAAATTGTCTATCCAAAAACCGCAATATCAGACTGGTTTTGTTGTCCAGGGTCACATACTATAGTATAAACAACACTAAAACAGCAATGATCTATGTTGTATTCATTTTAAACCTCACCCAAAAAATGACAGCAGCACAGGCAATTCTGACAAGTTTAATGGTGAGGCAGTATGTAACATAGGTAGCCCATTGTCATGACCCACATAAAGCAGAGCCTTTACTCACTGAGTGTCTCAGAGCAGAGCTTCTGCCCAGTCCTGAACGCAACTATATGACAAAAAACCAACCTGATGCAGAATCAGCAGCCCAGTAATGGTCACAATGTCACGACCCCCCCCCCCCCCCCCCAAAAAAAAAGATAACGAAAAACAGACAGACACTCTTGCGCACGGACAAGATCCAGGAAAGACAAACTGTGCTAAGAGGCCACTTGAGAAAGAGAGATATTTGAATTATTATATGCAAATACTGTATATATTCATATATATATTTATGTATATTAGGTCCCCTTGCTTGGAACTGATTAGTATTCGCCATAGGTATTCCATAGGATTTTCTTTAAATACATGTTTCAAACATTTTCATTCTATGTACAGAGAAATACTGTATATTTCTACGAGGAAGTAACGGTGATTTATCGAGGACTTTTCCAGTGCTATCAGACCAGCACTAAACGTGAAGCTGCAGCATTTCGAGCACATGAAGGACGAGTTCGTTCGCATCTGAGATGCCGTTTAGAGCTACAAAAAGCAGAGATACAAAGCAGACAGTCTTCAATAAAGGCTCAGTTTTCCAATCCAGCTTTTATGACCGTCCAAGAGAGAGTTTTCCCCATCTGGAACAATATAAGCACTGGAACGCAAATTACATACATGAGACGACGGTTGAGACTACATTTGTGGAGAACCAAGAGAACCAACTATGAGGTACTTTCCACATCCGATGTCTTTTGAAAACGTCTTTCAGAGAAAGAAAAACAAGTGTAAAAGGAGGTTGATGATGTGCAATAGTCCAGTCACATCCATTTGAGGCGATGGAGGTTCTACAGCGGTAGAGTTTATTCGCCAGAGTCAGTGTGTTCACTGTCAATTCTCCATTTTACACTCAGAAAGGTTGTTCCCCAAAGTCTGGGGTTTGGGAAGAGGATGATGGAGGAATGGGCTTGAGGTGTCGAGGTGCGTGTCCTCAGGATTTGTTGTCGTCGTACATGTCCAGAGACGCCTGGATGTCTGGAAGCTCCATCTCACAGACGACGCTGCGCGGAGACATAGAGTTACGGTTGAAGAAATGACCAGCTGAAAACAGATAAACAGCATGTTATTGCTGATCAAAAGACTTTTTTGTGTGCATGAAATGAGAAAGATGAAAGGAAGGAAGGAATGGCAATAAAATATTTAATATTCTGCTGCTGCTTCTAGAGAATGAAAAAAAAAACTTGCATAAAGGCTGTGCTCAAAGCTGACATTTCATCTCAGCACAAAATCAATGTCGGTCTGTTTTGTGTAATCAACACTTATTATGTCCTTCACACCAGACCAATTAATTACCATCAAACTTCTCAGTGGAAATTAAAATGTGTTTGTGTAGGTGTTTTGTGAATAAACAGATCCTTGATGTAAGTGGATTTCATGGGCATTTACTTTGTCTACATTTTTCTATTTTATTTAAATTACACTAATAATAAATTTACTGTAAATAGAACCACTTTAACCACTCTAAGTGCTAGAACCTATAAAGAACTTGTAGTGGTTCTTTGGGGTGGTAACTATGTTCTACTGCAGTGTTTCTCAAACACGTTCTTGGGGGACCACCAGCTCTGCACATTTTGCATGCTCCTTCACCAAACACACCTGATGCAGATCATCAGATTCAGCTCATTAGCAGAGACTGAAAGACCTGTAATGGGTATGATAGACAAAGGCGACATCCAAAACCTGCAGTGTTGGTGGTCCTCCAGGAACATGGTTGAGAAACACAGTGCTACTGTATGCATCACTAAAAGTGGTTCTTTGGCTTGCAATAGGGGAACCACTTTAAGTGCTATTTAGCACCATTGTTGTTGTTGTTTTTTTAAAATAGTGTTTAGTGCTACATACTGTAGCACCTTAATCACCACAAAGAACCAATGGAGCACCATTACATGTTATATGTTCTATACAACACTTAATTGGTTCTCGTATTATTATGAGCCAAATAACTGCTGAAGAATCTTTATTATCTTTATATACACGTAGATGAAGTCCTTATTTATAAGCTGTATAAACTGTAGGCTGTCAAAATAGATGTGTATAAGCGGATACATTGAATTAAGTATTAATAAACAACTTGCATGGGTCCATTTTTGGTGTTGACATCAAATTATGGTTCTATATATGGACCGCATATTAAATACAAGCATCATGTTTGACGTTTTGTAAGAAAAATATGATGAAGTTATTTTGAAGAAGAATTGTTTTTATTACAACATATAGCAGTCAGAAAGTAGACAGCACTCAGAATGAATCCCAAACATCCTCAGCTCCACCATTTTGCAGGCCTACAGTTTTACATGTATCTTCCTGCTAAACTTATGAACTAAGTTTCACTTGAAATGTAAATGAATGTGATCTTCAGTTCCCACATCTTTAGAAAAACAACTAAATGTTTAGGTGATAAGATGAATCAGATTCTCCAGCAGTTATTTCACGTGACCCTTGCATGACCCGTGTGGTCTGCAGATGGTTCTTGATAACCTCCCATGCTTTAACTGACGAATCATCACTCCAGAGATACCATTTGCATATCATTAAGATTGATAATTATGCTCTTTGTTGGGAAAGGAGCATAATTTAATACACAATTTAAAGTGGAAGCTGGGTTGAGGCAGAACATTTCTTAAAGTTTCATTAAATTTCTTAAACTTTTGTAAAAATAAAATGTCAAAATATGAATGAAACAGTTCCCAGTGTCACAGAAATTTATGCTTGCAAACAAACAACACACTTAGACTAGTATTCAGTACTTATTAAAATATGTGATCATACTGTATGTCTTGCTGACAAATGGGTAAAACCTAGAGTTTTGAAGGAAATTTATATAAAGTGTAAAAATTCAAAATTACAATTATTTAGACAAAACTGATGCTTTAAATACATTGTTTTAACATCAAATGATTATTTTATTTGAATATGCCAAAAGTTTTTGTTATATATATATATATATATTTTTTTTTTAATTTATTTTTTTACAGTTAATAACATTTTATTGTGTGTCTTTTGTAAATCATTTTAAAAATGCATGGTAAAATAATAATAAATTCAGCAGAACACATTCTAGTCTTTGGAAAAGCACTTAATTACATAGTTTTTTTAAATTCTGATGCTTGATAATCCTATTTAATACTATTTATTTTACCCCTACGCAAATAAAATGCAACCTATACGTAGATGAATAAACAAAAATCAAAAACAACAAAATGTAATGTAAAGTAACTGAAATGTTCTGGACATTTGAATCATCAAAAGCAGGGTTAACTTGCATACAAATTACTTTTATTACATTGTAATAAGTGGTTATCTGTAAAGGTTAAATTACTTTTCTAGTTATTAGCCCCCTTAAGCATTTTTTCCCTGATTGTTTACAGAACAAACCATCATTATACAATGATTTGCCTAATTACCCTACTTTGCCTAATTAACCTAGTTAAGCCTTTAAAACTAGTTGTTAAAGTTTTTAGGTTACCTATTTTACAGTGTAGGCACAAAGACAGAGGCCTATTAGTGTATATTAAATTACAAAAAACAAAACAACAAAAAACAGCAAGTATTCCCACATTAGCTTGTTCAGATGCCTTTTTAGGTTTCCATCTAAACTCTGCAGAAAAAAAGTGATTATTCTGGACTGAATCTGAATAGTCCTGACCTTGAGTTACACAATCCCTATCCCAACAGTAGACTGATACAAAACGCAATATGTCCTCATAGAAGGATACTGTATTTTTAGTCCCCTTGGCTTGACTTACAGTAAAGCACTGTAATGTGCCTCAGTAAATCAATATCATATGTCCAGTACACGTGATATGATGAAGGAAGTTTGCTGGTCACCAAATAATCATTAGATTCAGAAGTTTTAAAACAGTATCAAGGAGTATAACTAGTACTAGTAACCATAAGCATATTGTACTATTCAGCACAACAAAGCCTTTTGCACAAAATATTTTTAATAAACACAAAAATATCAAATTTCGTTCACATTTGGTTTACAAAGGACTTTAAAAAAGGATACAAATTTAAAAGACATTTTTAGAGAAAAAAATACTAGTCTAACAAAATAGTGCTTGTTGTTAAATATTGCAAATGCGTAAAACAGAAGTATAGTTCATCAGCCATATCATCCAGTGAAAAGCTATGAACAGGTTTACAGGTCTACAAAAGTGAAAGTTCGCTCTATTAGGACTACTAATGCGATCCGATCATGTGTAAGTGAACTTGAAGTGCAAGCAGCTTTCCGGGATGCATTTCTGTTTTTAGAAATCAGGGCTCCAGAAAACATCTTCATTCCAACATTGGCCTACAAGACATAAACACACACATGCAAATATTTAGCAAGAACTGCTGAAATCATGGAAATCTCATTATTCTAAATATTTATTTAAAGTGCCACTATTATGCTATTTTAAAGGTTCCTAATTTTGTTTATAGGACGACCCCTTTAATGGGCTTACAGGAATTCAAGGTCAAAAAACTAATTCATTTTCTCATGACACTCCCTGCATCATCGGCTCTTTTCTCAAAGTGTCTAAAACAGTTTGTTCAAGGATTATACAAATGTGTTGTAAACTTTTAAGCTTGTGCAGAAAGTAAAACTGAATCTATACTGATGACTCCTTTAAGGCTGGTCCAAAAAATTAATTTTAAAACATTGTTTACACATTGTTTAAAACAATGTTTACATTCACACACAGCTGCATTACACACTAAACTATATATATATAAAAATGGGGCAACTTAATACATTTAGATAATATATACAAATTAACTGTCAATGATTAAACTTATTTAGTGTTTACAGCTGCCACTATGGGACTTACTATGCATTTACTATGTATGGAAGCTTGTTTCCATAACTGATAAAAAAATCCCTTAAAGGCAACTTGCTGCAGTGCTTTTTTAGTTGACTTAAATTGAGTCAAGTGCAGTACTTGGGTTAAAAATTGAGTCAACTCAAAAAAGCTGTGCAGAAAGTTGTTTTACAATTTTAAGTTGAGTCAACTATATTTTCACAATTATAAACTCATGATTACAGTTTAAAGGTAAAATAAATAAATAAATAAAAATCACAAATCTCAGATTTATGTGAAATTAAATTTCTATGATTGCAAACATACACTTGCAGTTCTGAAAGGAAAAGATAGTCTTGCAACAGTGAGAATGCAAAAATTGTTACATCAAGGCACAATTTTGTTTATTCCATATAAGAAACCAGCTTCCATACTGATGTGACAAATCACACTGTACAGTAAGTAGTAAGTTCAGTACTGTATGCTACTGTATGTGTTTCAGAACATCCAATACTCACTCGTAGTTGGTGGAGCTGGCTGTGGCTCTGATGATCATGTAACAAAGTGTGAGAGCAGAAAGGACACCGAAGCTGGCGACAATAAACCACTCTTCTGTTAACAGAGTAAAAGGGGGAGGGGTCATTTATGTGGAGGGCGGGGCCACCGAATCATCTCGACAGACAGCCCAAGAGAAGTGGAAACTGGAGACAGGTGGAGGCGCGAAGAAAAGAGGAAGACTTCTCTAATCCGTGGAGAAGGAGAGGAAACCAGAGGCAAGCCATGATCGCAAAAACAAAGACAAAACGCAGCACATTCACAGCACATGACACTTAGTGCTGGCATTTACAAAGCAGTGAGGCTCTGGCATCTGTTAGGAAGATGCAGTACAGCAGCCAGAGATTTTGCAGTACAATTCTGTAAACAAATACACATTTTATTAAATTTTTTTACTGATTTTACAGAATTTTTTTTAAACATGGAGTACTACGATTCTACAAACAACAAGCATGAATAAAGTGCAGAGCTGTTCAACACCTGCTTGGGGTTATTTAACATAATTAATCACCACGATACAAGCCTACGGGATGGGTTAAAATTGCTGAATATATTATTTTACAGACACAGCACCAGGACAAATGCTTGGTAAATAATAAATTATCTTACAAAAGGGTAATTACCCTGCATCTGTTTCTGCAACCAGGGTGTGTAGTTGCTTGAGTGTTGATTCATTCTACTTGTGTGTGGTTTTCGGTTCTTTGGTTTAGTTTCGTTGCACTCAACAAGTTTTGTTGTTATTGTTCTGTGTAACCTGATTAAAATTGCAGGCACGACCCGAACACTAAAATAACTTCAGACAGAAGGCGAGGGAGAGGGTGACCATTATTTACAGCCAGCTTGAGCAGAGATGAGTCACTAGCTTGAGGACAGTCTGGTTACACAGATGCTGACATCAAAAAACTAGACCCCATCTTATGACAGGTGAGAGGTAAATAAACAAATACATAGGATCAAAAAACATACAATGGAAAATTACAGATCTGGGGCTGAATATGGTGTCATCAAATGGGTCGGCTAGAATTAGGAATTATTGGTCAACCAGTATGAATTGATTGTTTTTTTTAATGGTAAGAAATGGACATTACAATTACTTCACATCCACCATAAGGACAGACAAAAGAGAGATAAAAAAGTAGCGAGGTGTTGTACATTGCTAAATTAAAAAAAAATCTATTTATCATTTAGATTAACAAAAATTACTGAAATGCTCATTTTTGCACTATAAGAAATCAAATCCACAACACAGAAATTTACAAAGAAACCTGTTTTGGAGAGTTAAAAAATGTTTATTTATTTATTTGATATACTGTATTAATCAAATAATAAATATAAAAATAAATATTATTAAAACATTATTTTAAATGAAAGATAAATATTATATCATTATTTTAATTAATACTTATGAAGCTCAAATGCATGCTATCCTTTGTTTTAGACATTAAACAAACATGAAAATTCATGCCATCATTTACTCACTCTTTGCTTGTTCCAAACCTGTTTGGCTTTCTTTCTTTCTTCTGTTGAACACAAAGGAAGATATTTTGAAAAATGCTGCAAACCTGTAACCACGGACTTCCATAGTATTTGTTTTTCCTCCTATGGAAGTCAATAGTTACAGGTTTTCAGCTTTCTTCAAAATATCTTCTTTTGGGTAACAGGAGAAAGAAACTCAAAGGTTTGAAACCACATGACGGAGAGTAAATAGTCATTACATTTAAATCTCTGAGTAAACTATCCCAATAAGTCAGAATAATTATATAAGTGACACCTGGTTATACTGTAGAGAGGATAACTAGATTATAAGTTGCAAAGGTCTGTAAGTCACATTTTGTATTAAAAATTGTCATGGATGTTTTATAATTTTCATTATAAACATTATAAAACTTGATTTAATTACCCTGACACCCAAAATCTTTATATGCAACATTCAGAACATAAAAACATAAACAAATAAATAAAAAGCATAAGTAAAAAAAAACGGATTGTTCAAAAAACACAACTTACACAAATTCTTTTATGTGTGAGAAGAGACACCACAGATTGCATAATGACGCAGTGACTTGAGTAGTGTAATGCGAAAGATGTATTGCAGTAAAGGGCAGGACACACTGCGGTCGAGCACAGACACCTGCTCACGTCACTGAGCTCAGCTTCAGCAGCACAGATGTCCTGAACTACAGGTGGAGCAGTGCAGTCAGTGTGCTAAAGTCAGGAAAGCTCACACTCCTCTGGGGAGGAAATGAAGGAGAAGCTGGAAATAAAGGCGATGGGGACAAACTTAAAGAGGAAGTGTGTTACTTTTTATAATTTGGTCTCACATAAGATTCAAATTAAAATCACTTGACCGATGCTTTTATTTAAAGTGATGAGTGATATACAGTTGTAGTCAGAATTATTAATCCTCCTGTATATTTTCAACACATTTTTAAACATAATAGTTTTAATAACAAATTTCTAATAACTGATTTATTTTATCTTTGCCATGATGACAGTACATATTTTACTAGATATTTTTCAAGATACTAGTATTCAGCTTGGGCTGCACGGTGGCGCAGTGGGTAGCACGTTCGCCTCACAGCAAGAAGGTTCGCTGGTTCGAGCCTCGGCTGGGTCAGTTGGCGTTTCTGTGTGGAGTTTGCATGTTCTCCCCGTGTTCGCGTGGGTTTCCTCCGGGTGCTCCGGTTTCCCCCACAAGTCCAAAAAAAACATGTGGTATAGGTGAATTGGGTAGGCTAAATTGTCCAAATTGTGTATGTGTGTGAATGAGTGTGTATGGATGTTTCCCAGTGATGGGTTGCAGCTGGAAGGGCATCCGCTGCGTAAAACATATGCTCGATAAGTTGGCGGTTCATTCCGCTGTGGCAACCCCAGATTAATAAAAGTACTAAGCCGAAAAGAAAATGAATGAATGAATAGTATTCAGCTTAAAGTGACATTTAAAGACTAAATTAGGTCATTAGGCAAGTCATTGTATAATGATGGTTTGTTCAGTAGACAATCGAAAAAAAAATTGCTTACAGCGCTAATAATATTGACCCTAAAATGTTTTTTAAAAATTAAAAACTGCTTTTATTGTAGCCGAAATAATATAAATAAGACTTTCTTCAGAAGAAAAAATATTATAGGAAATACTGTGAAAAATTCCTTGCTCTGTTAAACATCATTTGGGAAATATTTGAAAAAGAAAAAAATAATAATAATCACAGGAGGGCTAATAATTTTGACTTCAACTGTATATATAAGAACAGAATAGAAAATAGTTTAGAGATTGATAGTGTAAGAGGATCAGAAATTAAAACAAATCGTAAATTCATATATTAGAAAATTGTAATTCCGTTCAGTGATGCAGAAATGACACACTTCACCTTTAAGAATGTCCAGACAAGTGTTGCCAGTTTGGGTGCACTTACCCCTAATTAGGTGTTTTTAAAGTTTATTATTTATACAAGTCAAATTTATAATTTTGTAGGCTAACATTTAAATCATAGTGTGCATGTTCTCTATCATGACATTACCAAACACACACCATCTGTAATGGCTGTAATAGTGTGAAATGTTTCAAATTTTTAGGCTGGAAATTGTCAACCCAATCTGGCAACACTGTCCTGATAAGACAGAATAGGACTCTTACTGGTGACAGCGATGTTGATCTCTCCGGAGCGAGGAATGAGCTCTTCGTCGGAGGGAAGCTGGGAGGAACTGGAGTGGCGCAGAGGCTCCAGACCGATGCTGCTCTCTGAGGACAGGTCCACCAGCGCCGTTCTCTGGCTGGAGGTCTGACTGCGGGACATACGGTCCATGTCGAACCCCATGTTGTCCACGCATGGCAGGTTGGGCTGCAAGTACATTAATGTATTAGTCCAACTGAAAAGATACGCATTTTATTAAAATAACTTAGAATAGATTGGATTTTCAATTCAAACTCAAGATCTTACTCCTCTAAAGGACTACAATTTACCTACATCTTTTAACCATTTGTGAATATGACCACAGCTAAATTTTAGATCTGATTTTGACCCTGATTAAGATTTTAAGACCAAGTAAAGAAAATTGTAATGAACAATATGAATAAAAAAGAGTGGCATGGTGGCTCAGTGGTTAGCACTGTCGCCTCGCAGCAAGAAGGTCGCTGGATCGAGTCCTGGTTGGGCCATTTGGCATTTCTGTGTGGAGTTTGCATGTTCTCTCCGTGTTCGCGTGGATTTCCTCCGGGTGCTCCGGTTTCCCCCACAGTCCAAAGACATGCGCTATAAGTGAATTGGATGAAACTAAATTGGCAGTAGTGTATGAGTGTATAGGTGTTTCACAGTACTGAGTTGCAGCTGGAAGGGCATCCGCTGTGTAAAACATATGCTGGAATAGTTGCCGGTTCTTTCCGCTGTGGTGACCCCTGATAAATATGCCACTAAGCCAAAGGAAAATGAATGAAAGAATGAATTTGAAGGAAGCACAGACAGACCAATATGTTCTCTAAATGTTCTCTAAATGATCTTCTAGTTACAGCTACTTGTTAACTTTGGTTATTTGTTTTGGTTGTCTAGTCACAACAAAACAAAAACAAAATATATAACAAAAATTTATATTTGTAAGTTTTCACACAAAAATTGCATGACATTACCAATGTAACCACCAGAGGGAGCAACTGGATCATATATTCTCTACGCTGATGCAAAACATCATTACACTGCAATTTTTCTTAACTTAACTTGTTATATTGTGTTGGGACCAGCAACACACATTGAGTATTTTTTTTGGTACTATCTCAGAAAAAACTGCAGGACTTGATGTTATTTTCAAGAGGATACATCCTGATAAAATCATTAATACAACAAATCAAATAACAGTCTTATAATGTCATAACATGCTGCCCTCTGAGATCAACGAGTCTGTTGTTTTTGTACTAAATTTAACTGTGAACATTCATTAGTTGCACTTGTTCCCAGAAGATATTGTAGGTATACGGTAAATGACAAAACCTCCCTTTGGGGACACCTGGGACATCCTCAACGGTATAAAATGTAACAAAAATATATATTTAGGTATATAATGTGTGTGTAAAATGACGTGTACAGGTATGACCTAGTTGTACTCTATAAAAGTGGTTTATGAGGACATGTATTGTGTCCCTGTAATTAAAAATGCTTAAATATCATACTTAACAGGATCTTTTCACATTCAAAATTATCTACAGGTTTCCTGTGAGGGTTGGGTTTAGGAGCAGGGTTGGGATAAGGCCAAATAATAAGTGCTTTTACTGTATAAAATACATTACGCCTATAGGGAGAGTCCTTGTAAACCCCCAATACCAACGTGTGTATGTGTGTGTCCTCACCATAACCCCCAGAGCTTTAAGGATGTTGAGTTTACACATTGGACAGGTGCAGTGCTCATTTAGCCATGGATCCACACACATTTTATGAAAGACGTGCCTAAAAACAAAGAGAAAAATATTAGAAGCCACAAATTAACCACTTCTGCATGTTGTAATAATCTGTTGACTCAATATATATTTAAAGTCCTTCACATCTGATTGCAACAACAGCATGAATAATCAAAATCTAACCTCTCGAATTCTAAATTACAACAACGTAAGAGTATGAAGTATGAAGTATGTGAGTATGAAGCCTCGGAAATCGCCGTAACTCTTTGCAGCAATGATGAATATTTGAAAGTGCTCTAAGAACACTGGTGCAGGAAGGACATTACATGTGGAAGCGCATTACACATTTATATTATAACCAGAGAGAGGAGAGAGACAGATTAAAAGCAAGAAGCTGTTGAACTTCAAAAGGAGCAACATGAGCTTTCACAGAGAGCTTTTGAGTGGCTTCTCCTGCTCCTGACATCCGGCTGCCGCACAATCAGCGCTGTGTTTACTGCAGGAAAGACCCAGAGCTCTTTACAGCGGAAACCCCACTTCTTGAGGGAGATTCTCTGCACAAGACTGCCATTGAGGCTCAGGCTGGAGACAAGGCAGCCATTGTGGATCTGAAGATGCTGAGGATTCTTTATAGCTGCAGCATAAAACTAATATCTAGTCATATATCGGTTAACTAATACAACCTTATTGTATAGTGTTACCCATTTATCTTATATCTGCTAGTCTTCTTTTTTTTCTATAATAGATTCACTGCTTCGGAAAACTTTAAAGGGGTGGTCCACTATGATATCATATTTTAAACTTTAGTTGATGTGTAATGTAGCTGTGTGAACGTAAACAACATCTCTGAATGTAATATGCTCAAAGTTCAATGCAAAGGGAGACATTGGTTTTTACAGAGTTAGCTTAGCAAAGCCTACAGCGAACGAATTTGGGGACTACAAAAAAATACATCCGGGCTAATGAGATCACAAACACTTCAGGTTACGCGCATTCACCTCGCGCACACACCCTGTGCATCGAAGGGGCGTGGCCAGAGGTGTTGTAATGTTAAAGCAGTGAAAGCTAAAATGCCATCCAAATGCTGCTATTTCCACAGAGCTTGTTCTGTTTTTGTATTTGGGCTTCCAAAGGACATGACACAAAGAGAGAAGTGCTTACTGTTTAATTTTAATTATGTTCCAGAGAATTACATAAAAAAAGATATAATGCTAGCAAAGGAGACAAAGAAGAACTTCCAGAATCTCTCTCAGTTCAGTGCTGGATTCGGTTAAAACTCCTCCAACAGACAAAGCTGTGGACTGTGAGCCACAACCTGTAAGTATTTTTATTTATTAAAATCGATCAACTACAGGCACAGTTTCTAGCGTTAACGAGGACATAAACAAGGATGTAAACAACGGGAAATGCTGTTTGGCACCGCTAACAATTTAGCTACAAATTCATATTT
>CAIGQV010016735.1:12863032-12891215 GCA_903798115.1 Danio jaintianensis | reverse complement strand
TTTGAAATACAAATCCTCTAAAGGATTGTTAGTCTGCATTATTTAGGGCAACCGGAGCTGGGAACACTTCCCAAAAGACATTATAATTTGAACGGCATCTGCGCTTATGTTAGTCTTTTTTATTATTCCTGAGGTTTCCATAATCCTGGACCAGGCCGTATTCTGAGCAGCTGCTGTGGTGGTCACGGAGGAGTGGAGAGCATGAGACTGATTCCTGTAAGACCCCAGTGACAGACGAGTCTTCGCATTGATCCTGAAGGGCCAGCCTGTACACCAGCCGGTGACCTCTCCCACCTGCAGCTTCTCCAGCCTCCGGCACCTAGACTGCAGCTCTGCACAAGACGTTTGGCCATAGGAGAAATGGTCGTGCCCAACTGAGCCTGGTTTCTCTCAAGGTTTTTTTTCCTTCACTTTCGCCAATTGGTGAAGTTTTTTCCTCACCGCTGTTGCCACTGGCTTGCATGGTTCGGGACTTGTAGAGCTGCGAATCGATGGATTTGCTCTTCAGTGTTTGGACTCTCAGCAGTGCAAATTAAACCACACTGAACTGAACTAAACTGAACTTAAACTCTGAAAACTGGACTGACACTGTTTCAATTTACTATAATCTTCCATGTTAAGCTGCTTTGACACAATCTACATTGTAAAAGCGCTATAGAAATAAAGATGAATTGAATTTAATATATATTTTTTTAAAATTTCATAATGAAATTACAATCAAAAAAATAATATTACACAAAATAACTCTTAATATAACTCTCTTTAGGACTTTTGAATCCTCTCTACTACTGTATCTCTATTTCAGCATCACTAGTCCATTATTATTAAATATGTATGCTGGCCTTACGACACAAATCTGTGAGAAATGAGAATAACGCAGGTGTGAAATTCACTTTAAACTCTTGCCAATATCCTCTGAGTACCTGCATTTCACTATATATTGATCTGATCTCCTGACCTCCTCCTTGCAGTCATGTCGCCCAGCTATTCTAAAGTGCACCATTTAAGCTTCAGATAAGACACGCATACAGTTGATTGGAAAGTGAAGCGAGCTTCTTGAAATACGCAAGACTGAAATGACCTGTATAGTTACAGCAAAATATATTGTGGATAAAACTGTATTTATATATGAAACAATCACTGGTTAAGTGAAGCATGCATGTCACGTTACATGATTCACATAATGTAAGATGTAATCATATGAAATGTCTAGCACAGCATAATGCACATTGTTTTACATGCTACTTTACATGATACTTTTACGATACTTTCTTTCTATGTTTACAATACTTTCTACTGCTACTTTACTTTCTACTTTTACAATTCACTACTTAAAATATTGCATAGAAGCATAATGTGCATGGTTAACTTTCCATTATGCAGTAAGCTAATATTTCAGCTTCCATGTTATTTTAAAACACAGCTCCTGTGACAAGTGAATACCTGTGTTCTAATTGCAGCAGTGAGACAAAAAATAGAGTAATATTCGCTACATCCACAAACTGAAAATAAACTGCAAGCCTCACTGTATAAACAGTGTATTTTGTATAGAAAAGTTATAGTATCAGCATATAAATACAGTATGTAAAAAAGAATACAAAACATTTATAATATGACACATTTTCCTGCCTGATTTGTGGGTTGGTGGGGCTTCTAGTAATAAATAGAGTCTATACGATCATTATGGAATGAAGTGGTTGTGTGTTGCACATTTCTGCAAATGAAATGGGTCATCTGGGAATTTCAATGTGAACAGTAAATGTCCATACTCTGCATTGTACACATAATGAATACATCATTCCTATTATTAGATGACAGCATGTTGTTCTGAACATTCAGAATGTTTTTTGTGTCAAATAATTCCAAATGCACACAGATCCAAATAATGATCTTTTTATGCTCACAGATCTAAAATGTACTGGAAAATAAATAGAACAAAAGGAAAATATAGCATGGAAAACATTCCATCAGAGTACTTCAAGAAATCCATGTCAACTGCCAGGGAAAACTATGGGAAGCTGCTCAAGTAACAGTGTCTCTATCTAGTTATTTCAGGGTGGCTGAGCAGAGAGAGCGATCGTTCGGCAGATTTAGTGGATACAATGTGTCAAAGATGCTGTATTTCTCTGGCTCTGTTTTTAGCCCATATGTCATTTGAATGACCCATGAGGTCAGCGTGAAGCCTTTCTTGACACCCCCAAGAATTGCATTGCCTGCTTGTAGGAGTTACTAGTGATTATCATACTTGCTTTTAACTAAAAAGCAAATAAAACAACTAAAACTGAATGAAAACATAAAAATAAAAGCTCATCCAAAATATGAATAAACAGTAAAATCATATGTATGTACAATATTAAAGAAACAGACTTGAAATGTAATTTTATCAGCAAAGCATTTAAACTATTTTATTACATTTCTAATAAATTAACAGCTCTAGTTGATTGAAAATCGCAAATAAAAAACTTAAAGTGAATTATAATAACTACAAAAACATATATAAAAAATAAATGTTGAACTTTTCTACAGATGCGCAAGACTTCCTATTAATTTCTTCAATAGGAAAATAAAATACTACTAATGAAAACCATACATACAGCATGTAAATAATAAAGACAATACATTTTTATAAATCCCATAGTAGAAGATACCAGTTTGCAATTGTAAGCAACATAGCATTATATTATCTAATAATAACCTGAAATGTATGACACTGGAAGGGCTAAAGATGTAAAGATGTAAAATAAAATAAGGTGTATAACCACAACGTCCTATTAGAAATGGTGTTACGTGGTAAACCAACCAGCAGTACTATTTATACATACTATTTATATACTGTACGATAAATATACCTCTAGTAGCAGGCGACGCATCACTCAGGCATAACTAGACCTCCGTGGGTGAGGAGCCATTTAGAAAGTGACAAAAATCCTCGCAGGTTTTATATCACACTCTGCCCTGTTCTTCCTGGAAGCACCTTCTCTACTCTAGATGCTATTTCCGTCACCTGACAGTGTCCTGTCGAGTCTGCATGGTCAAGGTCATGTTGTGGTGAGTGGTGTTTGGTTTCTAATGGGCCCCTCTCAGAGCGAGAGTCATCGACTGTGGTCCCTGCAGAGGGACGAGGCTGATACCCACAGGCCAAAGCACTAAAGCTGTAACGATGCTGAAAAAACAAGTCATAACTGATTGAAAATGTGTAGGAGATTGGTTTAGGAAGGAAAAAGTAATAGTCAATTAGACGTTTTAGAAATAGATGTTTTTTTTATTTTGATGAATTGCTTTTATTCAATGCAAATTGTCCCAAAGCAGCTTTACAAAGAAAACTGGCAATAATCAAAAATCAGGTATGAAGTTTCAACAGTGTGAAGCAAGTTCAGTACACTGGCCATATACAGTTCCACAGAATGCTGTTCTAGTTAGTTCACTAATGATTCAATTTAGTTCTATTTAAAAGTCATATGGCTCTAATGACCACAGCTAAGCAAATCAAAGGCGACAATAGTTGTTTTCATCACCCAGTTTAAATGCACATTTCGAAGTATCAGATCAGAAACAAGTGATGGAAACACCAAATAAAAAAATATATAAAAATAAAGCATTTTATGCTCACTTTATGTTTTTAATCTTTTTTTACTTGAGCTACAAAAAGAGGTAATGCAAATAATGGTAGATGGAAATGCATTTGCAGAAATATCCTGACATAGCAAACATTACACAAACTTAACTAATCAGCTATTTCCACTGATGGTGTCTTTCTGGTTCTTTGTTTACAGGGATTACTAATACCACCATCAGCTGCTCAAAGAACTTTTTTGGAAATGCACCTAATTTGTTTTTTGCCAAAATCTTAACACATTTGATTCACCTTAGGATAGAAACACAGCTAGTGGCAAGGATCCAAAAATACTCCACCAATTGACAAAAAAAAAAAAAAAGTGAATCTACAAACTAACATTTCCTCACCATTAATGCACACTCAAGTGGTTCTAAACATTTCTGAATTTCTTTCTTCTGTTGAACACAAACAAAGATATTTTTAAAATGTTGGAAAAAAAAAAAAATCTGCCATTGACATCCATAGTAGTTGTTTTTTTCCAACATTCTTCAAAATATCTTCTTTGGTGTTCAACAGCAGAAAGAAATTCAAGCACGTTTGGAACAAGTGGAGGATGAGTAAATGATGGCAGAATAAATTTTTTGGGGTGAATCATCTCTTGACCAGACTGGGTGACAAGTTGTTTTCTTGCCAAAAAAAAATGGATAGGTAGAGCTGCATTCCAATCAGAAGTAGACGGCTGAAGTGATGACTATGTGATGACCAAGCAGAAGACGACTGGTTTATCAGTGGCATTGAGCTTCATTCTGAGAAGTTAGAGGTGGAGATCCCAATTATCCCACACAGGGTTTGTTCAAACATTTAAAGAGATCCCTGATTTGGGATTTGTACCAACGAAAAGGTCTGACCATGGAGAAAGAGAGGTATAGGAAGACGGACAGATGTTCTCTCACTCAATCTCTACCGAGCATGACCTCTCAGATGAAAGGTTTCAATTTCTTGCAGCACTTCTCCAAGGCCACTGATGTTTTATTCATGGCTAATGATGTGAGCTGACCTTGACTGGGCCGTGATACGCAGTGACTGGCACGGCTCCACCCCTTCCCCAAACCCAACAGCTGTGAAGCCCTACCTCATCGCTCACCTGACATCGCTCACCAGTCATTCACCTTTACACAAGTCAATGTCTTTCTTTGGACTTTCTGGAACATTTAGTAAGATGACCTCTAGAGATGAACCTAACTGGACTGCCATCAATATTTAACAGCCAATTATTGATTAAATTAAGAACACGGTCATAAATATAAAAGGTCAAAGATTTATGGTCAAATTTACAAACAGCTCGCATCAGCACAAAATGCAAACCATCTTTTAGTGTTGGTGTTTACTAAAATCCCACAGAGGAAATAATTTGTAATAAAAAGGTGTGTCTGACCTCATTGCAAATGCATTTGCTCAGACACAAATAAGAATGGGTGGAGAGTATTTAAATGAATCATGCAATATGTTTTTTTTTTTTAAAGATCTGTGGTTAAATGTACTGGTATTTACAGCATTGCTTAACACACAAAAAAAGGCTTAACCTACTTTGTGCTTGACATTTTGTTGCTAGGAGGAGGAAAACAGAGAATAGAGAGTGTGGTAGAAGAGAGAGAATTTTCTACATACATTATTTGGAAAGCCACAAGAAGACACTACCCAAACATCTGCGTTTGTGACCTTACGCAACTTTGCGCTGCTCTTGGTTGATTGGATAGTTGTTAGAATGGTAGTCATTATAGAAATCAGCTGCTAATTTTTGTGTTAACCTAAAGTGTAAACCTAAGTACTAAAATAATTTTCAGCTAATTACTTCAACTCAAATTAAAAAAGAAAATATAAATATAAAACCAGCTCAAAATGTTAATAAATAATAAAACAGTACAAAAAAATCACTCACTATATACAGTATGCAACTATTTTATCAGCATATAATTAAAAGATGAAAGTTTTGCATCCATTACAAGTTCTTGTTAATTGGTATCGCTATTGGTAATCTGTTGAAAAACCTGCAGAACTGAAACTAGAATAATCACTGGTGCTTTTTTGAGATCACAGTAAGTTAATTAACCCTGTTGAGTAAATCTGGCCCTTAGTATGCATTATCTTATAATGAAAGTAATGATTTACAGAGCTAATCTATGACACATCTCTAGGTCAGAAACTAATTTAAAATTGAATTATATAAGATTTTATATATACTCAATGATTAAAAATAATTCTAGATGCAATCTCTAGTGTTGCAAAGTGACACTTTTATCAACTTCTCAGTAAATATAGACAATATATTTTGGTGTATTTAAAGAAAACAGTTTAATTAAACTGTTGTATCGATTAAAATAATAGTTTATTCACATAACATCTTTAGAAATATAAAGATAATATATTTAAATTAAAAACAGTTATTGCAAAAAAATCAATTACAAACTACAAAATTTTAACAAAATGTTCTATTTGTTATGTTTCTCTTGATTTGGGTGTACTAATTTTTACTTTTTTTTTTTGTTAGATTAGTTTCAGTTTTGGCTCTGGTACTGACTAACCTAATATACAGTACAGGTATATGCACAAACATATTATTGTAAAGCATCCTACAGAAAATATTCACATAAAAGAGAGATCTGCGAGGGGTGTACTCCGCCAACTTGATTTCACCAAGTAGGACATGTTCCTGCATTAACATCTATGTTGATCCTGGAACAACATTCCAATCATAATTAAAGGATATGTTTACCGTTTATGTTAAGTTTAGGCTTATGGTTAGGTTTATGCACTTCTACATGATTGCTATCCAACTATTATTCCCCTCTGATTTTGGGAATAATTTGCAGTTATGGGGTTTAGGGGTAGGGAATAGGTATGGATTACATTTTCGAATCAAAATGATCTTCCTGGATCAACATAGATGTTAATCCAGGATCGCATCGTACTTGGCAAAATCATGACGTGTGGGTGTACTCATATGTGCTGAGAACTGCTCATCATCATCTAGCCATGTTTTGTTTACGCCATTTAGGTGTCTGCTTTTAAACAGCATGAACTCGGGACCATAATGCATGGGTTGCTCCTAAAGTTGCAATTCATGTAAATGCAGTTATTTAGCTACTTGTATTTTACAAGAGTTAAATCAGTTTACAGAATACATCTGTAAACAATCAAGCTGAAGACCCGATTGAACACTGGGACGAAGAGTGACAACCATATTTAGCAGCAACGTGTATGTGTCCAGAGAGTCTGTCATGAAGAGCGGAGATGCATTATGAATGGAGAATAACACAAACAGCTCCATAATAAGAAACAGTGCTGCTAACTTTAGCCTGGCAGAGATGGACAGAGAGAAAAGTAAACAAGAGATGACGTCAAAAGACCTCACCTTGTCCCCTCGTTTTACTGTCCTGGTAGTCAGCTTGCTAATGGCCTTCTTGGCAGCATCTCCCAGCCGTCGCTATAGAAACAAAGAACAAGAGGAGAGAGTAATTCACATAATTTCACATTCACAGCTTGATTTAATGAAACAGGAAATTAAAAAGAAAGTTGGGGAAGTAAAAGAGTCTAACCAGTAAAAAAATACAATTCAGATTTTATTAAACAAGCTAGGGCTGAGAAGTAACACACGGGAGGTTGCATTAGAGGTATTAATTGTGATAAAAGCAATATATCAGGCTGTCTATCAGGATTGTATACAGCAAATGAGACAGAGTTAGTGAAAGGCCTGACAGAGAGGGCTATAAATAAAAGACGCTAAGTGCAGTCGGTGATGGGCGGTTCATTGTGTGTGTGTTTATGAGTGTTTGTTCTGAGATGTCCTTGCTCTTCATTCGGACAGTTTATTGCTAAATAAACAGCTCTGAGATTTACTGCCGACAGTTTACAAAAAAAAGCCAAAGGGCCAAGCAGGGCCAAAGGATTTGTGCTAGCTATATTTGTGATGGTCTCAGAACGTCCTGACAAATATAGACACAAATAGACTTCTCTAAAAACTTGTGAGGATGGATTTAACAAGTATGGTTCATGAAATGGCCAAATTATGTTTTAATTAACATCTAAAAATGCCAAAGGTATTAGGGTCAACGTGTAATTATAATTAGCTTAATTAGAGATTAAAAAGTCAATGGGAGGTACAGTATGTGCGTGTTACTGTGTGTGTAAATGTTTCCAATTATATTTGGATTAGATTTAAATCAAAACAATAAAATAGGCTAATACTGTTCTTAAGTCCGGACATGGTACGTTTTTTAAATGTTTGTGATGGAAGTCACCAAGCCTGAATTTATTTGATAAAATACAGCATAACTGTAATGTCTTGGAAAAATCAGACAGAGTAATTTGGTTGAACTGTGCAGCCCTGTAACATTTTCTATTTTAACATATTTTTATAAATAAATAAAATTAATAATATCTAATTTAATTACAGAAATTTCCAACAGCCATTATTCAATCCTTCAATGTACTGTGATCCTTCAGAAAAAAAAATCACATTCTAAAATGTGATTTTGTATTTATGAGGCATTTATTTGTATTATCAAGGCTGAAAACAAGCATGCTGCCATGCTTTTTTACTGGCTTAATAGAAAGTTTAAATAAACACAATAAAGCAAACAAACAAACAAACAAACAAACAAGCATAAATTAAAAAAAAAAAAAAAAAATTCTTTCTGTAACGTTACAAACCTTTATGTCACTTTTGGTATTTTTTTTGCATTCTTGCTGAATTTAAGCATTCAATTCTTCAAAACAAACAAACAAAAAAAAATAAATAAATAAAAATAAAGGAAAGGATTAAAGATCAAAAAAATTAAAGCAAACTTGTTTTACAAGAAACACAGGAAGTCATGTGTAAGGCTGGGTGGTATGACTAAAATTTGTATTTCACTGTGAGGAAGATCTTTCACAATATAGATTTTAATAAAGGTAGTTATTCCAGAAAATGTACGAAAGGGCTTTATATAAGCTTGAATATTAAAGAAAAGAAAAGGACTTTATTTAAGGATCTAATTTAATTATTTTGTATTTTACTTTTAACCTTATAAATATAGTAAACAAAATAGGACTTTAGATGAACAACAAATTCAACTGAATGTCACATTTCACAGTTTTATGTGGACAGACCTTATTACTATAAACATTTCTCAAGTAACATCTTCTCACAGATATAAAGCATATCCCAAGTAAGTAACAGGAAAATAAAACTTGAAATGAAAATATAAATACGCAAACACTTTAAGGAACTATCAAACTGCTTTTTCAAACAATCACAATTCTTGTATAAATATTAATACTAAGTGATCACTTAGTTGAAATTATAAAGCAATTGGAAACACTGCTGCTAGTTTCAATGAAATGTCTTTCTCAGCCTCACACAAGCTGCATGTGAGTTAGCCACGCCCACTTATTTACATTTTGCAGTATACACAGAAATAAAAATTGTCAGGTTATCAAGAATAATCAGTTTAATGCACTCTTTTAATGCACGCTTTTAATGAAATCCTCCACCACATTAAAATCGCAATGTGCATTGTTTACAGATCTCAGTGCATTCACTGTAACTGTGTCTATTATTTCCAATCTATCTAATGAAAAAGAGCTTCAGATTTGACACATTTCACCTTCATAAAAAATGAATAGCGTCGGTTGTTAATACAGCCTGATTATAGCCTGTTAATCTCAGCAGTAAATTCAGAGGCCTGGTAAAAGCGGAAGGGCCGAGAGACATCAATACTACAGTGGAGAAATGAGGTCTGTGTGTGTGTTTGTGTGGAAGCAGACGCTGAAGCGGCAGAGTGTCACCACACACACACACACACACACACGCTTCTGCATTAAGATTTCATGAGCTGGGAATGCTGGGCCATTTACTACTATCTTTGAGCTCACAGGAAGTTCTTGAAGGTCAGATAAGCCTGTGAAATAACAGGGAGGCCTGTGAAAGAAAAAATTCTGGCAAGGTTTTTAGATACAAGTGTGAGTGTGTGTTTTAAACTGCAGAGGAATGTGTGTGTTGTGTCAGACCTGACTGCGGTCGCGTGCGCTGGTGTCTCTGATCTTCTGGATGAAGTAGAAGATGAGCCAAGCAGAGGAGATAATCATCAGGACGATAAAGGAGATGGAGACAAACACCAAGGAGCCGCGGTTGATGTTTTTGGGCATCCCTCTTGAACCCACGATCACGGACACCAACACTGTCTGGTTTTTCTCCAGGAATCCCAGAATCTCCTTTCCGAAAGACTCTGTGATCATTACTGCAACTATGTCTCCAGTGCCTTTTGGAAAGAGAAAATACATCAGAAAATTGTGTGGAGGAAACAAAAATAACATACAGCAATTCTATTCTATTCTATTCTATTCTAATTTGAACACTTAATCAATAACAGTAATAATACATTGCATTTTTCTGAACACAAATAGTTTTTTAATGATCTGAAACAGGTCAATCAGAAACAATTTACAAAGTGACTTATTACTGTATAATGTTATTGATATTATTACACAAAGAAAACATGCAAAAACTCTGGTTGTGTGCTCCATGAGAGTGACACATGAGTATTTGCATAGCACATTTTAAACTTGCTGCTAGTTTCACTACATTTATTTAGGTTTCACATTTATCAGAAAGGTTTACAGTGAAGGTCACACTGTATTGTGTTTGTTTTATTTAATGATATTTATTTTAATTTTGAATTCAAGTGAATATAAAACACCTAACATACGCTTTCACTGATCTGATCACAAATGGACAAAGCTATAAATACAGGTGTTAACATGGTGTGAAACATTTGGCCATATTCTGTAGGGGTTTAAAATATTCAGTATTGTGAATGTTTTATTTCAAGGACAAAGTCAATAATGTGCTGATCATTTTATTCTTTTCTAAGCAACATACAGAAAAGTGATTTCAGCCTCCAAAACTTTGGATGATGTTGCATGATCTGTCTTTCCGTATGATCCATTGCATATTAATTTTATACAAAGACACTCAATATAGTTACTTTTGATGTTCTAAAAACGTTTGTTAAACTATTAATTTGATAAAGACAAAAATGTGCATATATGTTATAACTGTAAAGCCCTATAAATTGTGTTTCTCAGTACAAATTCTGGATCTCATTGGAAATAAAGGAAAGAAAAATGTATTTTTATTTACATTACTCAATGCATTAGGTAGCCTATTCATAAAGTGTGTTTAATTGATTTTATTATTATTATTATTATTATTATTTATTAGTGTGCGTACAGTATGACAAACCTGTTGCAGTATTATATTGAAATATAAGAAAAAGGCAGAAAAGAAAATCAAGAAAAGTGGTTGAAAGTGGTCGAAAAAGAGACATTTAAACACCAGGTGAAAATGGAAATCAGTTTTTCATATTTTTTTCCATATATTGAGATCCATACTGAGGCCTCTCATAATGCCTTACAGGATAGAAAAAATGGTATGCAGAGATTTATCAAAACATAACATAAAAGAAAAATATATAAACTCCATTTCAGGTCAGCTACTATTTTTTTAATCTGTTAACATTGAAATAAGCTGATCTTGTCCAGTTCAGTTTAATTCTCCTGGTCTGACCTAATAAATGATCACACGAATGGCACAACAATCATGCCAACTCAAAATGAGGGCAAATACTCTCTGTCCTTCCCTCCTCCACAAACACAAACACACACACACATGATCACAATGATCTGGGGCTTAGGCCGTGCCACAGACACTGATATAATACAGACCCTTAGGCTTTGCAATATAAGGTTAGAACAGTACAGATGGAATCCTATTGCAGACCCGTCATGCTCAGAGAGATATCTAATCTCTCCATATTCTATGCTTGAACCGGCCTATATAAAGAAAAACAAACGCAAATGCCATCATATGCATCAAAATGTGACTCAAAACACTGTGATATTTACATTATAGCAATATGATTAACCCTCGATGGCACAAACATGAAATACAGTATAAAGCATTACGAGATGCATTCCAGACTGCCTCTCTGGCGGTCTACTGACATTTTCATATATCATTCAGTGTTTGGTTTATGGCATTTTAAACTGCACGGCTTTGGATAAACAGACATCTTTGAGGTAAAGTTCTTTGGTGAACCGCTGGGATGCCGTAGAGGAATATTAAATGGGTTTTTTCCAGTGCTGAGTCTCAATGCCTCTGGGGTCTATGAGGCACAAATCTCCTTTCACAGCTTTGGAGCAATAGACAGCATGTGAAAGAACCATAAGGGACACAGGGTATACCATCAAAGGCACCACGTGGAGATTGCAGTTTACAAAAAAAGTGAAGAATAGTGAAACAAATCTTGCAATAATTCCTAAAAGCTTGGCAAAACTTGACTACTTTAATACTGCTATGAGAATAAATATGAAACTATTCTAACAAATGGGGCATATAACTATATAAAAAGTGATATTCTTCTTCACTATAATGTGTCATTTACCCATTAAAAAAAAGGTCTAGACACTCATAAATCAAGATACATTTGAGGAACAAAATGAAATAAGAAAAAAACTAATTAAAATTTCATCTAGATTTATTGATGTCCCGATATTTGTATTAGAAAACAAAACCTATGATTAAGTTAGATGTTCATTTATTTGCGGCGCATACAACAAATAATGATGTAATTGAATAAATAATACTAGAATAAATAATAACTTTCTGCTGCTAATTAAGTTGTATTAACATGTGGAATGAATAAAGGCACCAAGACCCACAGATACCTTGCATATTGTAACAAAAATCAATTAAATCTGTATTGGCCACCCTGCATTCTATCTAAAAGAAAGCATATCCAATTATCTTTTTAAATATTAATGATTATTCATTTTCTTTTCGGCTTAGTCCCTTTATTAATCTGGGGTCGCCACAGCGGGATGAACCGCCAACTTATCCAGCATATGTTTTACGCAGCGGATGCCCTTCCAGCTGCAACCCATCACTGGGAAACATTTACACACACTCATTCACACACACACACTACGGACAATTTTAGCTTACCCAATTCACCTATACCGCATGTCTTTGGACTTGTGGGGGAAACCGGAGTACCCGGAGGAAACCCACGCGAACACGGGGAGAACATGCAAACTCCACACAGAAATGCCAACTGACCCAGCCGAGGCTCGAACCAGCGACCTTCTTGCTGTGAGGCGAACGTGCTACCCACTGCGCCACCGCGTCGCCCTATTAATGATTAATGATTATATTAGAGTTTAAGATTAAACACATTCAATCACTTCTTTGAAAGTTTTTCACTTTAAGTTCAATCACTACTTTATGAAGATTTCCAGTGGATTGGGAACAGGCTGCAGTATCAGGTCAAAGGCTGAACAGGTATCCATTGTTTTGGAAGTTATCGCGAGTACATAATCCCTTGTGTATAAAAACTGCTGCATCCTAAAGCCAAATCCTGAATGTCACAAGAGGGTGAGAAAGGAGTCTGAATGTCAGAGAATGTCAGTGAATATTGTGGCTCGTGTGCCTGACATTATGTGCATTTCATCACGCATAAACAAGTAATTAAGACAATCAACCTGCATGTTGGATTTTGCTTATATTTTTTATTTTTGTTGTTATATGCAATGGTGTACGTGAGCAGTTCTGTGCATGCGCAGGTGTGAGAGAGGGCTGTTTAGCATGCTGCCTGGCTCAGAAAGGCAGTTTGTCAGCAGTAAAGATGATGTCTAAGGCAGGGACAGGGACAATTTGCTCCAGCAGTGACTGATAGAGCAGCTCTAACCAACTCCAAGGCCGTTTTTCTCCATAAGCAGCATGAAAACCAACAGATGTATATCATGATATACATCACGGTACATAACTCGTCTCCACAGGCATGGTCTGTTAGACATGGCACTTACAGTATTATTAAACTAAATATTACAAAGTATTATTATTGTTAAATCATTATCAAACCCAATTTTTAGACATCTCAAAATATTAAAATGTAAAAAACAACATGTTAATGACCAGTCCTTCATGTATTCAGAACTGTTGACATTTGAAATTTTAGTCAAGGGCAAATGGCCTTACTTTTTAACAGCCATGGAAATGTGTTTTATTCATTACCGGCTGCTCCTCCTTTAAAGGTTAAAGCATGCAAATATTGATCTGTGTTAAAGGGGAAACTCCCGCAAAGGTGGTCTTAAGCCCTGCACATGCTGACTAACAGCAACAGTGAAGGTGAAGTGATGTTCAAACCACAGAGACTCAAGAGAGCATGTGTCATTATGCTTTTGCATGCAGTCTGCATTTGGTTGGATTTAAATTATTGGCTTACTCTCTTTTGAATGTATGTTTGAGTGGATATGTAAAGATCTTGTTGAAATATGGAACTATAGCATGCAACATGCAAAAAAAAATAGAAATGTTTGTATATCTTAGCCATTAGCATATTCACATTTTAACACTCTGCATCACTGAAATAAAATCAAATGGTTTGTATAGTCAAAGCAGTCCCTTATTCTTTTATAAAAACTGAATAATAGAACCTGGTGGAAATGCATATAATCAAGTTCTTTGATCTTGGAAACAATTGTTTGCATCACTCAAGTTAAAAATACTTCCCCACCCACACATACATGCACACAGCACACATGTGCACAAGTAATTTGTTTGTTTCATTTTAAGTTTTGCTTCACTTCAGCACTTCATTTATTTTTTTTTAAATGTGAAAAAGTGTGACGTTTTTATCTGACATTCAACATCTAACGATTTATCCAACTTTAATTTTAGCTTTATTTCCAGTAACAAAAATGATTTTTAATAGTTTGTTTACCTTAACAATAACAATACTTAAAACACAATAAATAATTCAATACTCCTTCATACAAATGGTTCTGATGTCATTATACTAAAGCCAAAGAAATTGTCTAAAATCATAACACTGAATTTGGCAACAAGTCATCTTAACATGCCACAGATTTGCATCCCTACTCAACTGGTACCTCATACCGAGTAGCCAGTACCTCAAACTTTCAGTCTTTACAGCTGGTATATAGAGGTTTGAATCCCATAGGTTGCAGGGGAAAAGGACCCTCTGAATAAATCATGCAGTCCTGCTATATTTAAACATCTCATCGATCCCATTCTGATAGCACTGCTGTGACTCACCATCTCCCCCCTTTCCTCTGTCCCTCCCTCATCCCACCCTGTCATACATCCTTCCATGCTTCTGAGATCTTTAAGGTTGAATCCTATGCGGCCTGTGCATCCAAAGCTGCTGGTTATGTGCCAAGCTGAAAGTGTGTGAGTGCGTGTGTGTATGTGTGAAGAGAGTGCACCTGCAGAGCAATAGTAACTGCTCCAATGACTGTTTTCCAGTATGTACAGTTCTTCAGTGTATGAAAGTCCTCAAAATTCCAACACACCCACACAACAAAAAGATGAGGGTCTAGCCTTCAGTCACTTATAAAATATAATCAGAAATGGATCTGAATGCTTGAGTTCCTCAAGGCTGCTGTTTAGGACCTCTACTTTTCACTCATTCACGCCACTCACTTTCCTTCTGCTTTTTCCATTCTTTACCAGGGGTAGCCACAGTGGAATGTGAAAACAGCAGTATTCGAATGTGATGATGTACGTTTTGGCGAGATGCACTGTTTTTTAACAAAGATTACAGTTTAGCACAGTTTTTTCTGCAGTTATGCCTGCACTGCGGTATCAAATGTGCGCAGTGTGAAACAATGCAGTGGCAGATTAGATCTTTACAAACTGACAGCCAATTGCATGCCTAATATTCTCATGCTTATGAGATTCACAAAAACAGTGTGCGTTGTAAATAGACAGCTTTTTGGCTAGAAAAGCTAGAAAACATTCTGGATAAACTTGAAAGAAATCAGCGATATGCATAATATTAACCCAGGGCTTATGTTTGTACAGTGTGAAACATCAGTGTGTGAGCACCCAGGATTCATTGGTATCCCTGAGCAAATTTTGAGCTGTGTTAAATGTGAGGCAAGATAACAGAAGATTCAGTTAGCCCGGGGTTTACAATGACCTAGGATTAACTATTTCAAGTGTGAAAAGACACGTGCACCAGTGTCTGCCTGCTATATGCTGTTTTACTTTCTCAGTTTTTATATAAATGTACATTCTGCAAAGATGACATTTACAAGCAATAGATGTCCTGTGGCAAAACATGAGGGCAATTTGCATTTTAGACCAAACATGGAATGGTGATGTAGTAAGTTCTCCGGAAGAACAATGTGAAAGCTTTACTATATCTTGTCTCTGTGTTTTATCTCTTTTATGAATACACAATAAGATGATTTTAGTATTTTCTATCATTTCATTGTCAACGAGAAACTTTTGGAAGAGACTCATGTGGATAGATTGAATTGTGAACAAATACAGTTTTTAAATATATCTGGAATAATGTAGACCTGAAAATCATCAAAATATTTGCTTTTGACATAATAAATAACATAAATCCAAAAATTCACCAAAAAAAACACTAATGTATCAAGGAGGTTATACGTATACGTATATATCACATTGACAAACCACAGGCAGCACAGAATGAGTGAAGCAACATTCACACAGGATGTGTTCTTACATTCAAACACAGCTACAGTAGAAGAAGCAGAACACAGGGGTTTCAAGATGCCTTTTTCAAAGCCTTTTAAAATGCGTCCACCTTAGGAGACATTTTAAAAACTGTGACAATGCAACCATCACAGATGCCAGTCATGTACACAGATCAACTAACTCGAACTCTAGGCTGAGAAACTCTTTAGTAAAATCAACAAGTCTACATTTTGAATGAATGTAGTATAATAAATAGCAATATTAAAAATGTCAACACTTATAGATGCCATATAATGAAAATCTAGATATACAGAGGCATAGCTGAATAATACATGTTCAGAAAATGGGAATGACATACTGTGAACCACAAATACCATTTTTTTCTCGTTCTCATGTAAATCCCGTGAGCATAAAATCCCTTTAAAAAAAAACAGGCCAATCAGAACAGAACACAGTCTCTGATGATTCACATAGGATCATCTTTGACTGTTACAACATCCCAAATATTCTCAAAACTGAGCTTTACTTTCTAGGGGTAATTTCTGGGGTTATAAATGAACATATAAAACCATTCTGTAACTTACCTAAGCCATGAACCTACTATGTAGATATCAGAGAACTATTTAACTTTTCATTATACTCTATGGCATGTTTAAAATAAACTGCATATGTATTTCTACCAGTGTTGGATAAGTTACTTTAAAAAAGTAATAGATTACAAATTACTGACTACTACTAGAAAATTGGCACGCGCCTCCATTGGAAATAACGATCTTGCGCACACAAAAGACATAATATGTGAACGGCCCCATAAGCAGCTACGCTTCTCTTCACATTTAGAAGATACTTTTACTCCTGTTCCTGCACAAAAATCCTATGTAGCCTGTTTAGGCTGAGTTGGACTGATGTGTTTTGGGGCATCGGTGTCCTCCTCTGTGTCCTCCTTTCTATTCAAGTGCTTGAACAAGTTGCTGGTTGAGTTAAAAGCAGTCGAAAGTTCTTTAGAGACTGGACATAAACTGCATTTCACAGCAATATTTTTGTTTTATGCTTAGTGAAATCAAAGTAATGTCTGTATATTCCACTTGAAGAAGTAATCACTCTCGACAGTAACCATTTCAGCTCGCATTCTCCAGCAATTTAAAAGCGTATGCTCATTAACTGACGTTGGAGTGGAAAACGTGATTTAAAAGAATTTTTTTCTTCTAAAAACTATATTTGTAATGTAAGTAACACAATTACATTGACTTTAGTAACTGTAATCAAATTACACAAATTTTGAATGTAATTTTTAAATGTTTTAATGTTTTTTAAAATTTAATGTTACATTACTGCGTTCCCCAAAAATGTAATTAGAATACAGTAACACGTTACTATGGAAGGCGTTACACCCAACTCTAGTTTCTACACTACAAAAGATTACAAATACATCCTTAGAATCGCACACAAGTATTAAAACACTTGCATATACTCCATGATGTGTACAGTATGTGTACCTGATATCTTGTAGAGAGGTTGTATAATGTCCGGTTACCTCCTGTGTGGTCTGTTTAGTAAACATTTAATGGCTTGTAATGGGCATTGGAATTACTGTGTCAGCTATTGCTTTTACCAAAATGCCTTGTTTTAAAAAATAAATAAATAATAAAAATACTTTATTTTTGCTGAGCACAGCAACCCTTTTCCCCAGACTGTCTGCTGTATACTGCACAAAACTCCTCCAGTGTGAGTGACACACATTCACCAAACTAATTTTAACCAGTTACATTCACTCATTTCATTTTACAGTATATTACTTCATATTAATATGTTATTGTTAATGTTAATATTACAGCTGTGAAAGAAAAAAAATAAAAATTCTACTGCACTGACACACACAGACAGAAGACATTTAGCTTCACTTTCTCCCTCCTATTTAATCCTTGGACAATGATTTTTTTTTTTTTAGATAATGTATTGTACTGCATTTGTACAAATTTAAAATCTAACTGGTCACAGGCATCTGTAAAACCGACATGCATTGTCAAGAAATAACAATTACCACTTACTGTAATTCCAAAAGACTTACAAACCAGTAAACATTACATGCATTCAGAACAATTTCTGCATTTCAATCAGCAGGCAGTTTCAAAAGTACTATAAAAGAAAGAAGCTTTTAGTCTGCTGACTAAACTGAGTAGGGATAGAAATGTCTACGAGATACCAAAGTACGGTACATGACACATACTGGAAAGAGACAGCTGTGTTAGTCGTAATGGGAATGCATTGATTATGGAGCTCACCTTCATGAGCCATCGTGACTGTGTCCTCTTTGGTGTTGTTATTGTAGATAATGACGGCTGAGGCATTGAAAGCGGCTGCCTTAAGGATCTTCTCCTTGAAGGTGCACTTCCCTCTCTGCATAATGGCCACCCAGTGTGTGGTCTTCGGTGGCACTATAAACCGGGTGTGAGGACAGCAGCCTTGCAAATCCACAGCTACAGAGAGAAAAAAGAAAGTCAGATGGCCTTGATTCCTGCTCTCATTTATATTTTTTGTACAGTAAACATGTTCCAATGCAAATTAAGCTCATTTGAGCATACTGTTTCAGAGATATATTTGCAATAATATAAAAATATGCACAATTTAATATTTCTCTTTTAAAACATTTAACACAATGACCTCACTGTGCAATGCTGCATATTTAGACTCCAGTTATTTACTTATTTGAGAGAATAAGCATTTTAATATGATTGATAATTCCATCATTCAGCCAGGTGTTACAGCAAAATAAACTACTTCACACTCTCAGAAATAAAGGTACAGGAGCTGTCACAGGGGCAGTACCTTTTCAAAAGGTACATATTTGTACCCAAAAAGTCCACAGTGGTACCTCAAAGGTGCATATTAGTGCCCAAATGTACCTAAAAAGTACCTTTGAGGTACCATTGTGGACCCTTCAGATACAAATATGTACCTTTTGAAAAGGTACTGCCCCAGTGACAGCTCCTGTACCTTTATTTCTGAGAGTGCAGGATGATTTTTATAACAACAAGAAGAAATGTTCTTGAGCATCAAATAAGCATAAGAATGGTTTCTGAATGTTCAGCACTGTGAAACAAAAGAATAAATCAATACATTTTAAAATACATTAAAACAGAAAAAAATGCTATTTGATATCTTAATAGTACTTCAAAATATAGATTTTTGTATTACTATATTTACATTAAAAAATGCGGCATAGGAGGCTTAAACATAAAACCTTTGAATGAAAACATAACACAGCATAACTCTCACAATATTTTCACAATCACAATATTAAGAATGAATGAATGTAAAATGCAGCATAATTTCAAAACAATTCTAAAGAAATCAAATAAAGATCCCATTCAACTGAATGACCTGAATTGTCATTACTCTGTGCTGCTGACTTGCATTTCAAATGGAACTCACACTCATCACAATGACATTTGTGGACAGAACACATACCACCAAGCTCTGATGAGTTGGGCTATGCAAACTAATGCTCTGTCACTTCCAAACACTGACTCATATGTCGAAGCAGCCCGGCTTGCTCTCAAGGAGAGAGCTGGAACTCCCACAGGGAGGCAGAACAGGTCATGGTAATTGATTGTCTTTAAAAGGTAATGCGAAGGCTTTTGCTTGTTTCAGCACCCAGACCACCTCCCCAGAAAAACCCACCATCCTTCCCTCAAGGCATTCTAGCAAGACCTGTCCACTAAATGTCAAAATGCATGAAAAGAGGCTGCTGAAGGAAATCTCTTTACCATTAGTATCACACACACATGCATATAAATGCACATTCACATATCAGGGCACGCTCAAGCAGACACAGAATCAAATATTCATCAGTTTGTAGCATCAGTACTGAGATTATGCTGGTGTTTGGGTGTGTATGTGTGTGTTTACTGGGGTGGAGAAGCGGAGGAATCCAGGAGCTAATGGAGCAATGGAGGAATCCAGGAGCTAATAATGCTGGTCCACAATCTAATATTGTAGGACCCATGAGCACCATAATATTAGTATCAGCATGAATGATTCATGCAGCTGACCCGCAGTACCTGCTGAGAAGAGTTGAGATATAGCTGTTATATGAATCCAAACATCACCTGATATTAAACCACAGAAACAGCCTGATTACGCATCACAGATGGACTGCAAAAAAATAAATTAATTAATTCACAATGGTATGCTGCTATAACAGAACCATTAACAATGAATTTGGAATCTAATTTTGCCATTGCATATACTGATTTCATGCTTGAGTTTATAAAAGTGTGTTTACCAACTGATGATGTTTAAATAATTAATGTGCTGTAATTGCTAGTAACGAAAGTCCTTTAAGGTCGAGGTTGGTGTTGCATAGTGCATCTCTGACTTTGCAGTGTTATCAGTGCTGAGGGGGCATATTTGGGTTCGTAAGGAAAGCTGGTGAAATCTGGTCTTCTATTTGATCTTTCTAAACGTTACGCAAGGTTATATAATGAGCAACTCAATGACATGCTAAAAACGTAGTGATATTGCAAGAACACGTGAAAAACTTGGGACAGCTCAGTTCTGCATTTCTACTTTTACGTCTAAATACTCAGACGGTGAACTGTAAACGTGTCTTCAGCATAAGATGAGAGTAACCACTAAAGACCACTAAAGAAAAAATAAAACCCACCAACATCTTTGATAGCCTGGGGTTGAGTAAATTAACAGCAAATGCTCAATATTGGTCACATGTTAATAAGGGTGTGCATAAAGGTAGGATACACCAAAATACAACATTATTGGCATTGTATTTTGTTTCGTTTTTTTCAACATGGATAGAGTATCAATTTGATTATGATACTCCATCTGGTAGAGAACCATGTGAGAAATTGATCAGCGCCATAGGTTGCCATAGGTTTATTCTGATCATCATATTGACCCAAAGCACATAGTGTTTAGACAGGAACCAAAAACAAACATAATCCAAAACACTATTTGTATATAGTTTTCTTTTTTGTTCTTCCCTTCTCTCAAAAATTATGTCACCTGCACCCTGAGAAAAATCTGATGTAATTTGTGACTCAATCTTTAGACTAATTCAATATGTGGCAAGGGTAAAAGTGCAGGAATATAAATGTAATCTTAATAAGATGAGATGCTGGAGAATTTAGAAGGATTAAATTCCATGTCATGCACCATCTAAGCACCTTGTTAAAATGCCCTTTTCAGTCTTGCTCTACATAATACACACACATAAATAATACTAGTCTTCTCCAGACTATCAGACCAAATTCAATTTTTGGACACATCCAATTGGAATTGAATTATATTAAGCAAGTATTAACAGCAAAAAGCACTTTTAGATTTTGCATAGATTTTTGCATATGTCACTTTGTCAAATGTCACACTACATAAAGCAAACACATCATATTTGTAGAAATAAATGTTGAATGTCTTTGACACAAGGTTGTATTGCATTGTATTGGTAAATCATACTAGTAAAAGTTGGTAATGTTCACTTTGACCTTTTAGAAAGTAAGTCTCTGTACGATATTGGAATAAAACTGACAGTGTGATATTTACTTTGTGATGTTATACATGATTTGATATAAAAACAATTTAACCAGATGAATGAATATCCCTATTTGGAAAGAATTCATTACTTCAAATGATTCAATGATTGGAATGATTCTGTAGAAAAGTGCACTATATATGAATAAAGCATACAAAAAAATAAATACTGTATAATAGAAGAAAAACAAAACATAAATAAACAGTAATTTATGGTTTTCTGTATTTATGGTTTTAACTGTATTCAGGTACAGAAATTGAATAATCAAAAGCAAAATGACACTTAATTCACTGTGGTGTAATTACAATAAGTGTTTGTTAAAGTTACTAATGTTATCGTTTACACAGAAATAGTCACTTACACTTAGACTCTATTATTATTCAACTTTGCTATTAATGCACAAATCGCATGCTGTAATGCCTGGTCAATGTCAATGATGACCTCTGCTTGACACTGGACATCCTGTGATGTGCTTTTGCAGACTATTGCACATTGCGATGTCAATGTTGAAGTTTTATTTTGCGCAGCCCTTTTAGAAGAGAGATAAACATGCCTGTCCATTTTCATTTTCAGTTTCATTGTGTCACCATTCAAATGGACTAAACACAGAAACTGCAAATGCAAAGCAAGGAAACATTCAAATGCAGGTTCAGGCATGTCTACTCTCTCCTCTATAGTAAAATAAGAGGATTTACTTATTAGGCAGAAGTTAATGCAGATATCCAAATGGTGTTTTTTTTATATGGCTCTTCTTGTAGAACTCATAGCAGTTTAGAATGAAGTTGTTCTGGACTTAGCAATGACACCCCTTTTTCAGAGGCAACAGCGTTAGTTCAGAGGTTGGTCAAGCAATCGTGTACCAGGTCATTTCTACCAATCATTAGCTGGGATGAACAGATTGTCTGCAAAATCAAATCGGGATCTTGTCCAATAGCTAGGCAGAGCATTACGGTTTTCACAAATTAAATGCAGCGCTGGAGGACATGTGCTTCCTAGAAATCTCTGTCTCCATTAATTCTAATCAGACAATGTGGAGCATGAGCGTTCATCAGTGTGAGTTTTAAAATCAAATTGATCCTTTGTATCTGGGGCATGACTGCTTGTCATCACTGAGCAGAGGGGACACATCAGTATTAATTATTGAGGATGCATATTTATAAAAGGTACTGTACATAAAACACAATTAACTGATTAAACCATAATTAATTAACTAATAATTAACATTTTTTTTGCTATTTTGCAAATGTTATATGTATTATTAGATAAAAAAAAATTCCAGTATTAATAAATAAATAAATAACAAATATAGTATTTGCCATCTATACCAGCAGCCTTTAACAAAGGTTTTGTAAACTTTTTTGGAGATTTTCTTTTATTAAACAACAATATGACATATATTTGTCAAAGTTTGTTTCAATCTTTCCATAATAAATGTAGTAAATTAGATAACGCATAATTACATGTCTCTTCCCACCATGATTAAATATCATATTAAAACAATAATGATTGTATTATTCATTCATTCATTTTTACTTTAGCTTAGTCTCTTTTTTATCAGGGGTCGCCACAGCAGAATGAACCGCCAACTATTCCAGCATATGTTTTATGTAGCGGATGCCCTTCCAGCCACAAACCAGAAGTGGGGAACTGATTGTATCATTTTATACTAATAATATATTAATATATTTTATATATTTAGTAAATATAGCTTCGGGGCGACACGGTGGCGCAGTGGGTAGTGCTGTCGCCTCACAGCAAGAAGGTCGCTGGTTCGAGCCCCGGCTGGGTCAGTTGGCTTTTTCTTTGTGGAGTTTGCATGTTCTCCCCGTGTTCGCGTGGGTTTCCTCCGGGTGCTCCGGTTTCCCCCACAGTCCAAAGACATGTGCGGTAGGTGAATTGGGTAAGCTAATTTGTCCGTAGTGTATGTGTGTATGTCCTGGTCCTCCAGGTTGGGGGTTGAGCGTTGGCTAACAACCCACCTCATAAAAATTACATGTTACGAAACACCAATATGGTGCGGCTAAATATCAACTTCTATATAAACGGCCCTCGGAGTAAGTAAGTACGTAAGTAAATATAGCTTCATATTTACTTCAAATAAGATAAATTGTAAACTTTATTATATTACTTTACATTTATGCATTTGCTAGACTACACACATTGATATTCGTATATAATAAATCAATCTATCGACATACAGTGATCAAAAAAAGTCAAGGACAATTACATAGAGTACATGTAAGTACATAATATGGAAATGTCTTTTTAAACTCTGTACAAGGCAACTTTGCACAGTACTTCTGATATCCATTCCAGACTAAAGATGCCTAAAACAACCCAAAACGTATACCTACAATCTACAAGCCTCAATAAAGTAGAAAACAATTTCAAGCATAAAATAAAAAGCAAGTATGCGCTAAACACATCTGCTTTCTTCTAAAGACTATGCTCAATTTTATCTTTGTTTTTCCACCTCTAACATTGTCTGCAGCGCACAACCACAACAGGCATGTGCAAGCTTAGGAATGCTAGATACCATCAGCAGAAGCAACAAAATCCTCCCTTAAGACCACCTGCACTACAACCAGGCAAACGTCACAAATACCTCATATCTCATTGAGGCGTCTCTCATGTCTGCCTGCGGGAGTCAGAAAGATACGCCTTGGTTTGTGCAATCCTGAACAGCTGGCAACCTGTTCTTGTGCTGGATATAAAAGCGAATGTGATATTTGCATCACGCTAAGAACAATTTTCAGGTTAATCTTCAATGAGTAGTTTTAATCACTTCGACATTACATAAAGCACGCTTTAAATTCCAGGAAAAGCTTTGCAGAATCATTCATCCACAGCCAAACTCAACGACAGAAAACACTGTTAAGATTGATATGTGGGTCAATCCTGACAGAAGTGCACATGAGAAGTGTTGATGACGATGCATTTACTGGGAGGATAGGCGATATATCAAGTTTATGCAATATATCAATATATATTTTTTCTAAACAATATGCTATGGGCAAATAGCATTTAGATTGATATTCAAAAGTTTGATATAAAAGCATCTGAAAAACAACAGAGTACCTGGAGAGAGCAGCTGCAGGAAAAGTGCATAATACAATTAGTTTTAAACATGAGTCAAACTGTATATTAAAGGCTTCAAAATAACTCGCACGATACAGTTAATGTGTATAATTTGAAGTGTCCGATGCTTGAAAGTAGGGCTGCATAATATATCGTTTCAGCATTGATATCGCAATTTGCACATCTGCAATAGTCACATCACAGGATCTGCAGTGTCAAGTATGTGTTACTGTTGACCAGGAGCTTGTAGATTAATGGCAAAGTTTAACCATTTTGGATTTAAAGTTTAAAATTCACATTTTGTTTTCGTTTTTTACATATCAAGTGAGTTTAAAGCATACAGGCTATTATTTATTATTCTATCCTATGATTTAATATATAAAGATTAATTAAATAAAATGTTAAGTGTCATTTTACATTAGATTTTTTTATTTATTTGTGTCCAACTAGCATTAATACTTAATAAACAAACATAAAGCACTTTTTTTCTCTCATTTGTATTCCCCCTCTCCCTAAAAATTTAGTTTAATTTTAATTTTAAGTAGTTTATAATAATTTATACAGATGCTCTCGCCTATAGAATTACCCCAACCATACTGAAATATTGAATTCTTCGCAAAGATAGTTGTTAAATCCTTTTGGTGAAATATATTTCATATTGCAATATACATCACAGAAATACTAAATATTTCAATGTCATTTTTTTACAATATCAAGCAGCCCTACTTGACAGATTTGCTACTTGTGCTATATAATTATGTTTGGAGATGTGGCTATTTGTATACATCGTCTTTAAAACATAACCCATTATGCAAAAATCACTTTTATAAGGGGTTTAAAAACAGTTGTGTAAATATAACCAGCTTCTAATGGTAAAACTGTATAAATTCTATGTTTTATAATCACACTTGATAAAACAGTCTGCAGAAACACTTTGATTGACATTCTCCCTTTGTACTTGTCATCAAAGAGGGAAAGCCCCGCCCATTAGTGACGATCTCTCCCTCATTAGCATAGGACGTTAGTCTTGTTTTTGAATCTGCCACTACACATAGGCATTTATAGCCCCATCCTATTTTGAAAAGAGGACTGGAAGCACAATCTCATTTGAATTTAAAGCGACAGTCACCAAAACAGCACAATTTAGATCAAAGCCTAAAAGGGGCAGAGTTATAATAAATTATTTGTGAGGTATTTTGAGCTGAAACTCCACATACAAACTCTAGGGACATTAGAGAATTATCTTGTAAACAGGGACATAATAGGTCCCCTTTAATATGAACACTGTTTCACTGGAAGACATTGAGAAAGATGTCAAAAAAGTAAAACTAAAATATTTAAAAAAAAGTATTCATAATTAAAAAGATCACAGTTAAGAAAAGAAAATAATGTTCTGTTTGATGGTTTCACTTCATAACACCTCAATGCATTGTCAGGAGTCACAGGAATTAATTTAGTTTTGATTGAATCCTATTTTGGGACCCTCAAAGTGACTTTGACATGCACAATAACAGCAAATAATCTTTTCTGAGTGAACAAACTATTTAAAGGTGACACTTAGCTAGACCAAGTGCTAAATGTTGTGTCAATCCTGTTAATTTGCCATTGTGAAAATGATTGCACATTTCTAAAATGTACACATATTTGCAAATAAACATTAATTTTTAAAAGTTAAAGGACCAAAAGGTCTTACAGAACGGGAATGGCTGTTTACGTTTGCTTGTTATAAGAGCAGCTCATATAGCATTTTTCAGACACACTTAGAAAAGGCACACAAAAACCCATTAAGTATCTGTGAGACTATAAACCAAGCTTACAGTAAATCTTTACAAAATCACTACAAACTACGTTCAGTCACTACTCTAATTTGATTCTCTGCAGCTCGTCTCCTAACATCGTGTTCATCTCAAATGAGAATACATTACGACCTCACATGCACCCACACATAGGAAAAAATCACGGGTATTAAGAAAAACACAGGCAGCCAATTTGGTTCCTCAACCCAGCTAGCCCTTTCCAACCTCACTTCATATGACTACACCACCACTGCAATCAATCTCCCAACATTACTCCAGCTCAAATTTCCTGCCTGGATCAATTAGAAGCATATGGCACGTCACATGGTTCCTGTCCATTCTTTCATCTGTTTCTTTTTACAAATGGATTTTTTCTCATCCCTTAAGGTTGTAGCAAATCAATGGACTGTTTACATGTCACAAGATACTTAAGGGACCTGTTGTCTTACTGAGCAATTTCTACTTGATTTAACGCATTCAGATTTGTTTTGTTGGTATAAATGCATGTACTTAGTAAAAAAAAAAAAAAAAAGCTGCCAATTTTGGCTATTTTAAGTGAAATGATATGCTTGATTTTTAAAGAGACAGCATTGGTGTGTATTTCGTGATGGGTCATTGGGTCACTTGCCCAGTGGCTGACTTGTCATGTGCACGGCCTGGAGTGAATCAAATTAGTCCTTGTGTGAGGGTCATTTAGTGTCATTTGGGCTTGTTCAAGGGTTATAAATCACTGCTCACTGGGAATCACACTACAGGATGCTTGCACCACAAATATACTCATCACCTCCCACTGGCCATAGCCTTTTCTTTTTGGCTTGACTGTTCATGTCCGACTAGGGGCTTTGCTGGACTGGCTTTTATTGGACGCTACATTAACTCTGCATATTGGCAGGTGATTTTCTGTCTCACTACCCATTAGATAAGAGTGGTTTGTTATGTTGCCAGACCCCTAATGATAGGCGCAGCTGGTGAGGAAACCAAGAGAACCAAGCGAATAAGTAAATGTTGAGCATGAGCTCTGCTCTCATTCTGTCGGTTTCTCCTTTCCTCTCATTCTATGGAATGGACTAGTAGCAAAGCAAGAGAATCTGTTTGTGCTCACCACCTTGTTTAGACTGATGAGCCACTGGTAAGCTATCCAAGAAGCAGGAGGAGAGATAAACAGAGGTCAGACGAATACACTGAGGTCTCTTGAGGAAATATAATCTCGAAGCAGTCAAACAGGAAGCAGTGAGCTGCTAGTTGTTCTGTGTGAGAAAGACTCACTGAGGCATACAGTGACTTTTTCAAAGGTAAACATGCTGCAAAAATCTTGTATTACTTTGGTTTGACTGAAATGAGCAAACATTTGTCTGTGACTTGCCGATCATACTTTTCATGCATGCGCAAATTGCAACAGTTGTATTTGTAGTGCTTTGTGTTTAGAAACATAAAAATGAAACATGCATTAATTATGCTCATTTTCAAGGATAATTATGGTAATTTTGCTCAACTGATGATCAGTTACAAATAAAAGTAACGTAAAAATTACCTAAGATGCAAATGCAAATTGGGCTATGCTTAATGTGAGTGGCAGCAGTCAGACAATGTGTGTGTGTGTGTGTGTGTGTGTGTGTGTGTGTGTGTGTGTGTGT
>CAIGQV010016735.1:12835520-12852869 GCA_903798115.1 Danio jaintianensis | reverse complement strand
ATATATATATATACACATGTGTGTGTGTGTGTGTGCGTGTGTGCGTGCGTGCGTGTGTGTGTACAGTTGAAGTCAAAATTATTAGCCCTCCTGTGAATTTTTTTCTTTTTCAAATATTTCCCAAATGATGTTTAACAGAGCAAGGAATTTTTCACAGTATTTCCGATAATATTTTTTCTTCTGGAGAAAGTCTAATTTGTTTTATTTCGGCTAGAATAAAAGCAGTTTTTATAAAAAAAAAAAAAAACATTTTAAGGCCAATATTATTAACCCCCTTAAGCAATATTTTTTTTCCGATTGTCTACAGAACAAACCATCGTTATACAGTGACTTGCCTAATTAGCCTAGTTAAGCCTTTAAATTGCACTTTAAGCTGAATACTAGTGTCTTGAAAATATCTAGTAAAATATTAAGTACATGGTCATCACGGCAAAGATAAAACAAATCTGTTATTAGTTATTAAAACTATTATGTTTAGAAATGTGTCAAAAAATCTTCTTTCCGTTAAACAGAAATTGGGGAAAAAATATACAGGGGGCTAATAATTCAGGAGGGCTAATAATTCTGACTTCAACTCTATATATACACACAGTAGTCAACATTTGAAGTGAATCAAAAAGGTTAATCAAAGTTGTCCTAAGACAATATACAGTATTGTTCAAAATTCATGTCTAACATGTAGTTCTGCTATTAATCAACATTGTTATCTATGGAATTTCATGCCTCATCACTTTTGATCGCACATAGACAAGATTGTTTGTCACAAGAGTTTGTAGCTTCCCAGTGGCCCTAATAAGGTCAGAATCCTGCGGCCTAACTAAATTTTTTCATTTTATATGCTTTCTGACCTCAAGCGAAGCTTTCAGAACCTTAAATGATGATCTCTTCCCAATTATGGACACCTGTGACTGGTCAATGTCTGTCTGTCTGATGATCAAAACAAAGCCATTAACAATGACATTGCGTATTATCATGTAGATATTAATTTATTTGAATTATTTTTACAATTGTTATTGTCTAACTGCAAGTTTTTTTTTCTCTCTGTTGTAATTTTATTTGAATTTAACTTGTTTGATAATTTATTTCGGCAGCAAGGGTTATTATGGAAACAAATACAACCTTGATTGTACAAAATGTTTTGTTAAAACTTGGAAAAAAATCACTAATAAAATATTTTAAAAAAACCAATGACATTTCATTAACAGCAACATTGACATAACAGACTGACATGTTTTGCAAGAATTTTGAAAGAAACACATTTTTGGTTTTAGGACTGCTTTGATGAAAAGTTTTGATTCACTTCAAATGTTGACTATGCGGAATTGTTCTTTTAATACTCCTACAGCTCATCATTGGTGTGGTATCTTTAAATGAACATATTTGCAGCTTATTTTACTGATAAAAGTAAAAGTTCAGTACAGCATTTTATGTGGTTGATAAGGTAGAAAGTTATTTTATAAGAGTATTTATCTTTTTAATTGTATAATTGTACTGTATTGTCCGACATCAGCTTATAATGTTATTAAGATTTTAACATCATTTAGAAATTTCTGTCCTGATATTGTTCCTTTTTGAAAACCTTTAAATATTCAAAGAAATATCAAACAATATGTAACAGACAAATCAAGTGACACATACTAAAAGTATGGTCACTCTTAAGTGTTATGTGATAAGTGATGCGACATTACTGTCAAATCCATCAAGCAGGTATTTGATGTTGAAAAAACATTAAACTGACCGCTCAAACACTAATATAAAAAAAAAAAAATCAGGTCAACCACTTGACGTCCATTTCACATCCAAACACAGATGTCTTAATCTCAAGCAACAAAATAAAAAACACGTGTAATTAAGATGTGGGAACAGTTTCATTAATCAGGATTTAAAGGCATGGTTCACTTAAAAATGTAAATTGATCAAAACCAGCTTGAGTTTTTTCCTTTTCCTTTTTTTCTGTTAAACACAAAAGAAGATATATTTAACAATGTTGGAAACCTGTAACCATTGACTTCGACAGTATTTGTTTTTCCTACAATGGAAGTCAATGGTTACAGGTTTTCAACATTCTTCAAAATATATTACTTTGTGCTCAACAGAACATAAAAAACTGGTATGAAACAAGCGAAGGGTGAGTAAATGATTACATATTTTTTTTATTTTTTGGTGGTAATCTATCTTTTTAATTGAAAAATAAAAGGTAGACTGTATTTAGTATACACTGAAAGAACTACAATTCATAAAAAGCAATACTATGGACTACTATGCATGTATACTGTATCCACTTGTTAAGTGTGACGTCACCGGAAGCGGCTTCTGGTTCCAAACGCCATATCAAACTGTATGTGGAGACTCAACAAATGGTAATAATAAACGTTTACAAAGCGATGTATTTTTTTCGAACTCACGATCACTATATATATATATATATATAGAACAGTTCTGTCTGGTTCTCGAATCTGATTGGCTGATAGCCGTGCAATATTCTGCCATATCAGAACTTGTACAGCCTCCATACCCTCCTGTTTTTCCCAGGATTCTCTTGTATTTTACAGTTCTATCCCGCTATCATCCCGTAAAGGTATTTTCCTGTATTTCTCCCGTATTTGCAATCTTTCTATGAAGGATGACATTAAACATGAAAGACGCTGTTTCCCAAACGAATTCTGTACGCATGATTTAAAGCGAAGCAAAAGTCTGGGTTTTGGGTACGTGTTTGAACAGACATATACACATAATTAGTAATAATAATAATAATATCTAAAGATGTTGATTTTGGTGGGTTTTCTTTCAAACACAACTAATTTTGTCTTAAATGAGCATAAACAGTTAGGAAAGCAATCGAATGCTTTCATTATAATGTTAGATGTGTGCATATTTAAAATGACACCTCTGTTTAATATTTAATGTAATCAATCAATCTTAATGAGAGATTCATTCGCTGCTCTTTAATCAGAATGTTATACAAGTTATACAGTGAAGAAATGTTTAAGAGATATGATACCTTGATTCTATTTCTTTATAATAGCTATTAATTTTAATAGGCTAAACTGTTTGATAATTTATTTGCAGCTTTTTCTAATGTATACTGTTTATTCTATCCTTTGTAAATAATAATAATTATAAAACATATTACTGACTGTTTAACATGAACATATTTATTAATTTGGGGATTTTTGGGGGGTGGGGCGGCTGGGGGGGGCATATCCCTTATTTTCACATTCGAATGTTGACAGGTATGACACGAGTGGCAAGCAGAGGACTACAGTTTGACAAATAATGCAGCTGTTGGACAACATAATGTACTATTGAGGCTTTTTTTTAGTCGAGAATATAGTTGTTTAGACTAGTTAGTTTATTAATAAAGAGAGTGCCTATTTTAAATATTTATAATTTCGGAGATACAGCGCGTCCGCATTCATCAGCCTGTCATACTGAGTAAAGACGGTTGATGTTGTCCATCCACAAAATGGCGACAGAGACCGCATAATAAGCCCTTAGAGGAGAAAAACTCAGAGTAAAATTAAAAACTACAGCTGATCAAATTATTATAAAGCTGGTAAGTGACTTTCTAAGTCGATCTCTCTATTTTGTATGTTGTAGTGCTGTATTTATACTTTAGTAATTGTATCAGGAATGTATGTATTTTGTCTTGGCCACTCTTTGTATATATATATCCATGCCTAATAGCTGATGGCAAGAAAGTGTTTTAACTTTTTTTAAATTGTTAATATATTGGTGTCGGTGATGCAACAAGTCCAGAGTTGTGTACACCATGATTTTATATAAAATTCACTTTAATGTGTGATATGACTAAAAAGTGGTTATAAACAAATATTTTCTCAATTCACTGAGTAGCGGCTTGGACCCGGAAATAGTATTTCATACGTCACGGCTTAACAAGCGGATACATGTAAAAAAAAAGATGATGGATATGCATAATTCTTTAGCAGTTACACTGTGAAACACGGAATGATGAAAGTTTTTATTTTTAGAACCTGAATATTGCATTCAATTTTGCATGCTCAGTATTTATCATGGATTTACTCCATTTATGGCTGCAAGGCAACATTTATCTAAGTTTCAAGTGTGCCGATCATTTGAATAATGATTGCATATCAGATATTCCGTTATTCAACTGCTCATGCATATAGCCTTAACTGTTATAGATCAAGAGAAATTTAAATGTATGACCCCTTTAAAAGAACTGAGCCAGTGACAAGCTGTTCTATGACTAATGGTACAAATTTTCCTTCTATTTATGAAATGTACAAAAGTCTGTCAAGATGAATATCAATAAAACTGACAAATCTATCTTTCTTTCTCTAAGGGGGTCGGAGCATGCCACTGTTTAATGATTCATTATTAGAAGAACACAAGGAGCAGATTCAGAGCGGCAGTGTTGAATTAGTGGTTCCTCTACTCTGCCTCTTTTCCTTTTCTATTGGTCTTCCCACCAACTCGTTTGCCCTCTGGGTGTTGATCTTTCGCACCAAGAAGCTGCCATCCACAATTCTGCTGATCAACCTCACCATTTGCGATATAATGCTTCTGCTGGTGCTCCCCTTCCGGATCATCTACCACTTTGGAGGCAACAATTGGACTTTCGGAGAACCGTTTTGTCGTGTTGTGGTTGGACTCTTCTATGGAAACATGTACGGCTCAGTGGTTTGTTTGGCACTGATCGCTTTAGATCGCTATATAGCTCTGGTTCACCCTTTTGGTGCCAAAGTGCTTCGAAGTAAAAAGAACTCTGTCTATATGAGTGTGTTGGTTTGGGTAGTGGTTTTAGCAGCTGCTGTGCCCTTATTAGCCTCAAAACAGTCTCATAAGATAAAAAACCTACAGATAACAACCTGTCATGATGCACTGCCTGTTGAAGAGCAGGAAAATTACTTTCTGCCATACTTTGCCACTCTGTTCTCCCTGTGCTTTTTGCTTCCACTGCTGGTGGTGCTGTTCTGCTATTCTGCAGTGCTATGGACACTTATGGCTGAAGGGCAGCGTTTTGCCCATGCGGTTAGAGTCACTGTGCTGATGTTAATTGTTTTTGTGGTTTTCTTGCTGCCTAGCAATATTCTCATGCTGTGGCATTACTCTAAATCAGGTTCAGTCAACAATCTTTATACCCCATACCTGATTGCTTTGTCTCTCAGCACATTCAACAGCTGCATCGATCCTTTTATTTTTTATTACGTGTCCAAGGATTTCCGAAAGAGGTCATGGGAGGCTCTCAGGTGTTTGAAGTCTGATTCAGAGTCCTCTTCAGATTCTAGGACAAAGGTCACCTTAATTTCAAAGATGAGCAAGACTGAAGGACCTTTAAATGGATATACATCTCAGTTGTGATGTTAGCATGGCTGTTTTGGAATTCAGAAGTTATCAGGTTAATTCTTGAATTTTAGGGGTATTGAAGGACCACTCAGACCAAAGATGGTAACTATAACAATATAGACATAAAATTTGTTCTTAATTGAAAAGGATAGCAGGATAACTACACAGTGGAAAAAACTTTGTTGGAATCACTGTTTTTTCAGCTGATGAATACTAAAAACATTGCCAGTCATTGTTTAATGTAATATTGCATAAAGAGCGCCAGCATTTAAAGTGGCAGATGACTGCAATTCATGTTTATACTATACAATATTGTGCAAAGGTGTGGATGCTATATAGTAGTATTTAAACACTTTAAAATGCTGGGTTGTATATGGACAGACCCAATCGTTGGGTTGGATTTGTCGATATTTGACCCAACATGGGCTTAATACAACCCAGCATTTTTTTATATGTAGTCTTTATAGTTATCTGTATTGTGTGAATGGGCCTTAAATAAAGCTGTATATCCATGCACAGTATATAACTTTAGTTTCATTTGCACAGGAAAAACTGGCAAGGAGGAGATTATAACTCCATTTCCTCCTCCTTTCCTTTAGTCATTAGCTATAGGAGACAATAGATATATTTTAAAAGAAGAGCATTCAACAGCCATGCTTTCATTTCACTTCTCTTATTATTAGCATTAGTTCCCCATGACTTAGCAGTCTCTGTGCCCTATATTGACTATATTGACTGGAGTGCCATTTACGCCTGCTCTTCTCGTGTAAATCCACCAGAGGCTGCTGTCAACTGACTGACCAACCAACCGATACCCCCACTGGCCCCCTTCCATAAACCCAATCGATAGTGTTTTAAAAAACACAGATTGACCAACGCCTGCACGCTTCCCTAAACCCAACCGACAGTGTTTTTAAAAGCAATCCAGAACAAGAAAAGCCCCCTGATTTTTACCACTCTTTTAGATTTACCACATTCTCACCCTGTTATTTACTTGTTTATTTAATTTTTTGGCCGGTCCTCATTATGGTCTGTGATAACTCCCCGCTCCCTGAGCTGAGCCCACTAAGCCCCCCTTATATGAAAATCTTAGAATCGCTCCTGTATATAGGTCTATGTTTTCAGAATGAGCCTATGTTGAATTTAGCAAGAGCGGCAAAACTGTAAAGTAATGTTGTTGAAATTGTTTTTATAATGTTTTTTTCTGGCTTTACAAAATACTGTAAATGAACAAGAGTGGAGAAAATTTGCTTGCTTAAACTATTTGTTGCTGCATGTCAAGCTCAAGATACATTAAGACATGCTTATTTGTGGGCATTTTATTCATACCAGAAATTCCCTCATTATATTTGATTATATTATTTCTCAGCTTATTTTAGTAATGAAGGATGTGTTCAGTTTAAATCTTAAATATATAGCATGAAATGTATTTGAACTGTGAATGACAAACTGAATGCATTTCAGTGTAAATTCTAACAATGGAAGGTAAAGTTTAATGGAATGCACAGCATAGTGGACGTGTACAATACAATTGATCTGTACAAGCCATTGAATATCTATTGCTTTGTGCAACAGAAGCTAGTTTTTTTGGGGGGTATGAGAATATCTGTGCGATAAGCAGAAAGTTCCAAACCACGTGTTATATCCGCAACTATTTACCTCTCTTATGTTTGTTGTTTTTTTATTAAAATTTTTGTGCACAACTATGCACAATATATATATATATATATATATATATATATTGTAAAATGTTTATGAATTGTTGCTTGAAAGATATTCCTCTTTTCCCCATTACCTTTACATTTTATTAAATGCACCGATGACAATTTTTGATGATTGTGTAGCCTTGCTTACTTTGAGAGAAATAACTAAAATTGAACTTACATTTAGTGGACAACACTGACCTCTAGTGAAAACATTTAAAAGGTGTACATGAGAATGAATTGAGTATTTACATGTGATTTACACATTCCTCCCAGTTATTGGTGTCACCTGATGGTAAATTCTTTAATTACTGACAAACCCTAATTACTGTAACAGGCAACATTCCAGCTTTCACAGAGATTACACGATGTTGAGCCACTCTAAAGTGTCTGATAGCAGGTTGTTCAGATGAAGGCCAAAGACCCTTTTAGCAATAGCAAGAGAAGCTGTTCATTCTACTTTAAGTCTGTGATTTACAGAATATTGCATTCTTAAATGTCACTAACAAATTCAAGTCAACCAAAAACCTGGTTGTCCACAAAAGACAAATACATAAGACGACAGGACAATGCAGAGAATCTAAATGGGTAATAATTTTGCTCACAATGAAATTGTACATCAGTTAAGTGTTGAACAGGATAATGCCTCTGCCTCTGCATACAGTGTCTCATTTTTCAAGACCATCCTTTGCTGGGGAGCATGTTGTGCTGACAGAAAACTAGTCTAAAGTTCACTTTAGTGATGAAGGCCTGAACTGGCCTGAAGGGACAGAACTGACAAATGTGCATAAGTTAGTAAAGATGGAGGTCAAGTGTCATGGTTTGGTGATGTTTTCTAAAACAAGAATTGAGCTTCTTATAAAATGACATGGCGGAGATAATGCAAATGTTTATGAGAAGCTTCTTCAGCAACAAGCTTCTTCCCTACGTTTGTTGCTCAAACAGCTAGCAATTTTCATGCAGAACAATCAGCAAATTCATCGCACAGCAAGACAAGTAAAGCATTTCCTTGAAGATGAAAACACTGAAATGGAATGGCCTGAACTAAAGCTTAATGAAAATCTCTAGAAAATCCTTGAAGACAAAGTTATGGCTAAAACAACCCACTACAGTCAGTGAAAAGTGGAAGAGAATGAAGAAGACTGGAACAACATCACAGTAGGGCTAGCAGACTAGTGATGTTTTGGGAGAGACTAGTGGTGTGCAAATGTTTTCTGGTCCAGCTTTGGCCCACACAATCAGCTTTTGCTTAATAGCCAAGTTAATAAGCCAGAACTGCCTTGAACTGCCTGAAGTAATCCAAATTAACAATGGTCTTTAAAAGCTCAAAACTGAGCCAAACCTGAACATTACATTTTGTCTTTTTCCCTCTCTTCCCCTTTTAATTATTATTTCGTTCTTCCCCCAGCCCCTCATTGTTTACATTGTCTGTAATAGTCTTCTCCCAAATTCTGACTGTGTACTAAAGGTTGTTAAAAGTATGATAATATTGAGTATAAATGGCAATTTACCAATCTAACGATGCCCTGTGAGAGACTTGTGGCCGTAGATGTACTGAATCCATTCAAAGCAAGGACCTGTTCACTTCCTTCTTACCTTTGACTGTTTACATTTTTTCAGAAAAAAAATCAAGTGTTTATAAACTGCTCTCTAATTTTGACCTCCACTGTTTATGCTTCTAAAAAATGTCAACCTCACTAAAAGTATTTGAAATGTAATCATACCCTGTAAATATAAACAGATTGTATAGTACACTCTTGCACAAGAGTGTAAAGTCTTATAGACTGACTCAACCACAAACAGTCCTTTGACTTCATTCGTCCTCTTGTCTTTGTGTTTGAATTACCTTTCTACTGCATGTTTGCTGTATTCAGTCACCGTTCAAACCAGCAGAATCTGAAAAGGAGAAACATGAAATATCTGGCCATAGCAGAAGTGACAGTTGAACTGATTCTGTGCTGTGTTGGTAATCTGCAATTATAATGCAATAACGGCTTCAGCATTAGCTTTTTAAATGATACATTACAACCTTTAGACATGCTCCACAAACTCTTACTTGTCAGTGCAGCACATGACATTCCTAATAACAGTGTACTTTTTCACTTGCTTTCTCATATTAAGAGGTTCAGAAATGTTGTGATTTTACAATTTATTGATTTCAAAAGGACAGCATTTATTTACTTTTTCAAAAGCTCTTTTATTAAACACTAGAATTTCCCTACTAGCATAAAAATAATAACATAGCTTGAAAAACAGTATTCAACAAGTCATGACTGATGTTTTTTACTTGCTTATAATTCTCTGCTAATGTTATAATTCATTCATTTTCTTTTCGGCTTAGTCCCTTTATTAATCAGAGGTCACCACAGCGGAATGAACTGCCAACTTATCCAGCATATGTTTTACGCAGTGGATGCTCTTCCAGCCGCAACCCAACACTGGGAAACACCCATACACTCTTGCATTCACACACATACACTATGGCTAATTTAGCTTATTCAGTACACCTGCACCGCATGTCTTTGGACTGTGGGGGAAACCGGAGCACCCACGCGAACATGGGCAGAACATGCAAACTCCACACAGAAATCCCAACTGACCCAGCCAGGGCTCGAACCAGCGACCTTCTTGCTGTGAGGCGATCGTGCTACCCACTGTGCCACTGTGTCGCCCCAATGTTATAATTCATTCATTCATTCATTTTCTTTTCGGCTTACTCCCTTTATTAATCTGGGGTCACCACAGCGGAATGAACCGCCAACTTATCCAGCATATGTTTTACGCAGCGGATGCCCTTCCTGCTGCAACCCATCACTGGGAAACATCCATACACTCTCATTCACACACATACACTACGGCCAATTTAGTTAATCCACTTCAACTATAGCGCATGTCTTTGGACTTGTGGGGGAAACCGGAGCACCCGGAGGAAACCCACGCGAACACGGGGAGAACATGCAAACTCCACACAGAAATGCCAACTGACCCAGCTGAGGCTCGGGTCTACTCGTGCTACTCACTGCGCCACTGTGCTACTCACTGCACCACCGTGATGCCCCCCAATGTTATAATTATATATATAAAAAACAGGAACTCATTAATGGTCTTTTTATCATCTTGATGATATTTCTGTCCTAGGATAGTGTAGCAGAAAGTGCTTAAAACTTTTCAGATAATATTTACAATTTAGTGGATAATTATTAATAGAGTTTATATTTGAGTAAATTAAACAATTTAAGATGTATCAACAGCTGGTTATGACTCTGCACTTAATGGAGGTGTTAGTAAGATTTGGTGAATACTTACAGAGGTGGATAGAAATTACTTTAGTTGACTCTTCTGCAAAAGTACTTCATCAACAATAATATCATCTTCATTTAATTTTAGTCGTGGCACTAGACAAGGCTCACCAATTTCACCTACTTTTTGTACTAGCTATGGAGCCTCTGGCAATAGCAATAAGATCACAACCAACTATTCATGGTATTTGTACAGGAGATTTACAACATCACATTGCCTTATATGCTGATGATGCCATAGTATTTCTTTCAAAACTTGAGAACTCAATCCCAAACCTCTTTAAGCTTATTGGTCTGTTTAGTGGTTTTTCTGGATTTAAAGTAAACAAAAACAAGTCTTCAATTATGTTTCTCAACAAACAAGAGAGATTACATCCTAAAATGATTCACCCATTTATAAATGCTTTAAAAGGTTTTGATTATCTAGGAATCAAAATAACCCCTAAATTAAACCACCTTAGTTCAACAAATTATGAACCCCTGATAGCTAAATTAACGGAAGAAACGACTAGATGGATGACACTGCCTCTTTCTTTAACGGGAAGAATAAACGTGATTAAGATGAGTATATTACCTAAATTTTTATATATTTTCCAATCATTACCTCTTCCCCCTCCCCCTACATTATTTTCAAGAATATGAAAATGTCTTTCGAATTTTAATTTGGAATAACAGGAAGCCAAGACTGAGAATTTTTTTTACTGTATCTGCCCCATGAAATGGGAGGGCTCCAATTACCAAATTTTGTCTGGTACTTTTGGCCTGCTTAGTTAAGAGCTGCATTGTACTGGTTCTCTAGTAAAGCTGTTATGTCTTGGTTGTATGTTGAAAAGTTGGCAGCAAAAGGCCTGACTCTTGACAGTTTTTTTTATACTCAGCAACCCTTAAAGAACTAAAACAGATAATCCATTTGTAGAAAATACTATTGTAATTTTTTCTTTCTTGCTTTTCCATTAATTTGGGGAAATAATAATTTCAGTTCCGCTAAAAACGATATGGGGCTTTATAGATGAATAAGGGCATAATAAGAATAAACGATTTGTATAAAGACAATATTTTAATGTCATTTGAAAATCTTGTAGCAAAATTTAATATACCTCAAAAACACTTTTTTAAACATTTACAGTTTTATTTTTTACACATTATAGAATTCAACACAGTTCCCCCCAATGTCGTTGTTGGAAACTTTTACAGAACAAGATTGTTCCATCAAAGGACGGATTACACAACATATTAAGAAAAAATAATAAAGAAAATAAATAAAATAAAATAAATAAAAGACTAGCATGGATTCAAGATACAAACAGGAATAATGTTTGTATACAGGAATACAATATGTTTTAATGCACAAACAAAAACATTAAATTCCCAATTGAGACTGCTACAATATAATTGGGTAATGAGAACTTATATTACTCCTGTAAGATTAAATAAATTCAACCATAATATCCCTGAACTTTGCTTTAAGTGCAATAAGTTTTAAATGCAATTATTTCCATTCCAATTTTTTTATGTCCTGGATTGTGTATATTGAATATGTGTGAAGACAGTTGTGCTTTGTCTGCTAAAGAAATTTGATTGATTTATGTTTAATACAAGCAAGATGTTGTATTGCTTTGTGTTGGAAAAGTGTTAATTGCCGCTTCATTGGACTTTGGTTGAGAAACCTATAACATAGGCTCATTCTGAAAACGTAGCCCTATATACATTTCTGGAGATCGCAAATTATGTAGCCAGAAGTACTGTATGTATGGCTGCATTTCGTCTTTAAAACGAACGCTACGGGGCGGTATGACGTCGTTCCTTTTCTCGCTTACCAGCTGACCGCTTACCTCCGTAAGGACGGCTTTCCCGCTGTTACCAGTTTGTCCATTTAGCTCACCATATATGTCGGCAGACTTGAGATGCAGAGAGGAGTAGACCACGATGACGGGGTCTGAGTCCGGCGAAGAACGGTTCCAGAAAGCAGGTAAGAAAAAAACAGAAGCCAAAAAATTTAATAAAAAAGTAAATATCTGAAAACGTGGTAAAAATCAGGCGAGGGCTTTTCTTTTTCTGGATTGCTTTTGAAAACTGCTTGGGTTTAGGGAAGTGGGTGGGCGGTTCAATCGGTGCTTTTGAAAACACTGTTGGTTGGGTTTAGGTAAGGGGGAGGGTGGGTCAGTCAATTGGTCAGTCATTCAGTCAGTAGACAGTCAGTTGACAGCGGCCTCTGGTGAATTTACGTGAGAACAGCAGGCGCGAATGGCACTCGCGAGAGAAATTTGAGATCTGAAAAAGCATACACAGCGGTCTCTGGTGGATTCGCGAAAACAAAAACTGCAGAAACACGTAGCTCCTGGAACGTATTTGGCGCTCTCCAGAAATGTATATAGTGGTACGTTTTCAGAATGATCCTGGGTTGGAAACCTAATAACATGTTTGGCTCTTGAAAAGCTCGCATATGTAATAAGAAAAAAATCCTCTGAATTTTGTGATATCTGGGAGGTGTTTTTGAACTTTGTGAAAAATAGAGATATTGAAGAAGCTTTGGAAGTCTGAAGTTTTGGAATGTGAATTGGTGTTTGATTATTCAATTCAATTCATCTTTATTTCTATAGCGCTTTTACAATGTAGATTGTGTCAAAGCAGCTTCACATAGAAGATTAGATTTCTTTTTTTTTTTTTCCTATAACTGTCCGAGGTAGGTTTTGGGTATTGGGGTTTGATTTATTGTAAAACCTTTAAAACGTAATAAAGACATGTTATACAAAGATGTATTAACATTTTTAGTCTTTTTTTTTGTGAACAATTGTTTTTATTATTTCAGTTATTTGTTTAATATGGAGAGCATACAGCATATGACCATAGCATAAAACAACCCCGAATCCCCACCCCCCACCCAGGTAGACTTGTTCTATAATGACAGAAATTAAAAGCTTGCTGTGTTATAAAAAATAAATAAATAAAATAAAAATAAATAAATAAATAAAAAATGAATAAAATAAATAAATATAGAATAATGTAAAGCCAAATACAGAGTAAGAATAAAAAACTATTACATCATAAGATACATATAGACCATAAACAGAAAAGCTGTACATTAAAAGGAAGAAACAAAGGATTTGACAATATCAAAAGCTAAATTCCAGGACTTAACAGTTTTTGACTGAGCTCCATGTATGCGCGCTGTTGAAAGTTCCATACAAATAATGTCAAGCAAAGATAGGCCCCATTGACGTCTACTCATAATATGAGGAGGGATCCAGCGGCAGACCAACATTTTCTTAGCGGCTGTGAAGGCAGCTAAGAGTAAGTTCTTTTGGTGCATTGAGAGTGACATGTTAGAAAAATCGTTTAGGAAAAAACATACTGGAGTCAGTTCTACATCTTTTTCTAACAAAAATGAAGTGTCATGAGCCAGCTGAGACCAAAAGGTGTGAAGTGCAGGACATTCCCAATAGTAATGAAAATAAGTGCCAGCTGTCACATTTTTAGTCTTTTGATATAGCTGTGCGATCATAAATAAATGCAATTTAATGTGAGCAATCTTTAATGGTAAATACCAGATTACACCAACATATGGCCTTAAAGCTTGCATTTAGAATATATGAATCCCTGGTCTACGTGTACGGGCCTTTAGTGGAATTGCCACAAATACTTCTTCACTGGCATATAACTAAACAAATAAAACTAATTTATATAGGTAAAGGTAAGTCCCATGCGATGTGGCCAACGGTAAGTACAGAACAGGGTTTCAAATGTCATGAGGTTATGTCAGACACAATCCATCTGATATACTTAACCTAATACTACAAAACCTAATACTGGAGATGCATTTGTAAGATAGTGATAATTCATGTTGGTGTTGTCAAGCACCAAAATATTCTTTGGACTGCTCCTTTACCGTTTTAAGTGTGGCCTTGTTGTTTCCTATTTTGACTGTTGAGAAATTCCATTGTGTGTGTGTGTGAAAACATTTGCATGTATGTTGAAAGCAGAATTTCCACATGAGCCCGCATGACCAAATATAAAAACTCACAGTTCAGTCAGCTGAACAGACCAAGGACAACAAGAAAGAACGGAGAAACAAACGGAGAAGAAACACCAGAAACAAACACTTAGGATCATGCATCTTGACATCCTTTTTGGTTTTCTACTTTTGGCTGGTAAGAAATCACAATCTAATCATCATGTTTTGCAATTTTATTCCAAAACTTCTCTTGTAAATGCTGCTAATGAGTAACCAAGCATTGAGTGTACTGCACAAAATAAGTTTGCTTTAACACTGCGTTCTAAAATGTTCATTTAATCCCGTAGGCTATATTAAATAGAGGTAAAGTTGACTATTTAAGTAAATTTTACTATTGCTTTGTGGTCATTAAATAGCATTGTGAAAAGAGCCAACAAGCAAATTAACATGGTTGGCAACAGCGGGAAAGCACCGTAAACATTGCATCTGAATTTAAAATGACAAATCAATCTAAATGTGTCTCTCTATTTCAGTGCTTAACAGCTCATGCGCTGATGCTCAAGGTATGAAATGCAAACGAAAAAAAACAAACAAACCCAAACAATCAGACAAATATAGACAAAACAGGAAGCATATAACCTTATATATTTATTTCACAGTGAAATTTGGGCCCCTCTGCAGTGGAAACTCAAGTAACCAGAAAAGAGGATGTGATGCAAAGTATGGCTGTGGAAACTTTGGAGCCAGTCGGTAAATTGTGCCTTTGTTTGTTCTAACCTTTTGAATATAATGTTTTCATTTTGCTGTTTGCCAAAGACCTTTATTCTGTAAGACATAATGAAAGGAAGCATAAAACAAGATATTTTGCAGACTAATCATAAACAGATTTTTCTTCTTCCATGCAATAGAAAATAGTGTTGCACGATACCAAAATTTTGACTTCGATGCGCTACCTAAATTAAATATCATAATACCGATACTAAATCGATACTACACCATTTTTTTTTCTTTTAAAATATTATTTATTAATAAACACACAGTGTTTGCTGTCAGCTGAAACAGAGTAGAACCATTTTTAAAAAGTTAAACAAATATAGAAATAAAAACTAATTTTGTCAGCACTCCAGCCGAACTGTTTTAACACAAATAAAATAGTTGCAGCTAAAAAAAAAAAAAAACTATAGACAAAAGTGTGGATAACTTTTTTAGTCTGGTTCTCAAAGAACCTGGAGATGTTGCTTGGTCCTGTTCATGACACAGTGAGGGGTGAATGACGTGACATGCATTTTTAGCTGTCCATGATGTCATCTACTAATAAAAAAGTGTATTTGTTAAAAAAGATATACATTTATGTTGTTCCACTGTCAATACATTATTACAGCATCCCACAGCTTTAGATGGTGTTTACAGACCTCTACTTACATTTTTGTCATGTAAAAAAATATATATATATTTAGGCTTATGTCATCCATTTTCGCAATATATTGGAATATATTTAGCATATTTGTGCATGTAATATATTTTAATATCTTTGAAATCAAAACATTTACTTCATAAAATACTTTATATAATGTAAATATGTGATTTGCTTTGCCGTATCTCAGATATCAAGGACAGCGCGATCGGCTGCTGTGTTTACTTTTGGCTCGACTGAACTTTGGGGACTGTTGTTTCGTTTTCAGCCTGTTAACACAAAGCAGCACACACACGCACACACACACACACACGCACGCGCGCACACACACACGGACACACACACACACACACACACACACACACGTTTGTTTTTGTGAAAACTGGGTACGTCACATAGGTTTCCATTGATTTTATACAGCACAAACCGTATTTTGTATTGGCCTAACCCCACCCTACCATCACAGGAAACAGTGTACAGCTTTACTCTCTAATTAAATTCATTCTGTGTGATTTATAAGCGTTTTGAGAAATGAGGACATCAGCTGTGTCCTCATATTTCACCTCCTTTTTGTAATACCTGTGTCATACCTATGTCATTATACAGATTTGTGTCCTGACATGTCACAAAAACACGTACACACGCACACACACACACACACACACACACACACACACACACTCAGTTTGCTGTAGAAGAAGCGCGCGGCCCCCACACTGTCACACAGCTGTCACTCAAAAGTACCGGTACAAAAAAAATTCAGAATTGTACCGTTTTGAGAGCCAGGGTATCGCGATACTTTTTATCGGTTTATCGTGCAACACTAATAGAAAATAAGTTTGATGTTACTGGTGTCAGATTTATTTTGACGCACTACATTATATTTTGATATATATCTTAAGAGCCAATCTTGATTTGCTTTGGTTTTAATTCTCATTATGCATGCTCATACTGCAGTGGGCAACGTAAACACATGGGTCTGGACATTGTGTGTACTGATGGAGCCACAGTTTATGCTCCATTTGATGTGAAGATAAACGGCAGAGCTAAACCATATGGAAATAACAATGCCATTGATGATGGGATTAGCTTGAGTGGAGGAGGTTTGTGCTTCCATCACATCTGTTATACCTTCAAAAAAAGAAATAAATGTTGCACAAATATATTTTAGAAACTTGAATAGCAATGTTTGATATTGTTTTTCTGCATGGGAGGTAAGACTTCATACAAGAAAATCATAATCTCACAATAATGTCATCTGTTCGGCAGGTCTCTGCTTTAAGCTCTTTTACATTAAGCCAGATCGTTTGTCCGGGACCCTGAAGAAAGGGGATAAGATTGGAAGTCTTCTGCCCATGCAAAAAGTTTATCCTGGCATCACTTCCCATGTTCATGTTCAAATGTGTGACAAATCAGATCCAACAAAGTACTTCTGATGGAGCCGATGACCGACTGCAACCATCAAACTTTGTCAACTTCTTTTGTATTTTGTGTCATTTATCAGATTTAATTCTGTAAACTTACAGAGTTATCAAATACTTTGTGCAGCGCTTTGGAATGTAACAATAAAATCATTTAATCTAACTGCAGTCTCAGAGAGCACTAAAGACACTGACCACAAACTGTGTGTGACATTTCCTGTTTAAATGC
>CAIGQV010016735.1:12815520-12830520 GCA_903798115.1 Danio jaintianensis | reverse complement strand
AGCTGATTTGAGTGTTTTAATATTGTCATGTAAAAGATATTCAGTGATTGTATTTATCTGCACATTGTTTGTACTGTGAAACATCATGGGCTCTTTGTGATTATTTGGATGCTGTGTTGCTTTATTAGTCATTCCAAATAAATTAATCATATGTGTATTTGAATTTTATTTATTTGTTTATTTGTTTGTTTGGCCAGAAAGGGCTAAACCTATAATTTCCCATTTTTTTTCCACAGTGAAATCTGGGCACCTCTGCGCTAGAAACCCAGACAACATGAAAAGAGGATGTGATCCAAAGTATGGTTGTGGAAACTATGGAGCCAGCCGGTAAATTGTGAATTTTTGTATACAACGTATGTAATGCTTCAATTTGCTGATGACACGTTTAGCAAAAGATCTTTATTCTGTATCACAGATGTTATAACAACACCAAATTAAACCTAAAACAAGATATTTTGCAGAATAACCATACTGCTGTCTCTAACATCATTTTTCACCAGGCATACATAAACAAAGTTTAATGTAACTGAAGTCAGATCTATTTTGATGCTCTGCATTATTTTGATTGTACATTTTTTTGCATTGTTTGCATTATTTCGATTGTATTTTATGACCAGTGTTGTGTGTAAATATTTACAAAATAACAAGTTACTGTAAGAAAATTACTGTTTTATTACTTCTTAATTAATTTTATTATTATTATTTTAAAAACTTTTTAGGTAATTTAATTACAGTTGCTTACAAAATGCTGCCTTAGTTCTATATAAATGAAGCAGGGTAATACATATTTTGCTGAATAATTAAAATAATTTAGTAATTTTATATGCTTAATAATTAATTAATACATGTATACATTAGTACATGACAATACAAGGTCAATGTTTTGTAAACATTGCAAAAGCGTATATATATATATATATATATATATATATATACACACTCACTGGCCACTTTATTACACCTGTCCAACTGCTTATTAACGCAAATTTCTAATCAGCCAGTAACATGGCAGCAACTCAATGCATTTAGGCATGTAGACATGGTCAAGGCGATCTGCTGCAGTTCAAACCGAGCATCAGAATGGGGAAGAAAGGTAATGACATGATTGTTGGTGCCAGACGGGCTGGTCTGAGTATTTCAGAAACTGCTGATCTACTAAGATTTTCACGCACAACCTTCCCTAAGGTTTACAGAGAACGGTCAGAAAAAGAGAAAATATCCAATGAGCGGCAGTTCTGTGGGCGTAAATGCCTTGTTGACGCCAGAGGTCAGAGGAGAATGACCAGACTGGTTTGAGCTGATAGAAAGGCAACAATAACTCAAATAACCACTCGTTACAACCAAGATATGCAGAAGAGCATCTCTGAACGCACAACACGTCGAACCTTGAGGCGGATGGGCTACAGCAGCAGAAGACCACACCGGGTGCCATTCCTGTCAGCTAAAAACATGAAACTGAGGCTGCAATTCACACAGGCTCACCAAAATTGGACAATAGAAGATTGGAAAAACGTTGCCTGGTCTGATGAGTCTTGATTTCTGCTGCGACATTCGGTTGGTAGGGTCAGAATTTGGCGTCAACAACATGAAAGCATGGATCCATCCTGCCTTGTATCAACGGTTCAGGCAGGTGGTGCACCCGCTTTGAATTTTTCCACTCGATTGAATGGCCGTTATCAGTGGTTATCAGCTGATAGATATGGCCAAGTAGGTAGGCTCAGAAGGCTGTTATCATCCATCCACATGGTTAATCAGGTATACTAATAGAGAAGACTCCAGATCCAGATCTGTTTTTACATTACTGTGACGGTTGGGTTTAGGGTTGGGGTAGGGGTAGACGTTAATAAAATACAAATAATGGGATATTTAATAAATAATATAAATAATTCTCGTTAACTTCTGGCCGCAGCTGTATGTGATCTATAGCTGATTAACCATGTGGATGGATGATAACTGGCCCTACTGGCCCATATCTATCAGCTGATAATAAAGAAGATTTTCATTTTCTAAACCTATGTGAAGACATATTTAATTGAGTGAGTTGAGGGCCATATGAATCTGCCAATATATGTTTTTGAAAACAGGTGATAGGTTAAGCCAAAGGGGTCATAAAAGAGCACGAGAGAGGACTTGGGGATACAATGAGAACTCGTCAGAAAAGCATGAAATGTATACAACATATGTTGAAACTGTCATGTATGTTTGAAAAGACAAATACTGTATGGGAGAGAAGTGTCCAGTTTAGATGTTTGAAAACAAACACTAGTCATGATTGCCAAATGTGAACTGTATGTGGTAAAACAGTGATGAACACATTAGATCTGTACATTATAAGGGCCAACAAGAAGAGGGGGCTTTAAATTGGGGTCGTAAAGTAGTAGGAGCTGGGAGAGGCCTGTTGAACCAGGAACCAGCTGTGAAAACACAAAGGTGGGAGGAAGCAAGGATAAAGGGTATGGCAAATTTGAGGGACATTGGATTGACTAGAGATGGGTTTGCTCCAGGCTGTCTCTGCTTTTTTGGAAAATATTCCAATAAAGTATATTCTTCTGATATTCATAACCTCCAGACTAAGTTTGATTCATTAAGAGAAAAGCCGGAAACCACGACAATAACCACTGATAACGCCAATTCAATCGAGTGATAACATTCGAATCGGCTGGGTGGTGGTGGTGTAATGGTTTGAAGGATATTTTCTTGGCACACTTTGGACCCATTAATACCAATTGAGCATCGAGTCAATGCCACAGCCTACCTGAGTATTGTTGCTTACCATGTCCGACCCTTTATGACCGCAGTGTACCCATCTTATAATGGCTACTTCCAGCAAGATAACTCGCCATGTCATAAAACACGAATCATCTCAGACTGGTTTCTTGAACATGACAATGAGTTCACTGTACTCAAAGGGCCTCCACAGTCACCAGATCTCAATCCAATAGAGCACCTTTGGGATGTGGTGGAACGGGAGATTCGCATCATGGATGTGCAGCCGACAAATCTGCAGCAACTGCGTGATGCTATCATGTCAATATGGACCAAAAGGGTCCATATATTTCCAGTACCTTGTTGAATCTATGCCACGAAGGATTAAAGCAGTTCTGAAGGCAAAAGGGGGTCCAACCCGGTACTAGTAAAGTGTACTTAATAAAGTGGCAGGTGAGTGTATATACACACATACAATCCATTTGCTTCTCTGAATTTGTTATTGAGATATTTTGCCTAATAACTCTTTCTGTCTAATATGTTTTTCAAGTTTAGATTTATCCAACAATTGCACATTCATATTTTATTTGGTAAATATATAGTATGACATGAATGTGCTATTAATTTGAAATGTCTTGTCTTTTGATACACATATTGTTTCAAATTTGAGTGTTATTTTTTCAAACAAAATTAAAGCTCCTGTTTTGGCTAAAATGTAAATAATTTTTAAGTTTAATTTCTGTTGTTTGGGCATTGATATTTATGTGGATTTTTAGTATTGATTAATAAATTTGCAACAATTTCAAAAAATCTTTTTTCACATTGTCATTATGGGGTATTGTGTGTAGAATTTTGAGAAAATAAATGAATTTAATCCATTTTGGAATAAGGCTGTAACATAAAAAAATGTGGAAAAAGTGAAGCACTATGAATACTTTCCGAATGCACTGTATATATATATATATATATATATATATATATATATATATAATTTTTTTTTCATTTAATTTAATATATATTTTTTTAATAATGGTGTTTATGATTCTTGTTATGTGTACCTATGCTGCAGTGGGAGCAAGAAACACATGGGTCTGGACATTGTGTGTTATGATGGAGCCACAGTTTACGCTCCATTTGATGTGAGGATAATCGGCAAAGCTAAACCTTATGGAAATAACAATGCCATTGATGATGGGATAACCTTAATTGGTGAAGGTTTGTACTTTCATCACATCTGTTATATGTTAAAAAAATGAACAGAAATGTTGAACAAATTTCTTTTAGAGACTTGATTTCTTTCTTTAAATTCGTTTTTGCTTGTTTATTAAAATAATACCACAAATGACATTTGAAGACTTCATGTGTAGGAATGAAAATTATCATGTGTATTTGTTATTATATGGCAAAACATGTCTTTTTCACCAAGAAGGTCCATACTGACCCCAAAGGCAGATACTGATAAGATCAGGGCCTGGTGTGTGGACTTTGGGGGTTTTACTATGTGGTCACATGTTGATTGGTCAGTTTGTCTCAGCATTTGGGCTTTGGTCACATGGTCAAGAAAGATACAAAATAGCTGCTAAACTTTGCTCCGGCTCTTTTCTTGCTCTGCTCTTTTTCCTGCTCTGCTCTTCTCTTGCTCTGGAGGCTATCTTCTCTGACTCTACTGCTATCAGGCTCTCTTTGAGGCCTACTTACTGCTCTTTGTCTCTCTCTCTCCCTCCCTCTGTCTCTCTCTGTCTCTCAGGTAACTTTATTTTACATTTAAGCTGGGTACAATTTATGTCATATGTTTTTATCATTTCATGTTTAATCTTTTATACAGTTATTTTGTAACTAATTCAGTTGTAACCATAGAGAATTATTGTCATTAAATCAATTCATTTTCAAGTATTCGTGAATTACTTTTGATTTAACATCAACACTTAATTGTTCCATATTGCAATACAATACAATCACATAACAGCAACGCTCTCCCATATTTGTAGCTATTAATACTGCCCTTATTTCCGTTTTTGGTATAAGATTGCAGAAGGATGGTTTGACTTGAAATCTAGTTTTCACCATCATACTGATAAACTTTTTAGTCATTCGGCAAAACTACAGTTCGAACCGCTGTAGTTAAAAACCCATTCTTACACATGCAAGAAAATCATAATTTCACAATAATGTCATCTATTTGGCAGGTCTCTGCTTCAAGCTCTTCTACGTTAAGCCAGATTGTTTGAAATTTACACTCAAATAGAAAACATTTAAAAAATATATAGAAAAGTCAAAAAAGTTATTTTGAGCAATTTTCACATCACAAATTGAACTAAACGTTTTAGTTGTGAATTAAGTCAACATGAATGAATAATTTATTGATTTAAATGATCCTTTCAGAGCAGGTCTGCAGTAAATGATTGACTGAATTTACAAAATTATTTAAAATAAGTCAAAGATGTCTACAAACAAAAATGATTAAAAAAAAAAGTTACTTTTAAACTTTGACTCAAGTAAAATTGAAAAGAAGGACTTTGGGGTGATTAGAGAGAAAAATTGAATTAAAAATAAAATAAATTATGCTTTTTAAATTGGGGATTTAAAAATTGTGACCATGGACCACAAAGAGTCAGTTATATATGTAGCTTTTAGCTATAGCAATTATATATTATTTTAGCTAGCCAATGATGAATGATTATTTTAGGATATGACAATATTTGCTTGAGATACAACTATTTGAAAAAAAAAAAAAAGGAATCTGAGTGTTCCAAAAAATGTAAATACAGATGAACTTATTTACTGTAGGAAATTTACTGTAGGAAACGTACAAAATATCTTAATGGAACATGATCTTTACTTAATATTCTAATAGTTTTGCCATTAAATAAAAATGAATAGTTTTGAAACAATGTATGTTTGTAGTACATGATCACATTTGACTTCAAGCTTTCAAATGCCACATCATTAAATCTCAATCTAAATTACAATCAAAAATGGAGAAGTGAATTTGAACATTTTCACATTCCCTCCAGCATCCTGATATGTTGCTGAAAGACATTTACTGTTGACTACCAATACCACGATCCAAATTTGGTAAAAATGAAATTGTGGGTTTGGTGTTTTTAGGGTTGACCACAAGAGGGAGGCAGAGCGCACAGACCAGAATCATCTTGTGTTTGTCATTAATAAATCGACTGCTTACATCTGTGTAAACAAATATGTGTCATGATTCCTCTACTATCATGTATATATATTTTTGTGAAATATTTAGAGTGCAGATGTGGTACATTATAAAATAGATCATAAAATATAATGAATATAAGTACATTATAATATAATAAATAAACATAAATAAAATATCTGTTTTAGAGATAATGAACAAATAGATAACAAATTAATTAATAATAAGACAAGATAGTTTGACTTCCTAATATCACACATTTGAATGTAATGTGAACTGAAACATGATTACAATTTTAAAGGTTTGAAGATGTCTTTTAAGTGCACTTTTCACCGTGGAACTGAAAACACGTTTAGAATTGATGACAATATAGTTAATCGTTATTTGTTGCCTTATTTGAACAGTTGAAATGTAAATGTTCCTTATCCAAATTATTTTCAGAGACCCTAGCATTGTTATAAAGCATATTTTCAGTATATTATTTTATATTTAGCTGCCAGTTAATAACAAGCACCGTCTTATTTATTTGTTTGATGGAAAATAAGGTTCTACGGCTTATTCATCTTTTTATCATTATCATTTTATTTTCCAAAAGATAACATAACTATGACACAGCAACATCCAATTTAATTATGTACAAATAACTTTTGCTTCCTTATTGTTGTTCCCTACTTGCTTTACAGTTAGTTAGTTGGATTAGTAACTTATATATCTTTTAAAAAAATAAAATATGTTTTATTACACTTGTGTCTTCCTTGTTTTGATAAGTTATCTGATATATAATCCTTCCTTTATTGTAATGCTTTTTTATACTGTTTTAAAAATAAAAATAGAATTAAAATGAAATTAGCTATATAGTTTAAGTTATATAGTTTATCACATTTGAATTATTTTTTCAAATGTTTCCCAACAGATATATTTTTCCAACACATTTTAAAACATAATAAGTTTAACATCTAATGAATAACTGATTTCTTTTGTCTTTGCCATGATGAAAGATCATCATATTTTACTAGATATTTTACAAGATACTTGTTTTCAGCATAAAAGGATTTATAGTAATTTAATAGGCTTATAATAGATCATTTAAATGTTTAACCAGGTTAATTATAGTTAAGTATAGTTAATTATGCAAATAACTTAATAAAATAATAGTATTAATATAAATAATAGCAGTTTTAAAATATATTTATTTTAATAACTAAAAAATACTAATAACTAATAAGACTTTTTCCAGAAGAAAAAAATACAGTAAATACTGTGACACAAATCCTTGCTTTCTTAAAAATAACTTTGTTTCACAGGAGTTCTAATAATTCTAATTCTAATAAGTCTTCAGCTGTATATCATCCAAAATATTGAAATGGATAAAATGGTAGAATTAGCTTGTATTGTTCAATTAAATATTATTTCACTAATAAAAATGGTGGGCGGCATGGTGGCTCAGTCGTTAGCACTGTCGCCTCACAGCAAGAAGGTCGCTGGTTCGAGTCCCGGCTGAGTCTGTTGGCATTTCTGTGTGGAGTTTGCATGTTCTCCCAGTGTTCGCGTGGGTTTCCTACGGGTGCTCCAGTTTCCCCCACAGTCTAAAGACATGCGCTGTAGGTGAATTGGATGAACTCATTTGGCCGTAGTGAATGAGTGTGTGTGAATGCAAGAGCGTATGGGTGTTTCCCAGTAATGGGTTGCAGCTGGAAGGGCATCTGCTGTGTAAAACATATGCTGGAATAGTTGGCGGTTCATTCTGTGGAATCCCCCAATGAACCCTCCGAAAGGGACTAGCTGAAGGAAAATAAATGAATGAATGATAAAAATGGTTTTACTTTATCAAATATGCAGTTTTCATTTCAGTGAAGCATTTTCATATGAATCTTTGCATTGGATAATAAGCAGATTGAAATTATTAATAAAGCTAAATTACAGGATTTCATACATAAATCAAATATAAAGAGCATTTATTTCAAAATGAAGTGGATATCACTATTGTGAAGTAAAATCTTTCCCTAAGGTAATGCAACTCTGCCATTGCAACCTCCAATTTAATCGCATGCATATTATTCCTTTATCATTCACTTAGTATGTGTGTTTGTAACTCATTTATTTGTTTTTGCCAATAAAATTGTGTCTATTTTATGGTGCTTGTGTCTTCCTTGTATTGATAATACAGTAAAAGGCTCTACAAGTTATCTGACTTCTCCTAATCCTTCAGATTGGTCAGATGATAAACTTGATTATATTTACCATCAGGATGAAACACTTTGGCTGCTGAGCCTCAGTTAGACAGAAAAGAGAATAGTTTTATGACACTTTCACACCCACCTCATGTAACGTGACCACAACAATTATTAGGTCACACGTGTTAGAACTACAACACACAACACATAAAAACTCACAGTGAAACAAGTCAAACAGACTGAGGACAACAGTAAAGAAGAAACAGCATCTGAAGACAAACACTTATGGGACCATGAGACTTTACATAGTTTTTGCTTTTCTGCTATTAGCAGGTAAGTATTAACAATGCAATTATTAAACAGACTTTAGTTTGAACAATAATGTTCTTTAAAACATCATTGCCCACTACGGTTTCCCGCCCAATTGGGTGGTTTTGAATTTTATTGTATGGGTAAAAAATGGCATTGGCGGGTTGACAAAATTTGGGCAGTTTTGAAACGTAAATTTTATATGCAACTTATTTAACAAAACATAATTGTGTGCTCTATACTCCATTCGGTTAGTAGTGACCAGTGCATATTGCAAACCGCGTGGGCCCACCTGCAAGAGCAGGTGAAGGAAATTTGTATCAAAATCTGACTCCCCCTCGCATGCACGCAAAAATGATGACAGTTAAAGTAACTAGGTAAATTTTGTTTATAAATTAAAATTAAATAAAATATTAATCTAATATTTTGGGCGTTTTTTTGTGCGTTTGGGCGGGTTTTGGACAGCTTTTGGGCTGGAAAAATGTGGCTGTATCTGTATCTGTGTCAGTATCAACACTGATCATTGCTTGCATTTCATTTTCACAAAAAAACAAACAAACAAACAAAAAAACCTTAATTTGCAAATCCTATTCATTTGCTGGGTTTTTATTTTTGAGTGTGTTCATAATAATAAAAAAAAATTAATTGTTAATTCTAACAATGTCTTTGTTCAAATGTTTATTCTGGTTAATGTGACATTTTTTGCTAAGAGGTAATTTTTTTCATATTCCACATTTTCTCATACACAACATTTTCTCATACAGTCTTATTTGGTAAAATTAGTTTAGGTCTTGTGGTAATACATTGTAAAAACAGTAAACATGCAATTTAACATATTGCAAATTAACTTCTCAACATGTGTCTCTTTTTCAGTGCTTTGCAGCTTATGTGTTGATGGTCAAGGTAAGAGATGCAAATGAAGAAAAAGACACAGGCAAACATGTCAAAGTATCAAAAAAAAAAAAAATCATTTTGCCTTTTCCTTTTTGACAGTAAAATTTGGACCCATTTGTGGAGGCTTAAGTAATCGTAAAAGAGGATGTGATTCAAGATATGGCTGTGGACACTATGGAGCCAAGCGGTAAATATTGTGCTTTTGTTTCTGTTTCTTCCAACTGTTTGTATATAAATGTTCAATTTCACAAACAAATGTTGTTTTCTGTGAGCTCTACTCATAGCTCTACCTAGAAGTCACTGATGACACATTTAGCAGATATCTTTTATTATTATATTTGAACAATATATATTTTATATTACATATATTTAAAATAAATCCTTAGTCTGCACCACAAGCAACATACAATAAACCAATAAAATCTATTTACTCAACCTCATGTTGTTTCACACCCATTCTTAACATTAAAATTATTTTTACCTAACCAGACTTCTTTTTTGCATACAATGGAAATGAATGTTATTATTATTATTATTATAATTATTACTATAGCAACAGTGGTTTTGTGCATTTGTATTAAAGTAATTGTGACTGTGTTCAGATAAATATAAGAATGTGCATTGATTTACCTGTGGTTAAATACTGTCACGGTTGCTTTACTCACAAAGGCACCAAACACGGAATTTATCAAACACGTAGATTTATTCACACTCACTGGAAACTGGAGACACAGGAAGACGGAGACACAGGCACATGGACAAATGGTGGTGGCAATACAATACTCGACAAAGACAGAGACAGACTAAAGGGTATATATACACACACACGCTAATGGGACACAGGAGGGGAACACAGGTGAAAACAATCAATTAGAAACAGCGGGAAACAGAACAAAGGAGCACATGACGAAAACGGAACAAACACCTGACATTACTCCCCCCCCTTTGAAGGCGCGTCCTCGCGCCTTTTACATCATAAAAGGGAGGATGGGAGGGGGCCAGGGAGGAGTCTTAGGAGGGAGGAACCAGGAAGGGAGCAGGAAGACCCAGGACACAGTCAGAAGGACGGTCCAGGGCGGAGTCGAGGAAGGGAGGATGGGAGGGGGCCAGGGAGGAGTCTTAGGAGGAGGAGTGGCCGCCGACTCCAGGGGGCCGACCGAGGGAGACGCCGCTGATGGTGGTGGAGCCCAAGGAGGAGACGGAGAGCCGTAGGGTGAAGGTGACGCCGAGGTCCCGGAGGGCCGGGGTGGAGCAGACGGCTCACCCGAGCGAGGCGACGGCGGGGGTCCGGAAGCCCGCGGCGGAGCCAGAGCGACAGAGGACCAAGGCGTAGCTGGAGGGAAGGAGGAGCTCGACGTAGCTGGCCGGACGGAGTGACGAAGCGCAGCCAGAGGAGTGGAGTCCAGAGGCGTAGGAAGGGCGACGACTGACCAAGGCGGAGCCGGAGGGACGAGGGAGCCTGGTGGAGCTGGTGGACTGACGGTCCACGGCGGAGACGAGGGAGAAGGGAGCCAAGGCGGAGCACAAGGGTCGAAGGGCCGAGGTGGAGTCTGTAGCTCGGAGGCTGGAGGAGCTGACGCTGGGTGACACCCTCCAGAGGGCGATGCTGGCAGGCAGCACCTCCGAGCGAGCTCCACCTCTGGAGCTTGAGGGCGAGCTGGGGGGTTAGCTGACTGCAGCAGCGCTGGAGCTGGCTGACTGGCTGCAGTCATAGGTATGAGCAGAGGCGAAGAGGGTGGGATGGGTGGGAAGTCACTCATGACTCTGGAGCTTGGGGCATCGGGAACTAAAAGACTGTGTGGAAACAGTTGACTTGGAGATGAGTCTTTGCTGTCTGGGAACAGCGGAAGGGGCTTGACTTCGCTCCAGAAGTCGATGAGTAACTTCCCAGTGTCCAGCGGTCACTCACCGTTAGCAGTGGGAGGGTGGATGGGACCCTCGCTCGGTCCCTCTATCTCCACCAAGACTCCCACCTTGGCCGGAAGTTAACGAGAATTATTTATGTTATTTATTAAACTTCCCACTTATTGTATTTTATTAACGTCTACCCCTACCCCAACCCTAAACCCAACCGTCACAGTAATGTAAAAGCAGATCTGGATTCTTCTCTATTAGTATAGCTGATTAACCATGTGGATGGATGATTACAGCCTTTTGCGCCTACTTTTGCGCAGAAGGCCCCCTACTGGCCCATATCTCTCAGCTGATATCCACTGATAACGCCCATTCAATCAAATGATAACATTCGAATCGGGTGATTTTTGTGAAGTACTTCAACGCTTGACTGAAGTTTCTAGGTAAAATGAGCGATACGTGGCAGTATGAAAACAAGCAACTTTTATTCCTTTTCCCGCTAATGATATTTACAGGGACACATTATTGACGACAATAAATAAATAAATGAATAAATAAAAAACCTGTGCAGTTTTTGCACAACGCCAAATTAATACAACAAAACATCATAACGATGTCCATTTCTATTCATATGGACAACTGGATTGGTCAGTTTGCTCAGAAGCTCACTTAAGGGAAATAAAAGCAATGCAAAATCAAGGTAAAATTACATGTTCATGGTTGGGTTGATGTCAGTGCTTGTACAAGAAAGATGTATTTTTGAAACATATTACAAAATGGACCTTAAGTAACATATTTCAGATTTGCAAAAATGTACACAGTGCCCTCTAGTGAATTTGCCATCTGAAAAATGCAACAAAACGTACCTGGTGAAACATGTTTTACGTTTCACAAAAACATAGGCTGAGCACATATTTTCAATGAGCCTGGGTTAAAAAATGTTAGGTTCAGTGTGCACTATTCTGATTAGATGTGCTTGTGTTGCAGAGGGAAAGGAAAACACTTGGGTCTTGACATTCTGTGTGGTGATGGATCCACAGTTTATGCTCCTTTTGATGTGAAGATCAACCGCAGAGCCAGACCATATGGAAACGGCAATGCCATCGATGACGGCATTAACGTGAGCGGAAGAGGTTTGTATTTCTGTGAAGCATAAGTAGTGAAGTATAGCAACAATTCCTTCAACATCATTTTGTGTGCTTGCTTGATCAATTACAACGTTAAATTATAATACAGGACATGTGGAGCTAGATTTCAGATACAAAAAGCATAATCTCACAGTAATGTCATCTATTTGGCAGGTCTCTGCTTCAGTCTGTTCTACGTTAAGCCTGACCGTTACTCTGGGACTCTGAAGAAAGGGCAAAGGATTGGACGCATGCTCCCAATGCAGAGGGTTTATCCTGGCATCCCTTCCCATGTTCACGTTCAAATGTGTGACAGATCAGATCCAACAAAGTACTTCTGATGATGAGCAGATGACCGACTGCAACCATCAAAGTTTAGTTCTTATTTTGATACTCTTTTTAAATTTGCTGTACATTTCAGATTAGTTTTTAGTTCATTTCATTAATGGTTTTGTTAGTTTTAGTTTAGTTTTTATTTTGTGAACATGTTTCTCTTTGCTTTTTGTATTTAGTTTCAGTTTCAGTTTTTTCAGTTTTTGGTAAATAGTACCATTACACAGTAGTATAAAACTCTGAATAAAAAGGTCTGCTCTGGCTTATTTAGAAAGGAACACAAAACAGTGTCTGCTAATTGCTCTGGAGTTGTTCACACTGATAATTAGAGAAGTGAAGTCAAATAAATCATCTGACACTGGAATCTGTCGAGTGGCTCTGTGCTCTAATGAGTGTTCATGTTCAGTTTGAGCCGACCTGCTTTTATTTTTCATGTCCTTTTGTGTGCTGCTCTGACCTCTGTTCTTGGCTTTTTGTAGCAACCATTAATTACACATTTAGCTGAAGTCCATTTGTGTATGTCAATGCAGAAAAGCAGAGAGATATTCTAATAGTCTCTTAGAGAAGTGTTTATACCATGTAGCAGAGCACAGAGACTACAAACCGTATGCTGCATTTCTTGTTTGGATCCAAAGATGGCACACATCTAATGAACATTTGGCTAAAATATAATATGTATTATTGTACAATGTAGAGATGAAGGGAATTTTTAATAAAAAAACTCATTCAATGTTACAGGTTTCTAACATTGTTTTTCATAATATGTGACCCTAGACCACAAAGTCTTTTGTTGCACAGGTATATTTTTGGCAATAAAATACATTGTATAAGTCCTACCTATTTTTTCATGTTTCATTAAGATATTTTGTACATTTCCTACCGCAAATATATCAAAACTTACTTTTTTTGGTAGTAATATGTGCTGCTAAGAGTTTAATTTGTACACTGTAAAAAAACATGGTTGCCTTAATTTTTTTTTTTTTACTTTATTTATAGAAATTTTTATGAAAACATAACACCCAATAGTGTACATCATGTATATATGTTAACAAAATTATCTCAGTGTTATTACCTGATACCAACTAGAACATGCACCAAAACACTAGCAAACAATACAGCAATTATACAGCACCATCAAATCAATCTCAGCCAGACTAATGGAATAAGAAACAAAATAGAATGACGTAAAAAGGAAGGAAAAGAAAATTATTACAGAAAAAATAATAATTACAGAGACATTGTTAACATCTAAGGAAGGGGGCCAATATTTTATAATACATCCAAATCTAGAGCAATGTTTCCAACTTGATACCTTACATTTGTAAGTTGATTCAAATTAGCCTTTTGAGTGATTTTAACTTAAATAACATAAAACAAACTTAAAATAGCCTGTATATCTAAAAAAAAAACATGATCAACTTGTTTAAATAACATTAAAAAACAAACGTTGACTTGACTTATAGATCACATTTTTTACAGTGTACAAACATCTCAAAATTTTGTTTTTGAAAGCTCAGATTTGTGATTTAATAGTTGTGTATTAGCCAAATATTGTTCTAACAAACATAGGTTTCCGTTACAACAATGGAAAGCTTATTTATTCATGCATAAATCTCAATATCAAAATATCTCAGTGTGTTTAAATCTTAATACATTGTAAAAAAAAAAAAAAAGTTGACAACTTAAAATTTTTAAATTGTAACTTTCTGCGAAGCTTTTTAAGTTGATTAAACTTAAATCAAGTCAAGTGCAGTATGGGTTAATAGTTGAATCAACTTGATGCACAGCTTTCTTAAGTTGATTTACAATTTTACACAGCCTTACAATTTTAAGTTTAATTTTGAATAATTTTTTTTGTTGTTTTTACAGTGTATCAAAACAGACCATTATGACTGGTTGTGGTTTTTTTTTTTTTTTTGCTGTCTGTTTAGTAGAGGAAAAAAAAAAACAAGTGGTTTGGAACAAGTGGAGGATAAGCAAATGATGACATATTTGGGTGAACTATCCCTTTAAGTTTCTATTTTCTTCAGTGTCCACATATACTACTGAATTCTGTAGAAATACAGAAAAGTGCACAGCAATAAAAGCTTCCCGGTGTTTCTTGAATTGCAGATAAAACTCCCAATGGTTTCCATTAGTCAGGGATAGGTAAATGGCTTACTTATAACAAGAAATATCATGCTCCACATTTAGTGTAAATTAAATTGTGGGTTTTGTGGTATAAGAGGTGGCCACAAGAGGGAAGCAGAGTACATACAGAGTAGAGTACATTGTGCCAGGAATGATTGTTATTTAAAATATATTATGCGCTGGTAAGCAGCTTGAAAACATTTTCTAGTTTATTATTTTAAATTCCTAAACATGTCTGATAGCATTATTTAAGTTGTTTAATGATAATAATAATAATAATAATAATAATAATAATAATAATAATAATAAT